>MTQE01000390.1:4489662-4538545 GCA_014337955.1 Aspidoscelis marmoratus
GAATGTGTTACTGCTGTGTGTGCAAGCAGCAATCCCCGCCCCTTTTGCCACAGGGCATCCCCAAGGTAAATGCTGCGAGGAAAACCCGCAACTTCCAAAAAGAGCACTGAAACTCTTCTTTAAAGGGCACTTTTTTGTCGTGGGTTTTCCTGCTTTTGTAGTGCTGGAAGCTCATTGAAAAGCCTGGCATGGGGGCGCTCAGAAGCAAAAGAAGATTTTTAGCAGACTTTAAATTGCTTGGGGACAGGACCATAGAGTTCTTCCTCCCCTCAGATAAAAAAGGCATTTCCAATCATATATAGAAAGGTAGGTAGTGCATGTAATTATCTTTCCACTAGGAATCACAGCAACATCCACCACCTAAATGAAGAAATGCTGTAGGTATGTCACTGGTGAAAGAATGGACTTGTTTAGATAATTGTAGATATTCACTTGTTAAAATGGGCTGAGTGTTACGTGAAGTTACGAAGGGCCCTTTTTGCATGTGCAATGAAGATCTCATTAGGAACCCAATAGGTACGCAATTGGTACAGATCCCTTAAGGACCCCATTAGGACCTCATTCTGAAAGCATTGTCTGCATGAGTGCCATCGAAATCTGGATTTAGTGGGGTCTTTGGACCTTTAAATCCGAATTAAGGCAAGATCCCTTTAATCGTGTCTTCAGTCCAGTCTTGCACTGTGAAAACCAGATCACAGAGCACACTTCTGCATGCATACCGAGCCAAAAAATGCATTCATGCACATCCCTATTTGGATGTACAAGCCACTAAAATGAGCAAAGACAGCACTGGTGCTGTCTATCTAAAAAACAATGATATTCTGCATTATCGCTTGCCAGTGATATATCTGCCCATCTTCTGGAGGTAGCCATAGATAACAGATAGAGCCATAGTAATGTTCCGAACTTCCCCTGAGATTACTCATTTCAAGTTATATTTTATTTGAGATTGTATCTGACTGTTTCACATTACATTCAATATAAAATAAATTCTAATTAACTGAATTTTGTATCAGAACTTGGAATAGTGTGTCTTACCGTCTGCCTGCAGATGGGGCAATGTATCGCACCTAACCATGAGCCACGCCTCCAGTATGCAATAATGCAGGAACCTAAAAGAAGTGATATCATTACTAGCTTGGTAGATTGTATTCAAAACATAATTTTGTATTTGAATGAAATGTAGACAAAGATGTCAACCACTGAAAATCAAATTGTTACGATAGCACCTGAGTCTTAATTAATATTTTATATTGTACCTCTTCACGTGAGCCTTAATATTTTATATTTTAAATGTGTTTTAAGAATACTGTGTATATTTATGGCTTTATCACTGTGGCCCACCCTGGGACCTTTCAGTGAAGAGTAGGATATAAATTGTTAAATAAAATAAAATCATCATCAGATCTAATTATAAACAATGATGAATTAGATGTTCATCTGTATTTCTTGCTAAAGCAGCGGTTCTCATCCTTCCTAATGCTGTGACCCCTTAATGCAGTTCCTTATGTTGTGGAGACCCCCAACTACAGGGGCAGGGTAGCTGGGAGGGGGGAGGGAGGGGTGGTGGGAGACTCGTCAGGACCCCTCTGAAAGGGTAGTTTGACCCCCAAAGGGGTTGCAACCCACAGATTGAGAACTGCTGGGCTAAAGTCAGCTTGAATGCAAATGGTGCCTAACATTTCTCTTGAAGTTGGTGTTGTCAGAATCTTGTGAACCTCTTAAGCCATAACCTATGACATACATACTAAGTAAAGACTTGAATTTGTACATTTTTAAAGTTATCTGTTACAAGCACTTAACATTAACCAAATAAAGGCAGTGGGATGAAATCAACAAGGTGGAATTTCATGTCTCTGGAAGCCAATGCAAAAGCAGCACCCTTTCTCGGCACTCATAATTTACTTAGGGTGGTGCAGAAATGCATTTTGGGTTTGTTCTGACAGCAAGTGGTTCAGGTTTTTTAAGTCTTACGTGTCAAGGGTAATTTCTTCATGCAGGTGGAGGCCAAGTGTCAGCTGAGTAGACGCAGGAGGGTTCTAGCTGGGCTCAAGCTGGCAACATTACAAAAGGTATAAAATGCCTGATCTTTGGTGGCAGCAGTGAAAATGGCACATATGGAGAATGTTTTACTGCCAAGGAGCTGATCCCCAGTGGAGGAAAAGGAAAGTATGGGGAAGGGATCATTTCACGCCATGCTCTATGCCACTGAATTAGGCGTAGATTGACTGTGATGTGATTCATAGCCCAGCTGTAGATTCACAGTCTACAGCCAAACTGGCATGGTCTTTGTTTGAATCGAACTGGTACTAACTGTTGGAATGTATCACTATTCACATTATCTCAGCAGCCCGTTGATGCAGGAAATTATGCAAAACGTACCACAGAAAAGATGTCCACAGTTTGTTTCAATGGGAAATGCAGCCTGTTGTAAACACACTGGACAGGACATGTCAGTGTAGAAATGCTGCCTGTCATCATCTGCATTCTGCTGGAAGAAAGGTGGGGGGGGGGAGAATTCAGCCAGCGGAAATGATTTTACCTATTAGAAGATTTTACCTATTATCTATGAAAAAAAATTGTAAAGGCAAATATGTTTTTCCTCTCAGACTGGTATAATAATAAAACTATCTGTATGTTATATACAGCCCACTCTACCAAGCAAGGTTGTTGAGGATGTGACTGTTAAACCACAAATAAGTAAAAACATGGAAAATTCTAGGCAATTATCTGAAGAGAAGAAGAAGAAGAAGAAGAAGAAGAAGAAGAAGAAGAAGAAGAAGAAGAAGAAGAAGAAGAAGAAGAGTAGTTGGCCTTTCTATCCTGCTTTTCTCACCCATTTAAAAGGACTCAAACTGGCTGACAATGCCTCTCTTCTCCCCTGTAAGGTAGGGGCTGTGAGAGCTCAGAAGAGAGCTGTGACTAGCCCAAGGCCACCCAGCTGGCAAGTTTGACTCCCTAACCACTAGACCAAACTGGCTAGTTTTACTGGGGATGCACAAAGTAAAACGCAGAACTGTAAGGTATTCCCACAATAACTTTGATCGTAGTCAATACCATAGAAAACATTGCTTCACTCTGCCTACACAATTAATATAAATAACCCACTTCTGCCAAGAACTAAATAATAAATAAATAAATAAATAAAATATTGAAAAGGCAGTGGCTTAGATCAGGTTTCCCGATCTAGCAGACATGTCTAGACTTAAAATAGCACACAGTCATCTATCACTATTTACGATTTTGCAAATAAGCAATTGTACAAGTTTTCCTTGTTTTACAACTCAGATACCTGCAAAGTACTGGGTCTCTATAAAACTTTTATAATTGCCCCTTTTCCTTTTTTGAACAACCAAGCCACTATCAATGCTTTCCAGTCAAGCATCATCCCCCGTTTTCTATACGACATGTTTCTTTGCAGTTTTTTCTTCATTTTTTCACCATCCCAGCCACTTTTCTCACCTTGTTTTCTACCTCAGGTAATGCACTGTAAAGCCCTGACAGAGGCGTTTTACGTTCTCCCACACACCATTTTCCACATGATGTTTCTTACTGTGGTTCTCCCTGGTTTTACATATTAGTCAGTTGCTTAATCTAGGCAAATTTCAGTTACACACTATTATTTTGGAACATAACCTCCACATAAATCAGCATACAACTACTTTTTTAATTGGAACAATCATTTATCTTACTGGTGGAGTACATGGGTATCTAGCTTGATCACCTGCTTTCTCCAAAATTTTGTTTAGGATGACTACCACTTTCAGTATAGATAAATGGATCAGAATTTGGAGGTTTAATATGCTTCATTGAGTAATTTCATATAAAACAAATGAAAGCATAGCAGTCATCTACTTAGAAACCTGGGGGTACAGTGATCATAAAAACAATTATATATACACATGTATGAGAGATGATGACTTCTCAAATAGAAAATATGTATTACAGCATGCAACAAAAGAATTTACCTAAAAAAAGAATTCACCTAAAAATTAATTAATCCAGGGAGTCCAGGAACACAAACTCTGTAAGCCCGATTTTTAGCAACATTCTGACAAGCACATGAGAAACTTTCTGAGAGTGACCACTAAATGAAAGAAAGAGATTGTTTAATACCTGCTCTGACTGTATTTGCTGTCTCACTGCTCTCACTAAATCTTGGTTTTCCGGATGAATATTCGGGTACTCATTTCTGTTAAAAGAAAATACAAAGTATACTGTAATATTTAATAAACATTAAACCATAATTGCTTTAAAATCAAGATTACACCCTTTTCCAATGGTGGCTCATAGACTTTAGCTTATGGGCCACGTTTGCTCTTTTGCATGTGTCATCTGGAAATGACACAAAGGGCCATTCTGCATGAGACATTGGGTGTTTTTCCACTGTCGCTAGAAGTACCCATTAAGTACCCATTAATGGGTACTTAATGGGTACTTCTAGCGACAGTGGAAGAACACCCATTGTCTCATGATAGGAAGGGGTCTAGAGGCCTCCCTTCTGCACAGTAGTGCATATTACAGGAGTCATTGTCCCCTCTAGCAAATTTCATCCACAGAGGATGAAGTGTAGACCAGCTAGGACATCCAAAATGGTGACTTAGTCTAGTTTACCAGTAGATCTTGACATCAAGGTTTATCAGCATGCTAGGAGTAGTATACTGGACCACCAAGTCATACAGACAGCATGCCTTTGTGATCCATAATACTGCAAGGAATCCTTCTGCAGACTGCACTGCTGAAATGTCCACCTCCTGAACTCTCAAGTTCTAGAACTTTTGTTCCTGGCTATTGGAGCACATGGAGGACTCCAGTGCTGCCTCTGAAGCTGGCACAGGCTTCAGAGCCAGCGTGGAAACTTGTTTCAGGCTGTCCCAGTGAGACTGTCTCCCACACCAGAAGCAACTATCCCAGCTTGGGAAGGGTTGCTAATTCCAGGACAGGGCAGATAATGGTTGTTAGTGCAAATACAGCCAAGCCTATGAACACAGAGAGATTACGTATACACAGTCAAATCCGAGTGGATTTTATCCTTAGAATGATCAATATGATGATTAAGAAAGAAAAGGTCTTAAATCCCTTTCAGCATGCACACAAGCTCCTTACTGATTTTCATCACCCACCCAAATATGCTGCCTCGGCCAGAACTAGCAGGGTACTGGAGGCTGCTTCAATCTTCTGAATGTTAGTCAACCTAGTTCAATGATGCTTCAGCTGCTTCTGCCCATAAATGTCAAAACTTTTAAAGAACAGTCGTTGCGAGTTATGAATGCTTAAAGCTGCAAGCCTATATCAGCTTACCTATGCATAAGTCAACTGTGGGACGTATATACGAATAGACATCCATACCCTTGCAGGTTGGTGTGAATGTGGACCTCCAGCTGTTGTTAAACAACAGCTCACATGATTCTTTGGCCACATTGGCAGAGGTTGATGGGAGTTCTAGTCCAACACATTGGGAAGCCCACGTTTAGGAACTTCTGATTCTGAACATCAGTGAAGCCTTTCTCATTGGCTTCACAGACTGTTCATGGATTTTGTGTGTGAACAAAGGTAGCTAGTGACTATTAATATGCCACACCTATTTCAACTTAAAGGGAGCATAAAACTACATCTTTTTCAAGTTTAACATAGTTTCTTCATGATAATTAATCTTCTTGTGGGGCAGTCTAAGGCTGTAAGAATACAGGTTGCACTATGAAACAGGTTATTCAGGCTAGAGCTTAGGTGGGATACTATTTTAAATATGCTGTGTATGAATAATATGCAGGAAGATGGCTATTCTCATCTGACCTTAGCAACTCTGTTAAATTATAGGTTGAGTGTTACAGACCCAAGGTCAGTAAACTTTGTAGTTCAATGAAGATTTGAACCAATCCAACTCTATCTATACCACCTTGGCTTTGAAGCATGCTGCTCTTAAACACTGCTTCCAGAATGCACTGTTAAAATCATGGGTGTGGCATTCACTAAAATGAGCTCTATTTATTTAAATGACACGTTTGACGTATCAAGAGAGATGCTTTGAAGAACGATAAGAATATCTCACCTGAAAAGCATATACATCAGTGCAGCAAGGAATGTGATGCTAAGCACTAATGCCAGCAATACCTGGTCACTTATTCCTTCTATAATTGAATCATTATCTAGCATCAGGCTTTGACGTTCTGTTTCTTGGCTGGCCATGCCAGAGCTAGAACCAAAGAAACACATGAAGAAAGATTTATACAGTATATGTGCACAAAAATTATTCTTGTTTAGCTTATACTATAGGAGTAAAACAATTCTTAAAAAGGTAAAGAGAAAGAAACAAATCAACTTTCCACAGGCCCTCAAAGTTTAAATTGAAACTTCCTTTGTGACAGATTCTCACACTATTGGATTTTCTCATGGCTGATAGCACCATCCTAGGTTTCATGCATGAAAAAGGAGCTGCATGTATACAGATAATACAAGTCTTGGACTAGAAGTCAGAAAGCCAGGGCTAAAAGCGTACTCGTGCAATGATTCCAAATGACAAAAATAACGAGGCAGGTCACACACAACGTAGCAAACACCACAATATAACAGAACCACAGGTGCTATGTTGCCATTATACCTTCTATAAATTTGCTTTAAAATGTACTTCTTGTCCATCATTTAATAATTCCAAAAAAAGTATATAATGAAATTGCAAGACAATGACATCACTGCTCAGGGCCTACACCAAGTGACTGTGTTAAAACAGTGAACCACTCCACACAAGAAGCCAGCTTTTGTTCTTCCTTCAACAAATTTTCACCCTCCAAATGTCCCCCCCCCTTCTAAATTTAATGTGGGATATAGCTACAGCTAAGTTTTGATCCACATTTGATCCACTTCCAGAATGAGAGAACACATTAGCAAAGCAACAGTTTTCCTCTGGCATTAACTAACTCAGAAGATTCCTCTTTGGGCTAGATAATGTGGAAAGAAAATGGCTACTCATTTTGCTGACGTTTTCTTTCACTGTGAAGGTGGATTGAATGTAGATTAAAACTTGGGTATAGCTGGGCCCTTACACAACAACTTCACTCAAGTTTAGCTTAAGCATCTGCTCTTGATGATAGGGTTCAGTCTTAGAATACAAGGGGAAAAGTATCCAAGACATATTTTCAGTACTGAACAGTCATCCTCCGCTTTGAGTTTAGTTTGCTTCTGACTTGCTGAAAGAAGCCATTCCCTACATTTCTTTTCCCCACACTCCCATGTACCAGCAGCCAATACAAAACAAAGACACTCTGCTATTTTAAAATAGTGACATTGCACAGCATCTCACCATCGCCCCTCTCTGGAATGTCTGGGTTTTGTATGGAATCCAGCCTTGCAAAAGCAGGAAGTTGTCAGAGCTTACAGAAACAACATGATGGCAAATATTTGGGATCAGAGAGCAGGTGCAGGTTTGCCCTCGTCTCTGCTTGAGATGCCCATGGGCAATTGGTGGGCCACTGTGTGCAACAGGATGCTGGACTAGATGGGCCGTGGCCTGATGCAGCAGGGCTCCTCCTATGTTCTTGTTTCTTGCAAGCACCAGATGATGCTACAAATGGGTGCTGTGATCAGAACCTGCCAAGCTGACTCAAGGCTGAGCTGGTGAATGTCAGCTCTTCAAACTCAAACACAGTGCCCAATTTTAGCTTGGCAGCTCTTTGTTCCTGAAAGCTCCAACAGCATTCTGCTTTTACAGGTCTGGGTTCCATACTGTCCCCAACCAACTGGGGCAGGTTTGTATCTGGTGAGGAGTTAAGCATCCCTGTACACTGCTGAAACTGAGCTGAGAACAAACTATTTTATGAACTAAGAATACACTGAACATTAGACTTTCAAATAAAAAGTAGGATTCAAAGAAGCCAGGCACTATTATTTGGAAGCAATTTATTACCCAAGTTTAAGAAATATTATCCAAACTTCAACATTTCTTGCAATCCAAATTTCATAATTATTTCATGAAGTACCAATGTATATGTAGAAATTGCTTTTCAGGGTACTGTCCTTCTGCTACCTCAAAGGAAGAAGAAGAAGAGTTGGCTTTTCTATCCCGCTTTTCTCACCCATTTAAGGGGACTCAAAGCGGCTGACAAAGCTTTCTGTTCTTCTCCCCACAACAGAACACCCTGTGAGGTAGGTGGGGCTGTGAGAGCTCAGAAGACAGCTGTGACTACCCCAAGGCCACAGAAACATCATTAAAAAATCATTCTATTTACCTCAGCTGGAAGTGAGAAGACTCAGCACCGTGCCATCAGACACCTCTTTCCAGATTCACCACAAATATTTCAGACACTGCTGCTGGGAAATCTCTGGGCTGTACTTAAAAAGAAGGGGACACTTTCATGTTACTTCTTGGCCCACACTCTGGGAAGATATTTGTGTATACTTATTCTACACTCGCACATACATACTTGAGCTATGTCAGTGCTCACATCATGTACAGATGAATATAAAATAGAGCAAGCCAGGGTGAAATATGTAATTAAACAGCAGTGGTCTGCAGATTAGAACTATGGAGCAGTAGGACAAGGCACTGATAAGAAGGCATTCATGAACCTCTTTTGTTCCATTGCACATTAAACATGATTCAAGGAAAAAAAAGCAAAGCTTCCACACACCATCTTGCTCTGTTTTTCCAGTTTTGATTCACTGCTGTTTGCCCCAATTAAATCACCCCTATCAGGTTTTAAAATTTTTATGAGGGTGCAACTTCAGTTCTAAGAATTTGTCATTTAACAAATAATTTGTCTTTGTAAAAGTTTTAATTACATAACACATGCTGGAACCATAAAATAAATAAAGGCTGCCTCCAGACTGTATAGGGAAATGCATAGGAAAAAGAGGCCCACTCTTTCTTTTTTATTTTCACATGTACAGCAAAGAATTCTGACGCTGTGCTGAATGGGCTCCCTCAGATACCTGATAGTCCAGCAACACGCCAGCATGTTCAAGACAGTTCAGGAAATGCTAAACTATAGCACTTAATTCAAATTTTGAGGGCAACAGGCACATGGTGCCACAAAATGGAGTTATAGTTGAATAAGCACTTATGGTGAAAAGTTAGAACATATAAGAACATAAGAGAAGCCTTGCTGGATCAGGCCACAGCCCATCTAGTCCAGCATCCTGTCGCACACAGTGGCCCACCAAATGCTCATGGGCATCTCAAGCAGAGACAAGGACAAACCTTCTCCTGCTCTCGAGTCCCAGCAGATGGCCCTAGAAGTGCCCCATTTCCTCCCCCCCCCCAGCCTGAAAGATGCACCTAGGCATTCGTTCTAGTAGCCATTGATACATCTGTCATCCATAAATTTGTCTAACCCTACCTTAAAGCCATCCAGACTGGTAGCTGTCACCACCTCTTCTGGCAGCACATTCCATAGGCCGATGACCCTCTGTGTGAAGAAATACTTCCCCCTGTCAGACCTTACGCTCCTACCCATCAGCTTCATAGAGTGCCCCCTGGTTCTAGTGTTGTGTGATAGAGAAAAGAAATTTTCTCTATCCACCTTTTCTATGCCGTGCATAATTTTATATACTTGAATCAGGTCCCCTCTCAAACGCCGTCTCTCCAGACTGAAGAGTTATTTTATCCAAGAAATATATCATAGAATTATAGAGTTGAAAGGAAACTCTATGGTCATCAAGCCCAAACCCTTGCTCAGGATTTCCAAAACCATCCCAGAAAGATGTAGGTCCAGCCTCTGCTTGAAGACCTCCAGCGGAGGAGAGCTCATGACGTATTTTCTTTTGGTTCAGATAAAAGACTACGGTACTTCTCTTTGGAGCCAGTTGGTAAGAAATTGAGTTAAATGTTACTTTTTAACTTCCTCATGAGAAAACAATCCCCAGCCGGGTCAAATCCTGATAAGCGAAGTATGTAAGACACAACCTATTTCAAGTTACCTGCTTTCTCAAAGTAGGCAAGTTCTGTTGATTAACAGCTGAAATAATTAGGAAGCTAAAGCTAAAATGACAGTGGAACATTTTGGATTTTTTTTAAGAACTCTTTTGCTCGGCATATGCTTGCCCAAATGTCTCCCACTGTTAAAGAAGTAGGTAACTTGAAACGGGCAATGCCTTTTCCACCTGGATGGCTCCGGTGAGGTTCTAGACTCATGGAAAAATGACTTATTGTTGTCATCAGTGTTTGTTAACTCCAGGCTCTAATCTGGTTAATGAAAATGCCAGGGGGGCTTGTTTTTGAACAAGGAATTGAAGTATGAGAAAAGAACCTACTGTTGATCAGTTAAGCAAATGTTTGAAATTAGGAAATGTTAGATTCGCATAGAATATATGTCCAGAGCAGTCACAGTCTTCTCACAAAAACTTGGTTAAGACAGCATAAAGGAAAGGAAATGGTGACTAAAAGCCCCTGGTGATCCTTTGTAATGCTGATGTCAAGAAAGGCTTCTTAGATCTACAAACAGCTTTTAGAATTTATTATTACAGTCATAATACACAGTAGGATAGCAATGTGCAGTAAAGAGAAAGAATCGCCTTGCCATGGTTTCAATAAAAACTTCTGAAGGTCAGTTTAACCGGCTGTATGGTATGAAATTCAAAAACTTCACCATCTTTTCATTTCCACCACATCTCGAGTAAGGAAAACAAGGTCACACAACAGCTACACTTGAGTTTTAAACACTATTAAACTTACAAAACAAAAGCTTCGTGCAGAAGGGCTTCTGAATTCAAAGCTAATAACACAGATAGCATAGGTGTAATTGTAAATAATCTCACTGATCTTTGTCACCTTCAAGGGTAACTACATTTACTGTACACTTATGGAAAAAGACATAAAACCAAGGAGTAAAAACCATTGAATCCAGTATTCTGAGCAGGCCTTTAGAGGACTGAATTTAGTTTTGAAAAATACTTTTAACAACCTTTTATACTCCACCCCCAGTAATATATGCTCTGTATTAGGATGTGCACAAATGGGTTTTTTGACATGTGATTCGTAACAAATCAAATGTTACAAAATTAGTATTTGTTCAAATAGATCCCCTTCAAATGTGGTAGGATTCTATTTGATACAAATATATTTGTATGAATTCATACAAATATCCAATACGAATGAATATGTATCTGATACAAACAGATATGTATCCAATACGAATGTATATGTATCTGATATGTATCCATAACATATCCATGTTCTGAAAGTGTCAACTCCGACCTGAATCTACTTTTAATTCGCTCCCGATCCATGTTGAATGCAATCTGGATCCACTGCTAATATGACTCCCACCCCACTTTTACACACACACACACACACACACACACACACACACACACACACACACACACACACACACACACACACACACACACACACACACACACACACACACACACAGTTTAACAACTGTCTAAACAATTCATCCAAATAACAAATGTTACAAATATTTGTGAACATCCCTAACTCTGAACTCACCACAACTATTTCTACAAACGCACCCTGAAATGGCTTTAACGTTCTTTTTATTTGCATTATAACAAAAAAACTGGAAGTCAACACAAATGTGGTCTTTTTCCACATATCTGTTTTCTAAATGTTAGAGAATCCATGTAGCTTGATCCATAAAGGCATGCTATCAGAAATAAACGTATACACTGTAGCATTCAATTATTTCCAAACTGACTTGCCCTTCCATAATTTATCATTACTTGGGATCTCTGGACTCACCTTGGCTACAGTACTACTGCTCAGTTTTGTAATATTGTAGCCCAGTGGTTCTCAACCTGGGGGTCAGGACCCCTTTGGGGGTCGAACTATCCTTTCAGAGGGGTCGCGACAAGTTTCCCACCACCCTTCCCTCCCACCTCCCAGCTGCTCCACCCCCGTGGTTGGGGGTCCCCACAACATGAGGAACTCCATTAAGGGGTCACGGCATTAGGAAGGTTGAGAACCGCTGCTATAGCCCCAAGCTGAAAATGGAATGTTTTTAACAAAAAAGAGCTGCAAAAAATGATAATGTTTAGGGATGTCAATAATGCAGCAATTGCAGGATAAAGAAAGACAGTGGTTGAGACTCAGATCTATATTATCAAAACGTGCAAAAAAGATGTCAACATTCTTCTAGTTTTTAATCACAAAGAATAACCAAGGAACAAAACTGGATAAAAAGCAAGTAAAAAGCAGAAATTATGCTTAATGAGCGGAGTTGCTAGTGCCTAAAGTAAATCTAGTTCCCACTTCAACATCTTCCTCAAGAGGACATATTAGTCCAAGGTTGCCATTGACGTCAAAGGTTGGAAAGGGCTGTATGTCAAACAAAAACCTTGCATACCACTTTAATATGACAAGAAGGATAAGGAAACCAACAGCCATGGTCAATGACAAAACTGCAAAATGTGCTATGTTCAAGAATATTCTTGCCAGCATCAACAGCTTTTTTAGTATTCAATTCTGCTTGTTTCCACATCATTAGAGTTCTAGTAAAAGGTATCTTAAAAGGGTGGGATGGACTTCAATGCTTAGATCTCACTCATTTTTCTTTTGTTGCCTTTATTATATCAATTACCATCATCAAGGAGCATCTCAACCTTCAGCTATTCAATTTCATCACTTGACTTTTGGTGAAAAGGGGTTCATACATGGGTGGGGTTACTTGAGGAAGTAGTTCCCTGCCCGGGCTTGCCCAAGCAACTGGCTTCTTGTCTGGTGCAGTGACTATTGGTAGAGCTGCCAACAAGCCTTTATCTGGAGATATCCAGCCTCCCTCCCTTCTTCAAAGATTCCAAGGAATGCATATAAAAGAATAAGCAAACTTAATGCAAACAACATTACAGTGGACTCCCCTTGGCTGCAAAAGCAATAGCCAAAAATAGAAAAAGTATTTTTTTGTAATTCCTCTAACCCGTCAGAGCAAAGTGCATATTACACTTTGGCCAACTGTTTCTTGAAAACCAGCCCCAACTTCTATACCTGTAACAGCCACAGCTTAGTGGCAAAGCAAGTGCAAGATGATAGGTCCAGTCATCTCTCTGGAAGACGGTAAGGACAAACCACTTATGTACCTTTTATCACCTGAGTTTTTCAGCACTGCCGTATGTGTAAAATCTTTGTCAGGGTGGTTCAGGTGGCATCTTGCCAGTAATCTGCCTGTTAAGCACTGCAGTCTTTGAAAGACCCTTATCTGGCTTTGAGGGAGCTGACAACTCAAGTGGCATCAGTGTGCTTAATGCTGCAGACTGTGAGCAACCCTTGTCTGGGTGGGGATGGCATCTTGTTGGTCATATCTGGTGAAAACCTTTGGGTGGTGGTACTCTGTTGAAAGACTTTGGGTGGCGCTTTGGTGTGTTGCAAGTTTTAGGCATAGCATTGTGTATTCTGGCACGGTTCTCATGGTAAATGTTCTGTGGCGGTGGGGGAACTGTACTGTACTGCTTTCAGTACAGGTTCTTTTCACCCACTGACTTCCATTGGGAAGCCTTCACCACTCAAGACAATGTAATTTTGCACAAAAGGCCAGTCCAGCAGAATGCAAGTCAATGGAGGACTTTTTGCAACAGCATCCTTGAGCTGATTTAGACTGGATTCTCAGTAAGTAACATTTTCTTGGAACAGAACACTTGAGCTTTAGGAGGATCTACTGTATTGTAATCTGTTTAGGCTTTAGTATTATATGCTAGAAAACAAAACAAAACAAAAAAAGAATGGTTCCAGGATGGTGGGGACGGTGGGACTAGAACTACAGTCTGGGTACACTTCTAGGGGCTCCTGAAAGAAAGGCAACACAGTGCTGAAGATTCATGTAAGCAACGTGGATACAAAGATAGCTCTGAGGTTGTTGCTAGACAGAAGTTAATGGAAATAACTATCTGAAAGGCCTTGGAAATTAAAAAGGCCTGCTGTAATTCTGAAATTGTGCAGGCATTCTGCTCAATTGATAAGGCAAAAGAATAAGCCATTACACTTTTCAATCACTCACTTCAAATCCAATCCTTTTGTAGCAAATGGATGCTGCTGTTTAATACTATGACTAATCTGAGATGAAAGAACAGTTGAAACATGTTAATTCTGGAATTCAAGGCCTACTTTAGAAGTTATAATGTAATAAAAACTATAATGACTAATTATCTTAATTCATGTGTTTTGAATAACAGCTCTTTTGTGTGTGTGTGTTTGAGAATCCCCCCCTCCCTGGATTTTATATCTAAGTGTATTTTAATCAACATTGTTTATTTGTTTATTTATTGAAGCATTTATATCCCACAGGTTAGTCACAACATTAGTAAAACAATAAAACCAATATACTAAAAACAGACTTAAAAATATGACCCACCTCAGCAAGAAGCATTTAGGGGAACTAAACATCAAAGACATTGGTGAAGAGATATTGTTTTCAGTGCCATCTAACATACCCCCACTGAGAAGCCCTTCCAAAGCGAGCACAGAAAAGGCCCTTTCATATGCCACCACTCCTCAGACCTTTGAAGATGGCACAGCCTTTAGAAGGGCCACCTCTTGGGATCTTAACACTGGGACAGGTCTATATGGAAGATATATAGAACCAAAATTATTATATGTTAACATTAGCACTTGAATCAGGTTTGTAGCTAACAGGCAACCAGTGCAGATCTTTCAAGAATGGGGTGATGTGTGTCTGGCTAGAAGCAGTGGGAAAGCTGCTACAGTCTGTACTAGTTCCAGTTTCCAGACAGTCTTCAAGGGTAGCTCCAGTAGTCTAGTCTGGAGGTTACCAAAGAATGACTCTGTGGTTGAGTTCTCCCTATGGAAGAAAGGTCAAAGCTAGTGAACCAGTTGGTGATGGACATAAATACTCCTGGCTATGGTTGCCACCCTAGCCACAAATGACAACAATGAATCAAAAAGCACCCTCAGATTATGCACCCATTCTTTCTGGGGCAAAACAATTCCATCCAGAATCTGATGCTCTGTGGCTTCTTAAGACTCAAGACCCATGACATAAAGTACATCAGTCTTATCTGGGTTTAGTTTCAATTTATAGATCCATATCTAGTCCATTCCCACCTCCAGGCAGGCAGTGATAAAGCACCTTAACTGCATCCCATACTCCAGAAGAAATAGGAAGATCAAGTTGAGCACCATGAGTTTACTAATGACACTTCATTCCAAATTGCCTAATGATCTTTCCTAGTACCTTCATATAGTTGTTGAAAGTATATGAGACATATGAGTTTTCAAGGTGTCAAGCAGAAGTTCCCTACTGCTTCTTTTTGGAGCCTACCTTGGAGATAGCACTAGACCTCACAGCTCACCCGGCCAGATCTCTGTGATACAGATCAGGCCAAGATCTTTTATCCACGATCAAGTCATGGATGAATAATGATATTCTTTGGACTGACCTGGCCTTTAACACCACCAAGCCAGCAAGAAAGCTCAGGCATCCCCTCATTCTGATGGCTGAGAGGCAAAACAGAAGGAGTGATAGTCTTAATATGTCTAACAAGGATATACTGGATGCCCTACTATACTACAGGAATTCTCTGCCAACCTCCAGAAATCCCTTCCCCTTCCCTGTTCCAGGAGGCGGCTATCGTGGCTAGTTTCAGAAGCTGGACGATGAAGAAGCAAGGCCACTTCTTCCTCCCTGAAACATTGGCAGTGACTCAGACAGCAGAGATAAGTCTACTACTAGCAATGCATGGGGAGGATGACAAAGAAGAGGAGAAATCTGTTGAAACAGACGACAAACAGATGAGTTATCTGTTTCAACATAGATGTTGCAGGAACAAAGGCAACATGTATGCAAGAAACTGCCTAATCCTAGAACCAAATTACCTAAAACCACAAACAGATCAGGACACCAATGTGGTAGAGGCAGGACAACATGGTAACTGAAGAGCCTAGCTTTTACCAGTGAAACTTCAGCCTAGCATGCATAGGTGAAAGCAGCAGCCTCGTGCAATCCACTGAACCCGCTCGGATGGTTGTATAGAGGGCTAGGGACATTTGTACCCAGGAACATCTAAGAAACAGTAAGGGAACTCATTTGTTCCTTATCAATGCAAGGTGACAATGTGCTTGTGCAGATATCATGAAGTACGTGCATGCTGGGCTGTGTGTCATGATGTTTGTGGAAATGCAATGTCATTCAGCCCTTGAATGAAGAAAATATAGAGGTGTCCATGGAGTCAAGGAATAGGCAAATTTCTCTTGCAAAATTGTTCCTAAATAGCCATAACAATAATATTTATTTCCAGCGCCCTTTTCACCAAATGGCCCACAGACCCTGATGGCAGCCCAAGCTTGCTCAGGAAAAGACATACCAGTTCACAAGTCCCAATTCCATAAACACAGGATGGATACCAGAGTCACCTTTTCATAAAAAATGCTAGATCTGTTAACATATTTTTAATTTCCCTACTGCAAAGCTCCCTTATGCTCACAACATTTTCTCACTATTCAGAAAGCTCCAAGGTGCATTTTTCGAGAGAGCAGTGAACTGTAATTCTTCAAAAGCAGGGAATACAAAGGACAACCTTGCCTCCCATCACACACAAGGCAAAACAGAAAAACTTCCATCTGGCAACTCAAAACAATCTCAACTTGACCTCCAAAAGTAATAATCTGATTTGCTTTTCCATCTATTCCAACATCAAAAGTTTGCCTACAATCTCAGAAGAGTGGTCAACTTTTTTTAAAAAAGGACCAGAATTGATATCTACTACAATTTGTACTCAAGAGAGAGATTTTGGAGCTATATATGCTGTGAAATGTATGCACAGAATGAGACAGAGGGCTGCCCCTAGCTCAGGGACCAGAAGAAAACATTTTGAGGTTTCAAGCCTGATGTCTCTCAGAAGATAATGACAATACATTACATCTGTATCTGCCCAGAAAACACGGCACTATTCCCATCAAAGTCAGTAAGATATTTCTGTCAGTCTTTCCCCATAACACCTTTTGTTATGCATTCTTTATTTTATATACAAAAACTCAATAAAGGCTAAAAGTTATCCTTCACCAGAAATTAACCAATGATATTGGGGTGGGGGGTGGGGAGCTGAAAACAAAGAATGGCCCTGATTCTTTGTTAATACTTTACTTTTTCAGACAAATTAAACAATTTCATTGTATTTCATGTTTTACTTATTGTATTATCTATATCTTTACAACTTTTAAGCTGCACACGTTCTCAGGAAAGGTGTGACTTACATACAATACTACACATGTTGAAAACTTAACGGCGGCTTCAAGATGTTTGGCAATGCATTTAAGCTAGACTATTTTATTCTCCATGCTGTACCAGCATTACAAGGATTTCTGGTTAAAAAGATTCTACAATAGTATGAAAATGTTGTGCATATAATGGCTGAAAATCCAATTTTAAACAGGATCCCAAGTATTTGGAAAATATTTCTTACACACTGTAGCACAGCACCTCTAAACATTGTAGCACAGTGTAGCGCCTCTAAACACTGTAGCGCAGCGGTTCTCAACCTGTGGGTCGCGACCCCTTTGGGGGGTTGAACTACCCTTTCAGAGGGGTCGCAACGAGTCTCCCGCCACCCCTCCCTGCCCTCTCCCAGCTGCCCCTCCCCCATGGTTGGGGGTCTCCACAACAGGAGGAACCGGATTAAGGGGTCGGGGCATTAGGAAGGTTGAGAACCGCTGTTGTAGCGGCTTTGGTTAGCGGAGATCGGGGAGCAGGGGTGGAATAAAGGTTGTGGGAAGAGGCTCACCAGAGAACAAGGGCCAGGTTACCCCCCCCCATTGCTGCATCTTTACCTGTCAAACTGGGGCGATCAGGTTTTTTTAACGTTTGCCCAGCAATTGGATCGTGGAGAGAAGTGGCTCTTTTCTGTTCGATCACTGTTTTAAAATGGGCAGTGGTTGCGATCCCCAAAGCGCAGGGCGGGAGTGGCAAACACCGGACATGAAACCCCCCACCTCCTAATTGACGCCGGAGTCTATCCCCCTCCCCAAATTGCCCAGGAGGGTCCCCATGCACAGTCTCACCCCCCAAAAATAATGCGGACTTCGCTTCCAAACTGTAGCAAGAACGGTTTTCCAGAGGGCTAAATTTAGTGTGGATTTGAGCGACTTGGTCTGCACGTAGCCCGGTTTGGGGGCTTTGCACGTAGCCCGATTTGGGGGCTTTGCATGGTGGACACTCCTTGCTGAATCCGGATTCGATTCGGAGTTTACAGTGCAAGGGGGAGGCGACCCTAGTATTTCACTGCTGGGCCTGGACTAAAGTTAGGCGTGTCTCAGAGAAGAAGCATAGAAAGAAGGAAGCCTCCTCATGCCTCCCCAAGCAACCTTGCTTTCCCCTCCGGCTTGCCCGGCGTCCCCTCCGGAAAGCGGGAGCCAAACGCGTGTCGTGAAGACGAGGAAAAACGCCTATTGAAAGCGCTTTCTCGGGGCAGGGCGCCCGGCCTCCGAGGGCGGGAGAGGAGCACTGGAAGAGCGCCTATTGTGGGCGCGGCGGCGGCGGCGGCGGCGGGTCAGAGCCAGGCTCCGTCCCCTCATGCGCCCGTCCGCTCGCCTCCCGTACCTCAGCTCCCGACGGCTGCCAGCTGCAGCGAGGCCTCCTCACGGTAGTAGCAGCAGCGGCGGCGCCGAGTTCGCCCAGCGGCAAACGCGGCTCGCTCCGACTCCACCCCCCGGCCTCCCTCGCTCTCGCGCGCCCCTTGCCTTCCCTCAGCTTAGCCTGACTGAGCGAGGCGGGCGGGCGGGCCTCTCTCGACTAGGCCGGGCCCGGCGCCTGCGCGCTCGGTGCCAGAGCCAGGCGAGCGGGCGGATCCCGACGGGCCCGGGTGACGTGTCGGCGTTCTCAGCAGCAGTAGCAGCCGCCGCCGCCGCCCGGCCCGGCTTTGCCGGCCTGGGTGGGTTGGTTGGTTGGGAGGGAGGGGAGGAAGGGAAGGAAGGGAGGGAGGAAGGGAAACAGAGGCGCCCGTCAGAGAGGCTCCCTTGTCCAGGCCCAGCAGGAGCAGCAGCGGCTCCTCGTCGTCCTCCGCTCGCCTCTTCGCGCCACAAGGAGACGCCCGCCTGCCCGGCCTGCACCATGTTCAGCGTGGAGAGCCTGGAGCGGGCCGAGCTCGGGGAGAGCCTGCTCACCTGGGTGAGTGACCGGGCCACGGAGGGACTGTGGCGGCGGCGGCGGCGGCGGGCCTCACCGTCGCTTTCTCCCCGAAGAGGAGCTGCTTTCCCCGGCAGCAGGCCTCGCTTCTGCCCCGCGCGGGGGATGGGAGGCCCCTTCCCTCTCTTCCTCCCTCCCTCCACCCCGTCGGCCCTTTTCGTGCCTTAAGCCGGTCTCTGGATCTGTCCCTTGTAAGGAGTTCCTCCTCCTCCCTCCTCCTCCTCCTCCGGCTCTCTTCCTGCCTCTCCCGGCTAGGGGCCTCCGGCCTCCTTGTACCTCGTTTGGTCTAGTGGTTGGGGAACCGGACTCCTATCTGGGAATACTGGGTTCAGTTCCGCCCTCCTCCACGAAGCCAGCTGAGTGACCTTGGGCTAGTCACAGCTCTCTTCTGCGCTCTCACAGCACCACCTATCTCAAAGGGTGTTCTGTTGTGGGGAGAATAGAAGCTTTGTCAGCCACTTTGAGTCCCCTTAAATGGGTGAGAAAAGCGGGAGATAGAAAAGCTAACTCCATGAAACCAGCTGGGTGACCTTGGGCTAGTCACAGCTCTCCTGAGCTCTCACAGCCCCACCTACAACAACAGGGTGTCTGTTGTGGGGGAAGAACAGAAGCTTTGTCAGCCGCTTTGAGTCCCCTTAAATGGATGAGAAAAGCAGGGTAGAAAAGCCAACTCTTCTTCTTCTGTCCGATCCTGTGCATGTTTCCTCCCACCAGTGAGATGTGCTGGGCTCCAGACTGGTGTTTATAATGCCGGTCTGAAGCTGTTACTGTTTATTTTTCTTCAAGTGTTCCTTAAATGAAGAATTGTTATGATAAATATGTGCTTCATGTACAGAGCAGGGACACTGTCAGAGCATTGGGATTGGACACTAGAGGACTTCCTGGCCAGGCCTAATTCTGATTATTGCACGGTGTGGTGCGAGAGCTTTTTGCTTTTCCACTTTATTGGTATCCATATTTGAGGCTCATTTAACAACGTCTGCCTCTCACTTTGCTTTGTTTCTGGGTCTTCTAGCCATGCCCGTCTTTCTTTTTCCAGTATCCACCCAAGCTTGTAGAAATCTTTCCTGTTGTGACTGCTAATACTACAGCCTACACTTTGTGTGATTTTTTTTTTGGGGGGGGGGAAGAAACTACTTAGCCTCTACAGCTTAGGGATAGAAAAATCTCACCCACCCTTTCTTCCTGCAAGTGGTTTTCCACAGCTGTCTCTTTGAAACAGAGTATGGATTGGAATCTTGCTTGGGGAAAAGTAAAACTTTTCACTGTTTTCCGATTTTCAGACAAAACATCTCCCACAGACCCAGTTTGTATTCCTTGATCTACTTCTGTTTCTTGAGTGGAAATCTACTGCCACGTTATGTTTTGATGTGCTCTCAGCAACAAGTTTTTAGTATTCCAGTTGAAGGATCTGTCATGTGCCTGGTCAGCATGGGCTATATCTGATACACTTGAACTATAATACTACTGATAGGGTGGTTCTATTGACAAGAAAAAACTATATGGTGCTGTCTGTTTTCCCTTGACTAAATAAAACATTTGGTCTTTCTCTCCTATTGCTCCTGCTAACTCCAGAGTGCTTCCTTTAGTACTGAAGTTCCATTGGTTTCATGTAAGGTAAAGGCCCTTTCTGCAGTGGGCCTTATTCCAGATTATATCCTGGAATATGGCAGGTCCCTTTTCCAGCATAAGGCCCAGTGCAGAACAGACCATAGATGCATCTGTTGTTAGTTTCTGCCTGTATTACACCTTATTGTTTTAGTTCATGGGATAACATTGTAATTACATGAACTGTGGCCTCAGTGATCAGCTAGCTTATTTTGGAGTTTGTTGGCTTTGACAGAGTAAGTTAAGAATTGCTTTCTTGCATTCTGATATAAAAAGGAAGCAGGCATATTTAGGGAATTACAGTGGTAGCTTGTTTTTTCTATTGTATTTCAACATTGTTTGTGATCTCAGGTATTTCTTGGAGTTCCTCTCTCCATTCCAACCTTGTTCGAGGTCTGCAGTGGTCCCAAATATATTACTTAATTGTGGCTTTAGCCTTCTCAAGTCTCTTAGATGAAAATGCTCTTTGAAAAGACCTCAAGTTTGTAATTTAAGAGAGATGACCAATTGGATTGAAATTTATTTTCCAGGTTTAATGAAATAAGACCTGTTAGTAACAAGATAACTTTAGTTGGAAGATTATGATTGACATCTAGACTTTGGCCTCAATCCTGAGCAGGCTAGTTTAAATTTAGGAGGCAGAAAAAGTAATCTTAAGGAACCAAGCTGTATTCTTTGTAGCGCTACTAATTTGTCAGGAAACATTTTTTTCCCCTTTGGTGTGGTGGAATCTTACTATTTCCACTACACTCCTCTGCACATTGGAGATGGTGTGTCTAACATTTTCTAATGCCTACAAGAGACCTGGAATATGATTCATAAATACTGAAAGCATATTTTTTGTATGTCATGCTTATCAGTGTTCAGTTTATGGAGCTTAAAACTGATAGAAAATACAATTACATCTGTCTTAATATGGTTTGTATAAAGTTGGTCATACTTATTCTTGATTCAAGAATCACAGAGTTCTTCTCAACCCAACCTTCGTGCATGATAAAGTTACCATATTATTAGTATAGAGAAGGGCTTTAATGATTTTTTTCCGGAGGCAGCCATTGATAACCACAGCTGAATGAATTGTTTACTATCTATGCACTTTTGTTGCTTCTACTGTAATGATGAACTTTTTTTATTCTGACTATTGTAACTGTTGTATAATTTTACCTGGTACTGGGAACAATAATCCATATGACTTTAGGGACTACAAATAAAAAGCAGAATATAAATATATTAACAAAAATATATTTTATAACATAAATTTATTTATTGAATGTCCTGAGTAGAGAGCATCAGTTACAGAAGTGAATGGATGATTAAACACCTGTCTGTCATGTTCTGAAAAACTGAAAATTACATCCAAGATTCTAAACTGGTTAGTGGTTAGGAAGCCAGGTTTATCTGGGAATACCTACATCACAAGGTGTCTGTTGTGGGGAGAAGAACAGAAAGCTTTGTCAGCTGCTTTGAGTCCCCTTAAATGGGTGAGAAAAGCGGGTTAGAAAAGCCAACTCTTCTTCTTCTAAAGGGAGGAGAAATGTTTTCTCTTGTACCTTCTTTAAAATCTGAAATAGGAAATCCCACCTTTGGAATTGTTGTTGTTGGGTACCACTGAGACATGAATCCTCAAAGAGTACCTCTATGCAGTTTTCTTGGCAGAGATACAGAAGTGGTTTGTCATTGCCTACTTCCCTGGAGAGGCTGGGGATTGAACCCACAACCTTTTGCTCCATCCACAGCATATGTGTGGAGGCTGAAACAGTCAACCATGTATGTATGGTGCTGGTAACGCACCTATCTAATCTTTTGGCGCTGTCCAATTGTAGCTTCCTAAAATGTTCAAAGACAGTCCTGGCTATTGTGCTATCTAACTAGGAGGTGATAATTGTGAGGGAGCAATACTCCACATTATCGCTTCTTAGAGTGATATCTACCCGCTATCTGGAGGCAGCGTTACAAAATCTCTGTGAGAAAGAATCAAACTGGTTCGATGACAGGTTCATAATTACAAAATTTCTTAAGGAAAAAAATGACAACCAAAATACTGTAATCGTGCGTTTATTGAAGGTAAAAGTTGCCAAAGTTGAGTTGCCTCAAAGTGTAATATTGTTAATATTCTTAGACTGGCTTATTTTGAAACTTCTTGCATCAGTATTCCTGAAGCTGAGCTTCTGCTTCCCCATTGATTAGTTGAAGATTTTGCAACATATGTACTGTCAGGCCAAGGTGAAAGTGCATTGTTTGACTTTCTAAGTGTAGTAGGCTTTTATACGAGCAAAATAAATGGCGCTTTGCTTTCGATTTCATCTTGTGTGAAGACCAGATAAACCATGTTTCTTAATGGGGGGTCATTCTGCCAACCATGTGTTTTTCTTTCTCGCTCAATTCTTCAGGCCACTGTTTAGATGCTATTCTGTTTTTTATTGATTTTTCTTTTCCTTATATTTGGTATGTGTCTCATGCCATGATTGGATGCAGCTTTAAATCATGCACAGGGAAGAACCACTGAAAGCAGTGGAACATACTGTATTTAATGACAGGTTCAAATCCTATGACTCTCAGTGGGAGTTGGAATATTACATGTGTGTTTGACAGCTTGATGATTCATAGGAGTATGCTGTGGTTCAGTGGTAACGTAAGCAGCCCAGGAAGAAGAGGCTTTCTGGTTCAGTCCTTGGCCTCTCCCTGGAAGTAGGCAGAGGCAAATCGGTTCTGTATTTTCTGCAAAGAAAATTGCATAAGGGTGGCAGTGGAGGTGCCTGTACTGTCAACCAGAAGTCAGCCATCAATCAGTGGCACCCAACAATAAAAACAAGGACTGTGCTACAGATGGAATCAGATCAGCATAATACTTTTGCTTATTAGTATTTCTAAAATTGGAAGTTAGATCCATAAAAGATTTTAGGAATGTCACTGTTCCTTAATATCTAACTTTGGGTGTATGAAACAATGGATCCAAACCCAGGTGATAAATCTGTACTATTAGATTGAACAGAAGTTGTCCTAAGGGGGAAAAAAGACATTTGTTTTGTTGTTGTTGTTGTTGTTGTTAGTACTGAGATAGTATGCAGTTCTCATAGAAATCAACTTTTGCTGTACAGTTGTAAGGAAGATACCAGTAATTTGCTGCTTATGTACTTAGCACTCACTGGTTATTGCTAGTTACTAATATAAGTTCAGTACTCAAAGTTGAAATACTTCATTTTTATGAATTGTAGCCTTTTGTAGCAATATTTTATGTAACAGTAATTTAGTATCATTGTTTTAGGGTTTTTTAAAGTAAAGTTTAATAAAATGTGTTTAAAAATGCATACAGTGGAGGCTGTTTTCAAAATTTAAAGCATATTTTCCTGAGGTCAAAATTTATTAGAAAAAAGGTCATTGTGAATTATAGAAGGCCTTTTTTTTCTGAAAGTGGTTTTGTGGTAGCAGTAACATTCACAAAAGGGACTTTGTGAAACACATGCGTCTCAGTTATCAGCTTGAGTCATTCTATCTCAACCATGAATTAGAATTTTAAAAAGTTTTTGTCTTCTACTTCCATGGCTACATTGCAACTGTAGGCTGAAGTCCAGAGAAGGAAAACCACGAGTGTACAGTAGGGGCTCGAACACCTCCTTTATGAAATCAGGCTGCAGTGTCTAGGCCTTGAAAGACAGTGTTTAAATGGTGACTTGACTGCAGTATATAAAATCATGTGTGTTGTAGAAAAGGAGGAGAGAGAAACATTAGAACCAGGGGTTACCCTTTGAAGGTGGTGGGTGAAAGAGTTAAGACTAACAAAAGGAAGTATTTTTTTTTTTTACCCATCTGTCTATGGAATCCACTACTAGAAGAAGTGGATTCCATAGACAGCTTTAAGAAAGGGTTAGACACGTTTGTGGAGTACAGGTGTATCAGTGGCTACTAGAATTGATGCCTAGGTACCATCCCCAGATTAGAGAGACAGGCAAGAACTTGATAGCAGGTGAAGGTTTTGCCTTCCATTATTCTGCCTGAGAATGCCCAGAAGCAACTGGTGAACTACTGTGTGAGACAGGTTCCTGGATTAGATGGGGTGTGACTTGATTCAGCAGAGTTTTCTCTTATGCTCACACTGAATATCATATGCACGTTCAGTTACAGAGTTTTTAAGTAAAAATGCTTTTGGAAGTTGACTATTTGAGTGGCTTTGTGGTTAACAATTACTGTAGCCACCCACATATCCTTATATTGAGATGCTCACTGAGGTAGCAAATAGAGAAGTGCCAATCTGGTTCAGTTGGTTCACACTTCACAGTGAACCAGCTAGTTTCTGGATGCTTGAAGCAAACAGAACATTCAGTTGTTCAGATTTCCAAAGATTTGATCAGATCAAATCAGTTTTATACTTGTGAGCTATTCAATCAAACACTTGGTGTTCATTGTGCCTTTTCACCCTTAATGGTAGTGGGATAGCACTGCAAGTGCTGACACCAACAACAACTTGCCTAGTAGCCCTTATAGCATGGATAGTCTATCCCAGACTGTCTGCATCACCATAGCAATGACCACGGCATCTTCTGGTGTGTGCTGGGCCATTGCTATGCCAGTCACAATGTGGCGCATGACTGTGAAGCCACCCTGCCCCACACAGTGTTTGCACCAGAAAGTGGTTCAAATACTGTGACTGGGAGCTGACTGAGAGCATACTAGACACTCCAGGTCAAGCTGTGAAGCAGTTTTTACTGCTTCATAACTATGGAGAATCAGAATGTCCCTGCATGCTCTGGGTTGCACCATTGTCACAGTGTGCAAATACATTGGCCAAGAGTCTGCAAGGCTGTCCTAATTAGGTAAGTGCAAAAAGGTACTATGTTCCTAACCTGTTTTGATGGGAAAAGTGATATTCCTGGGTTTTAAACCAGTGCAAAACTGAACATGAAGAACATGATTAAATGGTTTGGTGTAGAACAGGGGTGTCCAATCATTTTGGTGGCTCTGGGCCACACTGGAAGAAGAAGAGTTGTCTTGGGCCACACATTAAATACACCGATGAGCAAAAACTGTTGTTGTGACTCACCCTGGGGCCTTTAGGTAAAGGGCAGGAGATAATTCTTAAATAAAGGAGGAAAAACAAACACACTTCACTGTAGAGAAAGGCAGAGGCTCTTTCCCTTTTAAATGGCTACCAGGAGAAACACTAAAATAATGTTCGTAAAACAAATATCTTTTTATGATTATGAATAATTATAATAAAAAGCCCATGATAATTAAAATATTATTTAAAAACATCTATAATATATAGCGCTCCCTGGCCTCCTCCCCCCGCCCTTTCCTGGAGGACTATCCCTATGGGAAACTAGACAGCAAAGGCATGGGTGATGAGGTATGTTTTAACTAGATGCAAAAAATAAAATAAAATAGTGTAGGCATCTGGTGAACTTCTAGAGGGAGGTTATTCCAGAGTTTAGAGGCCACCACAGAAAGGGCCCTCTTGTATTTCCATCCTCCTTATACCTCTGAGAGATCTCAGGGCTCAAGCTATTTAGGGCCTTATTCACACCTTGAATTGCTTGGTTCTAATAACACCGATTAGAAGTTGAGCTGCTGCATTCTGCACTTAGTTCCAGCTTTCAGACCATTTTCAGGGACAGCCCCATGCATAGTGCATTGTAGTTGTCCAGTTTGGAAGTAACAGAGTGTGGATCACTGTGGACAAGTGATCTCCCTATCCAGGAAAGGGCAAAGCTGGTGAACCAGTCAGAGGTGGAGGTGGGTCTCAAATGACATCACCTCCAAGTCTCTCACCTGTCCTTTCATCTGTATCCTCTAGTCAAGCTCTTTTTGAAGATGGTACATATCTGGTACTTGCTTCCTTAGCAACTTAATAGGATCCTGGTCAGAGTAATGCTTTGTGAGCAGCTTAACAGTGGCCACTAAGTGCTGTGAACTAAGCAGTTCTTTCCTCAGACTTTGCCTCCCTCCTATGCAATTTTCATTGTCTTATTTTACATGAGTTGCTTTGCCAGAGAATCTATGAGGTGGTGGGGCTTTGCATGCCATCTGTGCCTCCATTTCAGTCACTTCATGAGCAGTTCAGATGGTTGAAGTGGAAAAGCGAAGTGCAGTTTGTATACAGCCATCCTGATGATTATACAGTATGGGCTGCTTCTGAATGGCAAGTAAAGCTACAGCTATTGTACAGGGAGTCTGGAGATTTTCTTGGTTGGAAAATGATTCTCTCCGTTAAAAGGTGGCAGTAAGTGAGATAATTTGGGGGAGAGCAGAGTTCTTCTAAAATGCTAGAGATGTATCTTTGGTTCCTCAGGTGAAGCCGTGAGTTAAGCTTATATGACAGCTACTTGTGAAACTTTCCATGTCCACCCAGGCACAATAACCTGTTTGTGGACATTTTAAGAACTGGGCAGGGTGGCTTAAAAGACAGTAGATCAACAGGTTTGTTCAACGGAAAGACTTTCTATCTCAAGCTGTTGAGCAGTTTGGGAATACATGCAGGCTGGAATTACTGTTCACGTTCTTTTTTCTCCCTTCCTGTTTTATCCTGCTTAAATGTTTTTAGTTTTCAGTTTGAAAATTTTCCCTGTGGTTTCCCCCAAGAACTTGAAAATACAGACTTAATTCTTTCTCAATTTTTAGTGTACCCTATATGGAGAATTTTAAAGAAGGTTGTCTGTGGATGTTGCTTGCTTTCTACCCTGAGTTTAGATGAGAGAGTCCCAGCTATCCGCTCTGTGTGAAGCAGGAAGCAGGCGTCCCAGAAATGATCCAGGTGCTTCCTGATGGCTTATGATCTTATGGAACTGAGACTGGAAGCAGATTAAAAAAAAAAAAAGCCAAAGTGGTAAATTGCTGCTGAAAAAAAGCTTAGAAAATCTTTTATCGAGCTTAATGGAGTGCCTTGTAAGGGTGATGAGGATAAGTAATAATAATGATTTATACACCGACTTGATTTTATTTTTGTATATCTTGATTTTGTTCTTGTATGTTTTTATCTTGGTATATTTGTAACTTGATACGGTCAGGAGACTAATCAGTAAAGATTATTCATTCATTCATTCATTCGTTCATTCATTCATTCATTCACCTATCCTATGAGCTAAAAGTTGTAGTACCTTCAGCAAAACAGTCACTTTATTATTAGTGTCAGTGCTCTACCAGGATCTCAGACACACAGGACTGTCTTCACTCCTGCACAGTATTTTAGTACCCAAGTGATTTTAGTTTTTTTCATTGAGAGTCTGCTGCTAGAAAAACAATAACAGGCATATTGCTTTTTTTTCTTAAATGGGTCATCAAAATCGAGGGACCCAGGTAGGTATCAGCCGTGCTCCGCTTTTCCAAGAGCTTGTTATACCCCCCTGATCATTTTTTCCTACTCCCTAATGATGCCATTAATGCTAGTGATAGCAGCAACTAAAAGGAGATCAAAACAGTAGGTGGACTCCTGAGGCTTCTTTTCCTCAGTATCCTGGGGAAAGTGCAAATTTCCTTCTTGTAGTTTGATCATTTTATTATCCCAAAAGAGGAAAAAATTTCTACATGTTCTACATGAGTGTCCAAGAGAGAGAGAGAGAGACCTAGGGGCTATACTGACTGCTGGCTGGAATGTTGATGAAAGGTAATTGAACAAAAGTATTATTCTGAATATTTTTCAGATTCTTTTCTGTAGCATTGGCTCCTGGTTTACGATAGAAAATCTGCTTCATAGAGCGCAGTGGCAGCTGCTATATAATGTTACTGTCCAAGTGAAAGTAACTCCAAATGGTGTTACCATTTCAAGCAGAAGGTAGATGCTTTGTAGAAACTTTTATTTTTGAGCCAGTGAAAAATTATGAGCTTAAATGTGTAAGATGTTGAGAAAGCAATGTTTACTAATACTCTCTGCTTACTCTAGAACGGTAATGGCCAACCCATGACACGCGTGTCACAGGTGACACGCCAGGCCCTTTTAGGTGACACACCTGGTCACCCTGGCACCTGGGCATGTAGTGCCTGCTTGTTCTTGAAGTGTATGAAATACCAACTTTCAATTGAAGATTTAGCAAATGTAAAGAATTATTCATTTTTGCTTTTAATAAAATACATATATCAAAAATATAACTTTCTTACTAGAGCTACAAATATCACAAAATTATGGATATTTCTGGAAGTGACACAACACCCGAGTTAAGCTAGGTTTTCTTGTGAATTTTCACAAACCAAGCTCAAAAGGTTAGCCATCACTGCTCTAGAACTAGCTAGAATTGATAATAAAAAGCAACCTATGCATCAATATTTCTTGTAAACATCAGCTTTCTCTAGAACAGATTTGCTGAACTTAGCCAAGGCTCCCTTATTTGGAACCCTTTCCTTAGAGCATGTGCCTGAACCCTCTTGCACCCATACTCCTCCATGGATGGCAGGAGGGTCTTGTAGTGGGTGATTTGATTATTAGAAATATAGTGAGATGTGTTTATGGACTGCATGGTGATTTGCCTGCGTAGTGCAAAGGTTGCAGGCATTGTGTAGCATTTAAAGGCTAATAGACCGTGTTGGGGAGGAGTCAGTGCTAATAAGCACATTGATAAAGATGATCCAGCTGACATGATCTATCTGAACTTTCAGAAAGCTTTTGACAAAGTCCCTCATCAAAGGCTCATGAATAAACACATCAATATTAAGGAATAAGACAGCAGGTCCCGTTCTGGATTGGAAACTGTCTAAAGGACAGGAAATAGACCAGGAAAGGGATCTTGGTGTTCTGGTGGACAGCTCAATAAAGGTGTCAGTCCAGTACCCAACAGCAGTGACAAAAAAGCAAATCCAATGTTAGGAATGGAATAGAAAATAAGTATTGAAGCACCAGTGTGCCTCTTTATAAATCTATGGTGAAGGGACATTTGGAATATTATGTAAAGTTCTGGTCACCACACCTCAGAAAAGATAAAAGTACCGAAGAGGGCAACCAGAATGATTGAGGGAGTGGAATACCTCACTTATGAAATCAGGCTGCAATGTCTAGACTTTTCAACTTTGAAAGACAGTGTTTAAAAAGGTGACTTGTTTGAAGTATAAAATCATGGTGTAGAAAAGGTGGATAGTGGAAAATGCTTTTCGCTATTATACAACACTAGAACTAGGGAGCACTCTGTGGAGCTGATGTGCAGAAAGTTATGAAGTATTTTTTTCACTCAGATGTTCATCAATCTATGGAATTTATTATAAAAAGAGATGATGGCAGGAAATAGCCTGGATACCTTTAAGGACTAGATAAGTTCATAGAGAACAGGTTGGAAAGAGACACATGCCCCTAAAAGCTCTTGTGTTCTTTTGTGTTCTTTTACTGCTTGAGAATGTCCAGAAGCAATTGGTAGGCCATTGTGTGAGAAAGGATTCTGGACTAGATAGGTTGTGTCCTGATTCATCATGGCTCTTCTTGTGTTCTTTTGTTCCAAAGCCAGGATACCTGCATTTTTTTCTTGTTAGATACAAAGAAGTAGTTAAAGTTAGACATTTCATACATAACTCTATGTACAGAAGCATCATGATCCTTATGCTTTCATCCAGAGAGTCATCAGTCTGTGGACCTGACTACCAGAAAAGGTGGTAACAAAAACCGGTCTGAATGGTTTTAAGAAAGGGTTAGAATGTGTATGAATGGCTACCAGAATTGATGCCTAGGCACTTCCTCCAGGTTGGAGAGGCAGGTAGGATGCTACAAAAGTTTGTTTGCAGGGAGTTGAGAGTAGGTGAAGGTTTGCCTTTTGTCTTCTGCTTGAGAATGCTCAGAAGCAATTGGTGGGCCACTGTGTGAGTCAGGATGCTAAACTAGATGGGCTGTGAGCTGATTCAGCAGGGCTCCTCTTATGTTCTTATGTACCTTGCTATTTTGCTTTTGAGTCAGCATGTTGTAATAATCTTTGAATCTTTACTGAGATGCCATTTAGTTCTGTTTGTTCTAATACTTTGTGAATTTTAGTTTTCCCTAGTCCCTTTTAAGGGAGGTTTTCTGTTAACTAGTCCACTGACTACCAGACTTACAGTTTAAGAAGTTCTTTGATGTTGCAAAAAGATTAATCGTTTTCTGAACTCCCTAGGATAAGCATCAGGCCATTTCCAGAGTGCCTAACTTACAGATTCTCTTGTTATGTATAGAATGCTTCAGGCAAAGGATGGAGATATACCTCCTTTCACACTTCTCTGCACAAGGAGAAAGCCATCATTTCTTGAGTGCTTCTGCAAAAAGCACATGTGAAATCACCTCCCCCCCCCCATGTTGTTATGATGAAATGGAGGAACTTCCAATTACTTTTGTGGAGTTAAAAAGGGTTAGTTAAATTTGTGAAAGATACATGCATTGATAGATCTTGGTTCCGTTTTGTTTCTATTTGAATTTTTTTAAAAGTCAGATAGAAGAATATTTAAATTTCAGAGGCCCAACTCTTCTGAAAGTCGAGTAGTAGGTTGAAGAAAATAGCAAGAAAATGGCAATCCATTGATGAATATGTGATGAAACAAATAATGTATTTTTCCATAAAATGCTTGAGTAACATAAACAAATAATAGAACTGAAACCACGTTAGTTTCATGATTGCAATGAACTTTTCCCAGTGACTACTCTTAGAAATTTATTATATGTGTCTTCTTCATGGATTTTAGAAAGCTGCGCAAAATGGACAAAGTTGAAGTATTTTCATTAAAACAAATCAACTTAAGACTTTGGATTTGAATTGCATAACTACTGATATTCTGGTCTCTTTTCATGTTTTGTATATGAATGCAACATTCAGATAGGAGCTCTGATTATTTGAAAATATACCATTATCCCTTGTACATGGTGAGATTTAAAATCTTAGCTTCAAAGAAACTCCCTGACCTTGCATATCCATGAGTTTGCACTGGAAAACTAAAGTTTTGGGGAAAAGGGAGAAGATGAAGTTTTGAAAACACTGTTTCTTCCTCCTTTGGTACAAATGCACTGACTGTCCAAATTGCTAAAATGGCTGGGAAAGAATAGCTTCTTGCAGGAGGTCTAGCTTGAACCAGAATCTTTCTGTTTTATATTCACTAGCTCTTTGTTTAGATACTGCATTTATTATTTTGGATTAATTATATGTTTTTGTCATTTCTCTACATGGTACATACGTGAAGTTTTTGAATAGGTGTAGTTGTAACCTTGTATTATCTTGGTATACTGACATAGTGGAAGTAAATGAAATGCGTAAATGTGTGTGTTCTTCCACAGATCCAGACATTTAATGTAGAAGCACCATGTCAGACAGTAGAAGATTTAACCAATGGAGTTGTGATGGCCCAAGTCCTTCAGAAGATGTAAGAGAATACTTTTTATGTAGTATTGTAAATAAACTTCTTGATTCTCCATGTCCTTAATCTTCACTATGAAGCTACTTTATAGTACAGCGTTATAATCTCAAGAACTATGATTTTATTACTCAACAGAGCTCTATTTATCAATACAGTGTAGATTTTATTAAGGCATGCCTGTTGAATCTCACATTCTTAATTTCAAGCACATTATTGAACTGCAAATTTCAGTGTCTCTGGGAAGAACAATCATGTAATTTGTGTGAAAATTTATTTTGAGATTAATTTCTGATCAGGGCTTCAGGGAAGATGTTACATCCACAGGAGTAGATTTAATATATCCATTCAGTAGGCAAATTAAATAAGAGTAGTTTCATTCACATGGAACACTAAGTCATAAAGTTAGGGTTAGTATGTCATACTTCAAAAGAGTTGCTGGCTGGTGCATGCACTTATTCTTCCTCTTCTATAAACTGTGACAGAAATAGTTTAGTGTGTCAGAGAACCCGTTATCACAGTGTGTTTTAAGCTGACAGATCATCATTACGAAACAGTAGTAAATTGTTGCTTAAACCTGGCTAGCAACTGTGGATTGTAGAAAGCAGATGTAATGTGGAACACCCATATTGTCTGTTTCTTACACTCTGGCTCAGAAATATACAGCCATTTAGAAGATAACATAAGAGGAGCACTGCTGGATCAGGCTGTGACATCCTTTCGCACACAGTGGCCCACCAATTGCCCATGGGTATCCCAAGCAGAGACAAGGGCAAACTTTCTCCTGCTCTCAAATCCCAGCAAATGGCCTTAGAGACTTCCTGCCTGTCCCCTCAGCCTGAAAGATGTACTTTGTCATTGATACATCTGCCATCCATAAATTTCAGATGGTTGGATGGTGAGCCACCCAACAAAGATGAAAGGGGGCTAACACCAGGAGCTATTAGCCTAAGTCTGCAGTATCAGGACAGAGGTGCGAAAGCACTTGTTCTATTATTATAACATCAGTTGACATATCAATGATCATAGCTGGTACAAGCCATTATCTCTCTCTGCCTAACTGTTGTGACCATCAGGTAAATTTAATCAGCTGAGCCTCAGGTTTTTGCTCTACTGTAGAAACCACTTTTTGCCAGTCTGCATTGATAGGATTAAGATCAAGCGGTCTCAGGTGGAGTCTTTGCTCCCTCTCCCTCACAACCCCTCATGTTGTAAACAGCATTGGTAACACAACAGTATAAAAAAGTTTGGATTTCCTCATTGTTCATGTGTGTTAACACAGTCTGCTGTAGTTTTAACTTTCTATAGAAAGTTGAAGAGACAAACTGAAATAACTAACAAGCCAGAAACCCAGCTGTAAGTGAGATGAGCCCAGGTAGAGCCACATTTTCCTGCAATTCTGTCTCTCAAGTATCAGCCTGGAAGGCATTAACACTAAGGGCTCCAAGGGGCTAGATGTCTTGTTTGGTATATTCACAGAAGCTAGTTCAGTGAGTCATATTCACAGATCTAGATGAGAAACTTTGGTCCTGCTACGGCTCAGGAAAGAACCAAGAACACCAGCAGACTGTTTCACCAGTCTGCTGCTGCTTCTCACCTAAAAAAACGCCCCTTCTCGACACTTTGTCTTGGGCTTGTGAAGTTGTTAAAATCAGTCATTTTATTTGTCCAGGATAAACTGATAAAGTTGCTACAAACAATCATTATTGCCTTGCCGCACTGAAGTAACTTTTGGCTCAATCCTGCAAATACACCATTGCCTTGCTATTTAAATAAAGGATTTTCACAGCTGTGGATACATTTTTATGCGATAGCTGTTTCTCCACACAAGCATAATATGTGTATATGTACTACAACTTTTTCCCCCACTAATGAAACATTTTTGTAAATTATCAAGTTAATACTGTGTTTAATAAAACTTTTTTTTTTACTGGTTCAGTTGTCCCCACTCCCCAACTTTCTTCAAACTGAATTCTCCTATTAGATATCTGTATAACTGTTTTATCCTTGGAAATCTGGGAACAAAATTTTATCCTTGCAATATGCTAACAAAGACAAGCCACCATTCAAGGTCCATACATAATATCTTCTCTCTGTTAAGGCTGGCTTATACCAACTCCAAATATGTAGAATAAGATAGTATTGCTAAGTTGTATTGACTTGCGCAGAATGATTTCCTAATTATGCTGTGAAAGAACTCAGAGGTGCAATAAGTAATATTTTCATATTGCTGTTCTTCATAAACTGCATTGATATTTTACTCTGTAAATTGTCTTTTTATTCTACCCTGTATTAGCTTTTCAATGTCATAGCTCTGTCAAGACAGTGTTGGGGAAAGCGCTGTTGATTGAGTAATCTCCATTCTTGTTACAAACAGAGAAGCTCTGTTTTCTGCAGAGTTGGGTTTAGCACTTTTCAAAGATGTTAAAATTGCTCGATGATGACTAAATAGCTAGCTCTTCTGGGAGGATTTTCTTTCTTTTTAATAAGAGAAAGTTTTGGATCTGCTCACTGAAAAGAAAAAGAAATTCCAGTATAATAACAGCCTACATCTCTTTGAGTTTGTTTCATCTCCTAAGTAACTTTGGCAGTGCAGTTGTAAGAGCGGTATAGGAGAAATAGCCCCAGACAGAGAGAAGAACAGTAATAGTCTCATCATAATGAGAGCTCTTCCAAAAGAGTGCTAACAATTGCTTCATGATTTCTGCATCTACTGATGATTGCTGCCACAAAATTTTCTGATGAAGGTGGCAATTAGACAAAAATAAATGATACTTTTTTCTGAATAATGTGATATAGAAGAAGAGAGATAAATCTGGTGAGTCATAAATGAGGTAAAATTGATTAGGAAATGTTGCTGTATTGCACATTACAGTATACCATTCTTTAATTGTTGGTCTGGATTCTTCTTTCCATTGTCACTAATAACATAATCTGTAATAGTTTCTTCTTAGGTTTGTATAAATTTAGTTGACTATAATTTCTAATAAGACAAATCAGATGATCTCATTATGGAATATATTAATATAAGATGTATTTCATTAATTACTTCCATCCAAAAATATTTATTAAACAGCAATCCCGTCACGTGACTATAAGTTCCTTTATCCTTCTTATGTTGCCAACAGTCCAGTTTAATATTAGGTTACAAAATGGGTTAATTGGATAGGGGTGTGGTACCATTTATTTAATAATTTTAATTGTATTTCATTTAAGTTTATTAATTGTGTGCTAGGTTTGAAGGAAATAATGTTTTCCCAAATTTGTTATGAAATTGTTATGTTTAAATTATCTTACCAATAATATCAAAGTACATTACTAAAATTATCCCCATAACTTTACAGTTATATATTTTATTAGCTATTCCACGACTGCTATATGTTGATTAGAATGCAGTGTCTTCAAAAGATGTTAGACCTGGTAGCCTTACGAGTTTTCATTTCTCATTTTTATATGAAATGTATTAGACTTTGAGGGATTAGCCGGTTTCTTGTGATGGAAGTGAAAATTTTCTTTCTTTCCTTATATATTACAGTTTAAAGAGCAGTTAATTAACATTCTGATTTTTTGGTTTTTTTCAGAGATCCAACTTATTTTGATGAAAATTGGCTAAATAGAATTAAAACAGAAGTAGGCGACAACTGGAGACTGAAGGTACTTAAAAAAAAATTAAATACACTTACGAGCTTTGTCCTTCCCAAAGTTTCAGGTTAGATTAGCATATAGAGAGTAGTAATAAAATGTCAATAAAGTTGACTAATCTAATTAAACTATGTAATATCTGTTATATTTTGCTCAAGCTTCTTATGTTTGGATAGTTGAACTTCCTTGTGGGAAGAAAATGGTTGGAAGTTGCATCACTGGGCAAGTATGTTATTTCTGTGTGCATGTTTTTCATGGCTACAGACAGAGAGAAATCTATCTGCTTGGCTAACTTGCTATAAAATAGATTAATTTGAGAAAGTGTTGCAGGGGGTTAGGAATATGACTTAGAATGGATCATGGCTGCCTTACAAGAATTGACAACTTGTTGGTGCCTTGGCCCCAGTATTCTGCTTCAGTTAACATGAAGAATCATTTAAACTAAGACTTGAGTCATTTTACTAAGGAAAATGAGATGCAGTACAGCAAGAAATTGCTGTCAGCATGCCCACAGTCTCATGAAATGTCTAATGTTAAGTGGAGTTCTTTTCATAGGGAGCAAATGTCTTACAAACTGAAGTTCAGCCCATCCCTAGTTGCTTGAGCTTTTTGAGCACTGATGACTGATACAAGTGGGCAGAATTGGGGTATTCAGAATGCTGCTGCCGATCCTGTGTGCCCTGGTTTCTTTCCAAGGGAAAAAATTATTCCTGTAACATTAAAAAAATAAAGCATTGGAGTACCCCACAGGTCCATGGCCCATCTAGCCCAGTGCCTTCTCCCAGGGGAGCCAAGTGGCTGCACAGTGCAGTGGGATATGAGCACAAAACCTGGTCCTTTGGAGGCATACTTCTTCTGACTACTATCAGGGCTAATAACCATTGATACCCAAGCTGCCAACATATCTTAGCAGTGATAGGTGGCTTCTTTTGCTGGGCAGCTTATTCAGGTAAACAATTTCAGTTTAGAATCTCTCCATGCTTTCCATTTTTTGGGTTAGGTGCTTCTGGTTTTGAAAGGTCTTTGGTACTAAGAACATAAGAGGAGCCCTGCTGGGTCAGACCTCAATCCATCTAGTCAAGCATCCTTTCTCACCCAGTGGCCCACTAATTGCTTCTGGGTGTCTCAAGCAGAAGACAAAGGCAAAACCTTCACGTGCTCTTGAATCCCTGCAAATGGCTTTCAATTTACTGATTTAATGTTCATCCGCATGAGGTTAACAATTAAGCAGTATTTTTTTTAAAAAAAGTTAAATTATTTTAGTGTTGTATTTGTTAGAAATCAACAACTGGATCTGAAGCCAAACCTCTCCCTCTTCCTCAAACTTCTCCCCATACTCCTTTAAATTATTTTAAGTGACCCTAACATGTCACTGCTTTTAATGAAAGGAGCAGAGTTAAGTGGTAGAATGGCATGCACAGTGCAATGGCTTTCTCCCACCATTTTCTGCTTTTCCCTCCCCACTCCCAGTATTTTAGTCACTAACTGGTGACTTCAGGCAAAAAGATTGAGGTAAATCCTTTTTTGTTTACAGTACATGTTTGCAGAAAGCAGAAGCTAAAATTGCTTTCCAGCGGGATCTTTTTCAGCCTATCCTGATCTGGAGGTAAAACTGGTCTTGAGTCACAGGCTGCCTTTGGCTTGTAAAAATCAAGAAGTGGGAAGGAACATCTGCACATTATGTTTATTACTGATCTGAAAATCAAAAAAAGCTTTTGCTGAAATCCTTGCTTAATTGTTACATGATGATTACGTTTTTGCTCTCTTTTGTGTTGATTCATGGTTGATCTACGCGGAGTTCTTGGCAGTTATTTTTCATATATAATAAAGATAATGTGCATAAAAAGAACACAGAGAATGATATTTATAAAATTTCCCTACACTACTCGCCAATCCATCCCCAAATAAAAATGACCTACTGTAGATACATAGGCTTGCTGTTTTCATTTTCTGGGACTGTGATGGTACGTTCTGTCTTGCACAGAAAATATAACGGGAGGGTTAAAGAGAATTAGTATAATTTGCTATTTTCTAATAGCTGAAATATTGTTGCCGCATTTCAGTTTCCGAGACAGATTCTGAAATGAGTTGCTGAAACCCATAACCAAAATACTTACAATGATGACAACTTTGATCCAATTAAGCTACTTCCTTGTTCATTAGCAGCTAATGACAAAAGACTTCACTGTCATTTCATGAAATCAAATTTCTATCAATTGTAACATATTAAATGGAGAAAGCTGTGCTGCTCATGGGCTTTCCCAGGATATTTTAGAACACAGTCTTAACCTCCAACAGTCAACACCTGTAAGTTGGACCCTAGAACAAATACGATTTGGTTCCTTAATTTTTTTTCCTGATTTTTCATTCACTGAAAAATGCACATTGTTTACTTGTGTTAGCCTTTCAGTGTGCATTGGTTTACCAGTTGCCACATAATCATTACCTGAATGGCATTTGGATGTTTGCCCTTGCATATCCCTTAATTTTTTTCTTTTTTGGAGAAACATATAATTACACTATTATTGTTCAAGATAAGAATTTAGAAATAAGATACAGTTGAACGTAAAATGGACTGAACAACAACATGCTCCCCAAAAGGAGCAGTGAAAGAAATTCTACCCAAATGACTTTTCACCAGGTAAGACAATATATGCTTTGCTTATCCTGGGTACTATGGCCAGAACACTGTTCTGTTTGATCTTTTTACGATCAAGATCACTCTCACTTTTTATCGTGATCTATTTTGAAATTACTTCTCAGATTTATTTCCTGTTTGTGCACTTTGCTTGTTTTTACCAAGTGGCAGCAGCACAACAAAATTGTTTATTGCATGAGCTACCTTTTTATGAGTCCTGAAAACTTTACTAAAAGTGCAATTCTGGGCGTTCTGTTTTTAAGACATTTTAAGATAGTAAAACTAAATTCTGGCTTATATTGGTTAATGAGAACTCTGAATGTAGAAGGAGAATGACAATTTTCATATGATAAATGTCATAAAGTCCAAAGAAATTTTTTAAAAAATAATGCAGAAAGAAAATCTTAAGTTTAATAATAAACCTGTGATCCAGATTCCCCCCCCCCAATCATATCTACCAGTTTTCAAAGAAATGTACTGCTCTCCTATCTATCCTCAGGCGGAAGTGATTGCTTGCACTTTGTTAGAATTTGCTTTTCAATCCAAGCTAGTCACAAGAGGCCAGAAAAAGAGCCCAGAGCTGCACTGTGTGTGCTGACTGTAGAAAGAAATCTTGACTGTGCCACAACCCCAGATTTTAAAGAGATGAGATTGAATGATAGCCCCGAGATTGTAGAACAACCTCCTCTCTGAGGCATTGGAGGGACCTTCATTGTACACTTATAGAGGGTTGGTCAAGATGTGTTTCTTCACTTAAGTCTTTGAGTGGCTAGTCTATCCTCCCCTCCTGAACACTGTAAACTTAATTTTAAATCTTGTAACTGTTATTAATGGGTGATTTTGATCAGTTTAGGCTTATTTTCAGATTTTATCTCCTATAACCACCCTGAGAACCTTGCTTTAGGGTGGTATACAAACGGCAATCAATCAATCAATCACTTCAAGCAAATGACTGGTCCTGGGGGACTTTTTAACATATAGATATGAATATGAAAAGAGGGAGCCTGGAAATAGGAAGTTTCTTAGTTTAAGAATCAGGGCTATGGTCTTGGGCCATGAATAAAATGCATATGTTTGCAGAATCAAAAATTTGTGATTTTTATGATTGGCTGCTTTAGACATTAAGAGTTTCTGATTAAAATTACTAATAACTTCTGGAGCTGCTGAATTTCTTTTTTCTCTCTCTCTTCCAAAAAGGTGAGCAATCTGAAGAAGATTCTAAAAGGAATTTTGGATTATAACCATGAAGTAAGTGTTTTGCTAAGAAATACAAGTTGATGTCTTTCTCCTATTGGACTATGTTATCCTTATTCTTTCATGCAAAAAAAATGATTAAGGATAAAGTGTGGTTTTTATTATGGGATACATATTTTTCTAAAGATGTCCATTTGGTACTTGATAAAGTACTGGTGTTTGCCTTCCTTTTCTCCATCATTTATTTTGACAAGCAGGTATGTGTTGAAACAAGCACAAACATAATGCACAGTTTCTATATCAAAATCATTTAAATGTTTGTCTTAAAATTTGTGCTTGGTTTAAGACAAAGAAAATTGAAATAAACGTAAAAACAAAAATGTGGAACTAAAGGCTGCACAGTGCTTTATAAAACATGGCCATAGAAAGTGTCATGGCTATGGCTAAGTGTGCAAATAAAAATACATGAAACTGTCAGCTGCCACTGAGTTTTGGAGTGATAAATTTTATTTTAATGCCACTAGATAAACTGTTCTGATAATATTGCAGTCTTTGTAATTGTCCTAATTCAATACTGTACTTTGGCAGTTATCATGTTGCAAAATGGATGGTTCTTAATTTTGCTTAGGAGCTTACTATTTAGTACAGCCACCAATTTCCCCCTGCTTTCGATAAAAGGATGGACATATATTAGGAAAATTAGACATTTGTACTGATTCGGTTTGGCCAGATTGGATTGGGTTGGCCTGGTCATACATCAAACCAAGGAGAGAGCAGAGAGCTTCACCAAGCAGCTCTTCCCCATATGTGAATATTGACGTGAACTTTGAGCATTAGCTATGCCTAGAGGTTGTTCTTTACAGGCACACCTGTCTTGCTCATTTGAAGCTACTGAACATGGTGAACGAGGTGCTAGAAAACAGACCTAGCTGCACTTTCTGGAGGGCAACTTCAGTTTAGCACAGTGGGATTCAACTACAGTTGAATTGTTCGTTGCTGCTAAGCATGGTGAAGGGCATACGTTCTAGCAGAGATTTTTTTATATAGTGTAATAGTTTCTAGCTGCTTGGCAGAGTGGGTTGCAAAGGAACAATACCACAGAGAGGAAGGTATAACCTATTTGTGTCCTGTGTTTCAGTGTTAGAAATTACCAACTCCTCTTACAACTAAAGGTGCAACCTATCTGTGCACTTTGTTTCAGTGTTTCACTTACTTCTCTCCTACAGTTGGCTTTTTAATTCTCTGGTGTCCTGAACTTGTGAAATGCTGTGGATGATGGGCGTTCTCCATAATATTTCTTCTCCTTATCTTTCTACAGATTTTGGGGCAGCAGATTAATGACTTTATCCTTCCTGATGTCAACTTGATTGGAGAACATTCAGATGCTGCAGAACTTGGAAGAATGCTTCAGCTTATTTTGGGATGTGCTGTAAACTGTGAACAAAAGCAAGGTCAGTTAAACTTTGGATGGCTCTGAAATTTATTTTCAGGTAACTGATTGAACAGTGATATGAAATAGTAATAGCACAACAATTTTCTATTGTAGAAAATGTGGATTTTTGTATGGTTTTTATTTCAATCACATTTTTGTCATCCTTCATTAGAAATCCCAGGCAGTTTAGAACAACAATAACAAAAAAATAATGCAACAAAATAGTGAAAAACAGATGGCTGAGAATGACTTCATCATCAACATTAAATGCTTAGGAACACAGATTTGTTTTCAGCAGGAACTGAAAGCTCAGTAGAGTTACTTTCTACTGAATGAATCTCCACAAGTAGCCTCTCAGCCTAAAGAGCTTAATCTACTCTTAGTGGTTTGTCATGTCTTTGAGGAAAGAAGAAGAGTTGGCTTTTCTACCCCACTTTGCGCACCCTTTAAGGGAACTCAAAAGGGCTGACAAAGCTTCTATTCTTCTCCCCACAACAGAACACCCTGTGAGGTAGGTGGGGCTGTGAGAGCTCAGAAGAGAGCTGCAGCTAACCCAAGGTCACTCTGCTGGCTTCATGGGGGGAGGGCAAAATCAGACCCGGTATTCCCAGATAAGAGTCTGACTCCCTAACCACTAGGCCAAACAAAGATCTTTGTTGTTGTTTATGTTGTACAGAATATAAAGAGAATTTGCAGCAGAATATAAAGTTTACACAGAGTCTGCTTTAGGAGAAAGAAAATCCTAAAACATTTATTCAGAAATACAAGAGCAAAAATAAAGCAAAATGGCAGTTTTCAATAACACTTCTGTGATTCTGTATAAGGACAAAACTTAGGTTTGCATAGTAAAGAAAAAATAGAAACATGCCTATCTGAGGTTTCAGATTACAACTTCTCTCTGAAAAGATTAGTTGTTGCCAGACTACTGCATTCTCTCTTTTAAGTTAAGCAGGCTTGGTAGAGGATGATGGGTAATTAACAGAACAAGGCCTGGTGAATCCCTGATAACTGAAGTGGAATGGGCATAGGTATTGCATTTTCCAAAAGTTTAGGCCTTTATATGTCAACAACAAAACCTGATCTAGTAATAAATCAGCAGCCCAGGCCCAAGATTACGTTTGTGTTTCTTTTGTGGAAAATTCTACTCATTTTGGAATAGTCAGTTAAGTTCTTCGATCTTTAAGAAATGATTAGATAAATTAATGGAAAACAATAACAATGGCTACCGGAATAAATGCTTTGGCACTGCCGCTAGGTTGGAGAGACAGGCAGAATGCCTCTGAAAGCTGTCTGCAGAGATTCGAGAGCAGGTGAAGGTTTTGTCCATGTCTTCTACTTGAGAATGCCCAGAAGCAGTTTGTGGGACATTGTGTGGGACAGGATGCTGGACCAGATAGGCTGTGGCTGATCCAGCAGGGCTCCTCTTAATGTTTCTAAACTTGGAACATTTCACTTAAAGGGCATGTCTTGAGATTCAGCTTTCAGTGTTTCAGTTAATTTTTGCAGTGTTTCTCCTCCAGAAATTATATGAAAAGGATGTGTCTCGTGATAGTATGTAGCTCTTTAAAAAAGCATGCAGAGGACTGTAGGTTCTATTTATCTCAGTAATGCCCCATATCAAGAAAGCCCATCTTCATTTAAGTATCTCTCTGCTCCTTACTACAGATCTGTATACAATAGGAATTATGTACTTTTTGTTCAGAGTGTTCTTTTCTCCTTGATCTACTCATGCTTTTTTTTAGCTTAACACCTCTCCATCCTATATATATATGCATTTATTAAGTTACTAATGATAAAATGCAGGTAGTACTACAGTTTGCCATGAAGAAGTTGCTTCTTTTACTACACAGAAATAATCCCCTTCTGTTAGTTACTTTCAGAAATCAGTTTTAAAAGACAATTTATGAAAAATTAAAAGCTTTGACATTGCAGCAGAGGTAGCTTTTCATGTCTAAATATGAATGGTTACATGTCAAAATTGTTCTTTTACAGAATATATCCAGACCATCATGATGATGGAAGAATCTGTTCAGCACGTTGTGATGACAGCAATTCAGGAGGTAAGAACTTGAGGTGATGGTAAATTAAGAATGCAGTTAATTTCAACTGCTTCTTTTTTCTATTATACATGACCCTTCAAGAAATCAGAACTTTTATGACTACCTCATAGACAGAATAAAGTTTTCTAATCCTAGGTTAAAGATAAAACCAAATATCCACTTTTCTTTAAATCTGGAAGATTTAAGCTTCTGGATATTGATATTGGATTCCTTTTGTGTTTTTCCTTCCCTGTCCTTTCATAGTGCTTAATTGCTATTTTAGTTAATAAAGGACAAGATGTCCTTATATCAAACTCAACACCTGATAACTATGTGGATACCTCCATGTAATTTTCTTGGCAATAATCTGTGGAAGTGGTCTGCTATTGCCTTCTTTCAGAGTTTTTTTTTAATTAGCTCTAGGATTTCATAATGGTCTCTGACCATCCTTTGTAGAGGTGAGCTAAGTTCTGCCTACTTTGGAGGTTGCAGTTAACCATAGGATTTAGTTTTGATTAAAATAATAATTTTAATAATTTTCTGTTCAATTGTAATGGATTTTTAATTGTTTGAAAATAGTATGCGTAGCATGTTAATATTTAGATTTGACAAATTAACTGTAGTACCGTATATTCTGGCGTATAAGATGAATGGGCGTATAAGACAACCCCCAACTTTTCCAGTTAAAATATAGAGTTTGGGATATAGTTGCTGTATAAGATGACACCCAGTGTATAAGATGACCCCTGACTTTTGAGAAGATTTCCCTGGGTCAAAAAGTACGGTAGTCTTATATGCCAGAATATACAGTAATTGTGTGATGCTGTGAGATAAAGCTGCCCTAATTAAATCTCTTAGTTGGGCAACTATGTACCTGCATGTGTAATATTTATTTATTTTAAATATTTTAAAATGTTTAAACATTTAAAATATTTCTATACCTCTTCCCTTTAAAATAATCTCAAAGCGGATTGTAAAATATCCGTAAAAACAGATAAAACCATTAATTACATAAACACAGTATTACAAGCGTGAGTGAGAGAAAAAACTGGGAAGGCCTGGGTTAAAAGGGCCAGTCTTTATTAGATACCTGAAAACCAGAAGTGTTGTCACCCCACAAATACCAGAGAGGACAGAACTGCTCCAGAGGTTGGGTTTTAGGAAATTAATGGGGCTGTATTGTGGTAAACAGCTTTCTGGTTTAGTATGGAAATGATAGATTATCTAGCATAAAGTAGTAGCTGAAGATGATGTACTTGTTTTAATGTAAGTCTTAATTTGGACATCACTTGAACTGGTTTATGAATTAACTTTTGTTTGAATACTAATGCTTCAGAATGGTCTTTCTCTTTAAGTTTAAAGGTCTATCCATTGTACTATGTCAGTGCTGTGTATGTCTGGAAAAAGCAAATATACCGTATTTTCCACCGTATAAGGCGACTGGGTGTATAAGACAACCCCCAATTTTTCTACTTAAAATGGAGATTTTGAAAAACTCCCAATCATGTGGCTTGTAGCTTTCCTTCTGGCGCTGATGCGAGGGGAAAACCTTGCTCAGATAAAGATCTGTGGCTGCAATGAAGCTTTGGAGTCTGCCATTCTCTAGCGTGATTTGTCTATGATCCTGTAGGGGAGGGGATGTTCCACCGAGCGAAATATGAAGAATCCTGCCATCATTTTCTCTTCAAAAGCCTCTCTGCTTTCAACCCCTCCCCTACTGGGTCATAGACAAATCTCGCGCTAGAGGGGCAGACTCTTCTAAAGCAGAGAAGAGAAAATGAGGGCAGGATTCTTCATATTTTGCTCCGTTTAGCAAGGTTTTTTCCTCGTGTCGGCACCAGAAGGAAAGCTACAAGCCACATGATTGGGATTAGCAGGTAAGGCTGCTGCCTCCCCCAAGTCCAAGGCTCAGTTTAGGCTGCACCCTAGTTTTGTGCTGGCAGCTGTAGCCAGCAGGACCCGGGTGAGAGTATTACTGGTGTATAAGACGACCCCCAACTTTTCAGAAGATTTTTTTGGGTTAAAAAGTCGTCTTATACGCAGGAAAATACGGTAACTGATTTGTCAACAATTAGGCTGTTCTGGGAGAAGCAGAAATTTATTTTTCATACATTATAACATCCTTAAAAATAATTCCATGCTAAAAATTATCATATTCACAGTCTCTATACTTTTGGTGGGGTGGGGAAGGGAACCTTGGTGGATGGCCAAGCTGCTGATGAATATGAAAAAAAGAATGGAGTTGCTAGTGCATATAGTGGCCAAAACGACAAGAAAACAGTATAATAGGTAAGCAGCTGCAGGTTCTGTTTTTAAGGCTGTGACTGTGGAGTGAGCGGGCGAAGGGGGCTTGAGTTGCCGCTGCTGCTGTGTGCCCTGGGCAGTGAGGAGAGGAGGGGAAAGAATCGCTGGCTGCCCGCTGCCGTTTTTCCTCCATCCAGGCAAGCGGCAGCCATCCAGCCACCCAGCTAGGCTCCATGAAGGGGTCCCTTATGGGTGGCATGTTCATGCCAGGAGGAAGAGGGCAAGGCAGCCCCAAAAAGCGGTTTTTAAAAAGTAGCCACTTGAGTCCCCCCTTGAGTCACATCCGCCACCTACGATCCTCTGAATCCGGATTGAACGTGATTAAGTTAAAAGTAATGGGATCAGGCAAATTCGCATTTGCATCCAGTTCTATTATTTCGGTTTAGGGAAACCAAATTAAGCTTGTAATGGGAACTCCCCTTGTGAAACTTTCCTTAAAGGCCCAGCAATTTCATTGATTTTTTTAGCTTGAAGGCAAAGTACATAATCAGCATTTGGCAGAAGAGAGGACATTTTTACATTGCTCATACTATAACATTTGAAACTCTTCCATGTGTCAACAAAAAACAAAAAAGTTTGCTGTGGAACTAGTAACAGTACTTTTCATTTCTTGTCTTCGAAATATGGCTCTTCTGTCCTTCATGCAATTCATTGCCCCATATAATTTTTTAAAACTTGTATTTTATTGAAATTTTATATTTCCAGTTGACATCTATGTAGAAAAAATACCCTTATACAAAGATATTTACAAAACAAACAAACCAACTTCAATATATTTGCATAATGGAATATTTATAAATACTGAATTATATTGTCTCTGAATGCTGTTGCATTGGGATTTTGAGATTACTTTGTCTCACTCTGTCAAGACCGAAAGAACATGTTGAGATCGAAGTGCATATTCCAGTAGTTTTGGAGTAAAGTTATTAGAGGTTTACAGATCATTATGAAGTAATCTTGATGAGATATGTACCTATGAACCTGCAACAATTACATCTGATAAATTATGTATTCATTTGAGGCAGAATGTCATATTTAAAACTTTAGATTATCATGTCTAAAATTGCGTACAATAACCAATTTTGCAGCTATTCTGGAATTCAGGAGACTTTAGTTGATCTAAATCTTGCTAACAGTGAAAATAGCTTGAGCAAGAGGTAGAAAACAATTCTAGCTTTGAGTAGTTTGCAACTGAAACCCATCAGATGCAGTGCTTTGAGAAACTGGACAATAAAGTTTCGTGAAGCAGTCTTTCAAGGGTGTTTTTCCACTGTCACTAAAAGTACCCATTAAGTACCCATTAATGGGTGCATAATGGCATTTTTGTACCCATTAATGGGTACTTAATGGGTACTTCTAGTGACAGTGGAAAAACACCCCAAATGAGCCTAGACTGGAATGAGCCTAAACTGGAAATGTAGGGATGATGCAACCATTTATTGTAATATGGTAAAACCATCTTGTGCTGGCAGAATATTGAGTAAGAACAAATTTACAAATGTGTGGGTCTGAGAGAGAGAATATATATAATATTGTTCCAAGATTCAAAGTTGTTTTCAACTGTTACAGATCTAATAATAGGTCTTGACAGAGTGAGACAAAGTAATCTCAAAATCCCAATACAAATAATATTTCATAAACTGGAGTTCTTTTAGATGCATTCCTGCCTTTTCTGTGAAAGACCAAATAGGAAAAGCCTCTCAACCATTTTATGAAAATAATTTGATTAGAATTTCATGTGTACTTTATGGCCTTTGCCTTTCTACCTCACTTTTATTCTTGGATTGAGTGGTGTGTGTTTGTGCATCCACTCATACACACACATGGCTGAATAAGATAGTGAATTATGTGTTTTATCAGAAGCTGACAATCTACTATTGCACAATCTTGGTCTAGTTGAAAGTTCTGACTCTAGTACTTGGCATTCACTTCTGGTTGGAGGGAAGAATAGGTTTTGTTAAAATTTGTGGGTGGCAAGGGACTTAAAAGTGAGTCCCTTTTTAGTCCCTAGGTGACAAGAGTATTGATGTAAAAAAAGTAACAAAATGTTCCTTCAGGTTTAGACATTAAACGGGTGTTCTATCAATTCCTAAACAGTAAACATAGTACGTTCTTGCTTATCTCCAAATCTTAGGTATGTGCGCGTATTCCAGAGCTTCCTTACATTATTTAAATTACCCTGTTTCATTAATGAATTCAAATAAAATATTTTACTTTTTCTAATCCAGTGTAATCTAATTGCAGTTGATGAGTAAAGAATCCCCAGTCTCTGCTGGAAATGATGCTTACGTTGATCTTGATCGTCAGGTATCTAATACCAGATGCTTCCTTTTTTTCTTTTCTTTTTTTCATTAGTGGAACTTAGCATGTGGTTTTTTTTCCTGGCGCATTGTAAATGAGCTATTTCTTGCTTTTGGATTTATTTATTTTTTTCTGGTGTTTGTGTGGGAAATTTATTATGGAAATATTAAAATAAGCAGGAAATGCATGTGAGCATAATTGCAACTTTTTAAACTGTTACTTGCTAATCTTCCTCTGGAGAGTCTTTGAAGTTATTCCATTAAACAGATAACATCAACAAAACACTTGACATTATTTTTGTTCAGCAGTTTCACTAAAGAGCTGCAGAAGGACTGCTGTTCAGGGTTTTGTAGTTTGATACACAGCGTTGTTGCATTTCTTACCTCATTTCAACTGAGAACTGACAAAATGGAGTGATCACGGCAAGTCTCCAAACAGTAAATAGCAAAATTAAACCCTCCTTGGTATGGATGGGGTAACATTATGCCCAAACCATTTTAAAAATATGCAGTTTAAAAAATAAGATTATGCTGTGCAGCTTTCAGCCTCCACTGCAGGGATGAAAAACAGTTGAGATACAAAATAATTCCACCTTCCACATTTGTATTGATGACAGAACACTGGATAAAAAGCCCCCAAATTATAACAATTCTGTCCAGGCAGGAATGTTAAAAGTGTAAATACTGTTCTCCACTTATAGCAGACTGCTGAATTTTGCTGAGGACTTCATGGGCGACTAGTGTAATACTTTTAAAGACTTGATAATATATGATTACAGTTGGCTGCTGTGCTCAGCAGGCTAGCAGGTGCAGCTTCTGGATTTTCTCAAAGATAGCTTCACACAGACCCCCTTGCAGTAGTGGACGTGATTGTTTAGGTTTGGAAGCAGATGGGTGAAATCAGGTTAGGCATTCCAAAGTGAAATCTCTCCTGCTGCAGCGTACTCTCCCTCATGAGCTTTTAAGTCAAGTAGTGAGTTGTTGGAGCTGTAGAAGAGAAAGGGATGGAGAAACAGGTAATAAAGATGAACCAAACCTTTTTAACAGCAACCAAGTTCACTTTGGAGAGGGCATTTCCCCAAAGGCCAAACCTGAACACCACCTGGACTGCGTTTCCATGTTTGGTCTGGGAACAAGCTGAACTTTGCTTGGCTCATCCCCAGCTCATTGAATAGGTTGAATACCTGGCTATTGCCCTGAGGAGGACATAAAGCTACAGGTGGTGACAGGAAGGCTCATACCTGTTATAGAGGGTGGCGGTAATGATCTGTAAGTCCTCTGTTTAGTGCCTTTGTAGGTCTTTATGGCTTCCACTGTTCTGTTCCTGGGTGCTTCTGTGGGTCATCTCCCACTCCCTATTT
>MTQE01000390.1:4554752-4574680 GCA_014337955.1 Aspidoscelis marmoratus
GTAGAAAAGCTAACTCTTCTTTAATATATAGAGTAGAACCCAGCACAAGCAAGAACAGTAATTGTGAATCCAGTGAAAGAGAGTCACTGAATGGTCAAGGGGCTTAGGCAGGAACAGGCAGGAAACTGGGGTGGTGGTATTATGTAAATTAAAGCAAGTCACAGTTCTGAATTGTGTAATACTGAAACCACACTGTCAGAAGCCATGTAAATCTAGGTGTGACTGTATCTAAAAGAAGCTGTTTATTTTCCCAGTACATGGGACTAGATTCTTTTCTTATGGAAGAACAAATGTGCACATACTTTGAAAGTTCCAGGTGCGCCAGTTGTCCTGAGGGACTTATTCCTGTAGAATAAATGAAAGGCCAGTCACTGCTAGACAGATATTTTAAATATTACTGGTTTGCTTCATAGGTCATAAAATGTGTTTATCGCTATATTTCAGTCAGTATCCTTTTCCTATTCACTTGGAGATAGTATGAAACAGCATATAGATTCACTGCTGTAAATCTTTGCTCAATTAAGAATTTCTAAGTTCATGACAAGTAATTTGTTTTCATTCACTTGCGTTAAACTATTGCTATATTTCCTATGTTTACATTATGTCATGATGAAAACACGGATGGCATTAATTTTAGAGAAGTTGGAGTATAGTATTTGTAGGAATGCAACTGAAGAAATTAAGGAAATTCATTTATCTTCTTTAGATTGGCATTTCCTCATCTGCAAATGAATTAATGCCTTGCAGAGGATAATATAAACTATCCAAGCTGCAAAGGATTCTTGGGGATCCCAAGACTGAAACAAAGTAAAATTCTACAAGTCGAGTAAAGTCATCCCTTATATTAAAATAAGTTTTTGATGGCACAGTTTTGTCCTTGCATAGTCAGCAAAATGATCCTTCCCTCAATGGGGACCCAGAAACAGCCCATGGCACTTGGCATTGACAGGAGAATGGCATGATCCACCCTTACACTGCATCAAGCCTTGGTCTCTCCAGCTCAACAGTGCAGATGATTTGCCTGTCCAGGCTACACCAAACTGTTGAGTCAGCAAGAAGATGACAGCAGTTACTCATCCAGTATGGTTTTGCTACAGGAGCACACGTGGGTGCCTCCTCCAGGCACCCTTAAAGCTTCACGGCTGCTGTGCTGCTGGTGGTCACGTGACTGGTCATGTGACAGTTGATTGTCCATAGTGGCAGCACAGCAGCAGGGAAAGTCCGATGCAAAAAGCTGCTGATTAACCAGCAGCTTTTTACTTCACACTTTCCCTTGCATGCTGCGAGGATACGGTGGAGTATCGATGGTCCCATTTGGACACAGAGTCACAACCCCACAGATGCTCTGACCTTCCTTGCTCAGTTTTCCTTCTTCCCATTGGGACAATGGGAAGCAGCTGTGCAGAGACCTCAGAGTATTAAAGGTGTCTAAAGGCACTCTCTGTTAAACAGAAGATGACTGTAATTAGCTGTGTATCTTTGTGTTTAGTTAATGTGTGCATTTTACACACAAGAAATGTTGAGGGAAAGTTCTTTTGAACTTTAGGTTCCATACTGCAGTATAAACCAGCCCATTCAAACAATTGATCTTTTTGATTTCACTGAAATAAATGGGATTTTTTCATGTTTACCTTTTGTTTCAGTCATACTGTTGAGGTAGGTATATGGCTTAAACATACCCCCTTTTCATTTTGCTTTCTGAAACAGGATTGTTGCCACTAGAAGGTCAGGAGTCTTCTGACAGTTTAGCAGCAGAAATTATTACTCCTGAAATCAAGTAAGTCATGTTTAGTCTTTATGTTAACATGGATCGCTGGAATGAGGGTCACAGCAGAGGAAGGAAGAGAAGCCGCTGCAGATCTCCTCTAACAATAGACAAAGGCTGCATATGCACTTGGGCTGCATTCAGACATCAGTTATTTATTCTGCTGTATTTGAAGCATGGAAGTCTGGAAGCATCCTCAGTTTGAAAAGAGCCCTATGGTATGCAGAGATGGTATACAGATAGCAAACTGCTCTTCCTCGTCTCATGAACGTTAATAGAAAGTGGATCAGAAATGGGATGAGAACATGAAGCCCAAGTGCTACTGTCCCTAAGAGAAACTAAGGACGATGCCATGAAAAGTAGAGCCCTTGGAACTGATCCCTGCTGCCACTAAATGGCACTATTGAAGTGTACCACCAGGGCAAGGATCCAAACCAGTTTACAGCCCAGGACACTTGGAACAATTCTTTGAGGTGCCCGTGGCCATTGGATGTTTGAGATGCTTCCAGTTTTTTAAACTTATTGATTGATGTTTCATTAGCCTGAAAAGTAACAGTGATCAGCCTTCATTTGGCTTATACTTCGGTGTTTTAAAATATAGGTTTTGAAATACAGTCAGACCTCCGTATCCTCAGGGGATACCTTCCAGGCCCTACCGCAGTTACCATGGATATTTCAAACACAGGGAAATGCATTCAGTATTTCCTGTGAAATCTTCTGAGATTTTGCAGGATTCATGGGAAATCTCACTTGATTTCCTGTGACTCCTGTGAAATCCTGTGAATTATGGAAAATCTCACATCATTTCGTGCAATTTCCTGAGTGCTCTAGGCCTCTGAGAAGTTCCAGGTGGGCCTAATGGCATTGGTGGTGGTGGGAAGCTGGTCCAATCACTGTGGAAAAGTGAAACCGCAGTAACCAGATCAGCGGATACGAAGGTCTGACTGTACTGTGTAAACTTTGTGTGCTGATCTTAGAAACCTGTTCTTGATCATTTCTAATGACTCCAGTTTGTTTGTTTTTTGTTTTTTTCTCTTCAGGGAAAAACTCATTCGCCTTCAACATGAAAACAAGATGCTAAAGCTTAACCAGGAAGGGTCTGATAATGAAAAGATTGCTTTGTTGCAGAGCCTTCTGGATGATGCCAATCTCCGGAAAAATGAGCTGGAGACAGAGAACCGGTAGGGAAAAGCATATGCTCATCTACATAAGTGGTTTTATGGAGACAGTGTGGATAGAGTGTGGGCTTAGCATACGTCTGTGATTCTGTGATGGAATGCAATCTTAAATCCAGACGAAATGCAGAATTATATCTGAAGTGTAGGTAGAATATGGATGCATATCTTGTTTCCTTGTTTTCCAGACTAACCATAAAACTTTTCCAAGCTTCAGTGCCAGTATTTGGGGTGGGGGGCAGGCAGAGCTGTTTGTTTTGCTTGTTGAAATACGATATTGTCTTTCTGGATGTTCTTTTAACCAGAAGCTCTAGAAAGTCATAAGCTCTGCTCCAGTTTGCATAAGGGAACCTTGCTTAAGTTTGGCTCCAGGGCACTTGGTGTTGGCATGATTAAAACTTTGTTCTTTTCTAGAGTGAATGCTTAGCATAGTTCAAGTCTTATGCTGCATAAGAGAGTAAAGTGAAGGAATTCTCACATACTTGATCATGTTAACATTTTCTTCTGATATTTTGGCAGCCCTTTTGTTTTAAAGGCTGCTGCTGAGGAATGTCATCAACACACTACTAATCATTTTATCACAATATGACTTTTGCTCCTTTTAAAAATCCTTGTTGTCTGTCTCTGATATTTGAACGGGAGCAAGGCCATCTTTGCCTCTATTGGTTGCATCTAAATTTCAGTGTGCCTCACTGAGAGATTGTTTTTTTGCTCCACCTTCTTGGCCTTCCCTTGGCTATGCTATAGTTTCCTTTTCTACTACATTTTTAAAAACACTCTTTCTGGCTTTTCAGTAATGCTTATTAATTTTGCGCCTTCTTGCTGCTTACAATTTCTTTTCTTCTTATTTTTTGCTCACTTGGCAATATACAAGAGAAGATGCACCACTATAAGATAATCTGTTTTCAAAGTTGGCATAATATGAAAAGTGACAATAGTTATTAAGCCTTTTTAAAAGAAGATGCTACTGGTCTTGTGTTTGTTTTATAAAGAATGTAACTTTTCTCTTTCTAGACTTGTAAATCAAAGATTGCTTGAAGTGCAATCCCACGTTGAAGAACTGCAAAAGTCATTACAAGAGCAGGGTTCAAAAGCTGAAGATGTAAGTGGATGTGACCCAAAACCCATACGTAGTTTACACCTCTGCCTATTGTTTGTACATAGATGTTGTAATGCAAACTCCACTCCATCAGTTGTAAATTTTCTGCAAACCTTTGCTATAACCGCAAACATAAAAGTAAAATGTGTTGATCCTACCCACTTGTAATAATGGACCTAATTTTAATGAGAATGGAAGTTTTACTGACTACTTCTCAGAACCACCTTGCTGACAATCCTATGCTCTCCCCTACAGTACCAGAAACAAGAGTGAAATGAAGTTATATTCATGTGCCACACTTCACTTTCCACTCCCTGTTCCCCTGGCCTGAGTACAGCTAATTTGGCTTTTCAGAAGGCAAGGCTATTGGCAATAGAGAGATTGAATTGAGTCTTGAGTAAATATTTCAAATGAGAAGGAGGTAAATTACATCTGAGAAGACGTGTGGCGCCCAGATAGCTCCATCTCACAAGCTACTAACAGCATCACATTGTGTCTTCACAATGAAGGAAATTATTGCTTGATAAGTGGTCTGTTGCGCGTGTTCCTCAGAACAGTTTACCCTACTGCAATTTTTGAGAGATGCTATTACCTAACTTAGTAGGATTGCTGTAGGCAAACCTTTTTCAGTTCTAAGGCTGTCAGTCTAAGTTACCTGGTGAGAACAAGAAAATAGTAATAATAATCTCCTTTCTTAAATATTAAATCACCCTACCTTTGCAATTTGGTCAGCCATCTGCAGTATACTCTATGCAGGAACACTATAGGCAGCCAAAGGTTGATTATGACCAGTCCCTGTAGACTTGATGAAACATGTTATATTTTGTTCATCTCTGTAATTACTAGATGATTTATTTAGGAACTCATCAAACTATTTTGTCAGCTTCTGCTAATCAAAAACACGTAGTCCAATAATAATAATAATTAATAACAATAAATGAACAGAATCTAAAAGTTGAGGTTGAGTTTAATAAAGGAAAAAAGGCTAGTTTCCATTCAGCTCTGCCAAATATGCCTGCCTACTGGCCAAAGCGTCGCTTGACTGCTGTGTGACAATGTGTCACTCCCCACCTCTCTTGTAATATGTCATGAGGTTGTGATGAGGATAAAGTAGAAGTGGAGAATACAAATTTTCATTGCCTTTAGCTTTTGGGAAGCCAACTGTAATAAAAAGCATACATGGACAAAGCAAAGCTTTTAGGTTGAGTTTGTGTTTGTATGTATTTTTATTTGAAGGTGTTCTGTTGCCTCATTTGTGTTGAGTAAGAACACTTATTCATATATTTTAATTGGATTTTCAATAGATTTTCACAGCTCTCTAGAGGATAGACAGAAGGAACAAACTCCAGAGAGCAGAAAAAGAAAACAAATTGTGCATGTTTTGTGAGAATGCCTTGCTTTACATGTGTTTTTCTCACAAAGATTTTAATAGTTTGTTCTATTGGCTGGCTGCTGTTTGCTTCGTACTAATCTGTTGCCTCTGTTTCTTGGCATGGGTTTCTGCTCAAGGCTATTGTGAGTATGGCTTCCTCTTTATTTTACCCTGCTCTAAATTTGTCAAGACCTTTGTGTGGCCCTGATCTCTCAGAGAAATTTGAATCGCTAGTTCTTACATTTCTCTCCCTCACCTTCTCTGCCTCTATCAAACATACGTATATATAAATATACAAACATACATGTTATGCGCTAGCAGTTTATGAAGGCTTTGGGAAGCATATATGTGCCAAGTACATTTGTGTGTGGTGGTGGTGATGCCTTGCTTCAGGCAGGTCTGTTGCATGCTCCCTCTGAAGCAGGTTGAAATACCTTACAAATACTGCATACAAGTACAGTTCTGATTTTTAAAAATCTTTTTTTGTATTTGAGGTGTTCTGAGGATTGCATTTAACATTTTTTTATATTAATTAGAATTTTCTCCCAAGTACTCATTGCAAAAAGGATAGGGGTTTTAAACATACTGTATATTTGTTTGTTAGTTGAGATGGTTAACTAGTTATAAAGTTCCACATGTGAGTAAGTTATTTACAAATAGACAAATATTTTCTTTCTGTAGAAGATTTTTGGTCACTGTCACTTAAGCTGATTTTAAAAATTATTTCAAGTGTCATCGATGAATGACCTCTATAAGGTCTTGCACTGTTTCATGCTATCTTACATCATAGGCCCTTCCTGCACTGAGCCTTCTTCCAGATTGTATCCCAGAACAGGGACTTGTCTCCTGCATGCTGCTGCAAACTGTGGCAGCCCCTTGGCAGGGTCTGTTGCAGACAGCACCAACATCCAGACAGCAAATCCCTATTACACGATATGATCTGGAAGAAGACCCAGTGGAGAAAGGGCTATAGACCGTAGCAGTGGTGGGGAGTACTTACAAGCTTGTTACAACTTCAGTTCGGTGTCTAGTAAGCAATCTCTTCGGCATCCGATGGTGCTTTTGGATGTAAGAAAACATTTCATTGACTTTCTTGCAGTGTTGAGAGTTCTTTGATGATGCCGTAAGGGTAAGCAAACAGAAAGCTACCATAGAATATTAGGAGAATATTAAGGTCATCTGCAGACCTTAATTGGTTATAGGTCCCCAGTGTCAGTGAGGCCCGCATTTTAGCCACCAAAAATAGGGCATTCTCATGTGTTGCACCTACCTGGTGGAACACTCTTACTGCAAGTACTTGAGCTATCCAAGGACTGTCTAGTTTTAGAGAGCTTGCAACGCAGTTGTTCCGCAGGCTTTTGGCTAGCTTCTGGTTTATGACTGTTTATATTGTTTTAAATATTCTTTTGATATTGATTTTACATAATTCATGTTGTATCCTGTATTTTATGTTTTGTATTGTGGGCCACCCAGAGCCCACTTGTAGAGATAAATGAATGGAATGGTACGCTATAGTAGGGCCAAACTTAGATATTACTTTATGAAGGAAGGTTTTTTAAAAATAACTATGTAGCATTTTACATGGGCAATGTGAAATGTAAACAGAAAATTGTTAATCTTTTTTTGTTATAAAAATTCTGTTCTGCCAAAGAAGTATTCAAAGGCGTGCAACAGTGAATTGCTGCTGAAAGGAGTGTTTAATTCTTAAATTACCTGCCTTTCTTAAATTTTCCCCCTTGTTCCCAAGTAGAGTTCCAGTTGTATGCATGGAATTATAAATACACATGCAGCATTTTGAAATGAAAACCATTTACAAGGCGATAAGAGTTCAGAATAAAAATTCTTCCAGCAATCCATTTACCACATTCTCACTGACTTTAGTTTACTATACATATTTGTGTATAACTTTATCTTACTCATCACTTTCAGCCTTAACTACTGGGAATGATTCAAATTACCCTTCTTTCTTTTGTTCATAGTCTGTCATTCTGAAGAAGAAACTTGATGAACATCTGTAAGTATTAAAAGTTTTTGCAGTTTTCATAAGAGTAATAAAATTAACCCCAGTTGGGAGTGGACCAGCTGCAAAGTTGTTGTAGAGCCTAGAACACTTGAGCCTGAGACCTTAAAAGTCATTCTTATTACAAAATCCTAAACCATTTTACTGAAATGTTCATCATACCAGTTCAGGATTTATGTTTTATTGAATATCCTGCCCTCTGTCCTAAGAGTAAGGAGTTGAAGTGCCTGTTTACACTGTGGATTCTTTTCTTCCCACATACAAACATCAGGGAAAAACTCCATGAAGCTAATAATGAACTCCAGAAGAAAAGAGCCATCATTGAAGAGCTAGAACCACGGTATAACAACAGTTGTGAGTACTTTTCTGTTATTTACATTAACTTTGAAGGCATCTTTTCTCTCAGAAAATGTGAATCTGAAACACAGCATAGATATTTGGGATGTCGCATTGGACTGAATCACCACATAGCCCGTCGTCGTGAACCCTCATCAGCTTTATCTGGAGTCATTTTATCTGTAAATGTTAGGGATGTGCAGAAACACATCGAATGTTAGAAAATTTCTATTTGTAAGAATAGACCCTTTCGAATGTGGTAACATTCTGTTCGATGTGAATGTATTTGTACAAATTTGTACAAATATCCAATACAAATGAATACGGATCAGATACGAACGAATACGTATCCAGTATGTATCAGAGATATGTATCCAATTCATATCCCCTAACAAATCCGCTCTGGAAGTGTCAAATCCGACCTGAATCCACTTTTAAAATGTTCTCAATCCATGTTGAATGCACTCTAGATCTGTTGCAGATATGACTGGCGCAGCCACTTTCCCACCTCCCCAGTTTAACTAATGTCCAAACTGTTTGTATGAATGTCAGTGGACGAATATAGTAACATTTGATTCACGTACGGATGTCCAAATTTTTATGAATTCATACAAATAACGAATGTTACAAATATTCTGCACATCGCTAGTAAGTATCAATGCAAGTGCAAGGAACTAAGAGGGTGATGAAAGAAATCAAGAACTGGTCAAAAATGTTGGAGCAAAATGGAGCAAAGGCATAATCTGGCTGTGTTAAGTGGCTTTCAGATTTTTCTTTCATAAGCTAGCATAAGTCTTGGCTTCATCCTGCTTTTGAGGTGGAAGGGATGGAGAGAATCTGATAGAAGCAACAGTCACTCAGTGACAGTGAATCAGATGGAAGTGAGAGATACTTATTCATGACTTTGTGGTGAAACAAAACAACAACAACAGGATGAACCTGTTTCCTTGGAGTCTCATGTCAGTTGGTGACTGGGACAACCTACAGAACTGACTAAGAAGAGGCATCTTTAAAACTTATCACTGTATAGAGGAGTTTGGCAGGAAATTAGGTGTACAACTGTTAAAAACTGTTTGTAGCCACTACGTATAAGGTCTGTAAAAATAAATGTTAGAAATAAAAATTATAGAGTGTCGTTGACATCTTACTGAAATTAGAACTGCTGTGGCCATTGTCTACTGAGATTGATTTTATCCCCTTATAGTTTCTTTCGGTTGCCATCCATCCATCCATCCATCCATCCATCCATCCATCCATCCATCCATCCATCCATCCATCCATCCATCCATCCATCCATCCATCCATCCATCCATCCATCCATCCATCCATCCATCCATCCATCCATCCATCCATCCATCCATCCATCCATCCATCCATCCATCCATCCATCCATCCATCCATCCATCCATCCATCCATCCATCACCTTTTTGAAATTTTGCCTTTCAGTTCTGCATTATCCAGGCAGTTTGCAAAAAAAAATCTTGGCCTTTATGGTTAGTAGGGTAGTGCTTCTCAGTTAGAAAATCTAGTGCTAAAGCCTGAATAATAGGGTACAGAAGATCTTACAGCATTTTCTGGCTTAAACACCATGCTTAAATGTGATGGGTATGTTTGTGTGGGAGGTATCTGTAAGCTAAAGGTTTTCTCCTGCTATTTCAAAATAAGCATTATAAATACCTGAATTCTCAAATATGTCTTAATATTGAACCTTTTCAAAATATCGGCATCATTTTGAAATGTGTAATGTTTTCTTAAAGCTCTCAAAATAGAAGAATTGCAAGAAACATTGCGTAAAAAAGATGAAGAAATGAAGCAAATGGAGGAACGATACAAAAAATACTTGGAAAAGGCTAAAAGTGTAAGTATTTTGTGTGCAACACTACGTTCTTCTGGAACTTGCCCTCCTTCTGATCAAATGATTTTCTTTTACTCCAGTTACACCAGCATAATTCAAATAAGTTAGTGATAACCTTGAAAAAACTAAGTTGTTTAGATCATAGCATTATGGAAATGCACCTTCCTTAAAATAATAATAAGAAACATTTTCCTACATGTCACCTGTACTGTAGGCATGGTGGAGTGGTATGATGAAGACCTTAGGGATCGTCCATTCTCTCTGGCCCATCATTTGGACATACCTTGGGTTATCCTTGCTGTGCAACCCCTCCATGAATGCCATTTTGGGACTCTTCAGTTGTTCTTTGGTTTCCATTGCTTCCCTTCTGCTTTTTTGTTCATAAGATCCTCCATATTCAGATCTCTTACCTAACCTAGATTCTGAACGCACCAAGAAATCTATTTGAGGGGGAACCCAGATCAAAATAGGAGCAGAATGTTGCGGTTAGTGGCATCTGCTTGCTGGTGCAGTGAACAAGGCAAGCAACAAGCCACTGGAACAATTTCACATGTTAGATCTTACATTTAAATACCCTGTTAATTGTGAAAGTTGTCAGGTAACTCCTAGCCACCGTCTTTTGACCTCATCTACTTTGTAGGCTTTTTTGGGTAGAAAGGGAAGAGGTCCTAGTGCTTTTGTAAGCTCTTTGGAGGAAAGGCACATTATAAATAATTGTGGTTAATCATAGCCCTTTATGATGTTTCTGTACATTTGGGCTAAAGTACAAACAGTCAATTCCTCTGTGACAAGGACTAATTGTTTCTGAGTAATGAACACCAAGGACAGCGACAAATCAGCATTATTTATGTCATGTTTATGGTATGCTCTTGAATGGCTTCTCTTTAAAACACACTTCCTTATCCTTTTCCAGTAATGTAGTTTATATGTCCCTTTCCTTGAAACAGATGTTCAGATCCAAATTTCCATAGCTAATTACCCTTGTTTCTTTCTTCATCCTGCTCTTACATCTTTCTGGTACCTCATGCATGCCAGGCCTGAGGAAGACAGACATAAGGGTTTATCCAAGTTGTTAAAATTAGTGCAGTTTATAAAATGGATCTGGTTGCATATAATGTGAGAATTTTGTGACTGAGACTCATTTTAATTCCTCCTGGAATGAATGCATTTTAGACTTCCACTATTATAACTCAATGAAGGAACACAGATTGATTTCAGTGTGAAAACCCCCAATTTAATTTCTCACATTTTTGGTAAACGCTTCACAAGAGCCCAGTCTGGTGTTAAAGGGTTTTCTAGTTCAAAATTGTCTACTTAGTGCTTGGGACTTGTTTCTTACAGGTTATCCGTACTCTGGATCCCAAACAGAACCAGGGTTCAGCTCCTGAGATTCAGGCACTGAAGAATCAGCTACAAGAACGTGAAAGGATGTTTCATAATTTAGAGGTAATTTGCAGTGCAGGCTTGTGAATGTTCAATCCAACCACCTCTCTTTGTGTTGCATTGAGGAAGGTTAAGATGACATGAAGTTGCCTTTTGCTTAGCATCTGTTATTGAAAGAGACAGTAGCAAGTAAATCTAAAGTTCTATAGGCCAGTTTGGTCTAGTGGTTAGTGTGCCAGACTCTTAATCTGTTAGTCTCCTGGTTCGATTCTGCACTCCTCCACGAAGCCAGCTGGGTGACTTTGGCCTAGTCACAGCTCTCTTTCTTACCTTTCACAGCCCCACTTACCTCACAGGATGTCTGTTGTGGGGAGAAGAACAGAAGGTTAATCAGCCACTTTGAGCCCCCTTAGGGTGAGAAAAGTAGGGTATAAAAGCCAACTCTTCTTCTACTAACCACTGTGTTATATAAAACCACATCATGCAAGTAATTGCTGCCTGTGGAAAACCACAAGTGCAGGTAGTTAGGGAAACTATGCAAGCCAAGACTTAACTATTTAAGTCAGTGGCAATGCAGAGGCCAAATCGGACACTTGGAAGTTTACAGGATTTGTTTTTTATTTAGTAATTTTATTGCATTTGTGTGCCACCTGTCATCAGAAGGTCTTAGGGCAGGTCCCAACACTGTGCGTTGTTGTTTTTTAAGTCAGTAAAGACAGCGTAAAATACATTAAGTGCGTTAATTGAAGGAATTTGCTTTGTATTAAATACATATAAAGCAAAAGTGAGGGGTATATATAACCAGGTACAACATTCCACTGCTTTTCAGCTTCAGATTTGAATTATTCTGTCCATTTGCCTAGAATGCTTATGCTATAGTCAGTTATTTAGAGACTTCATAAATGTACTGTTGAGCTAACCTTATTCCGCATTTTGTATTTGAAGTTTTATCATTACCATGAAATCAGACAACTGTATATCAGGCGGTCACTATCTGATTCAAACAGATTTCAGCCATGTGTGTGTGACTATCAAATAAAGACATTTGGATATACTTTTCTTGATTAGAAAGAATATGAAAAAACGAAGAGTCAAAGAGAAATGGAAGAGAAATACATTGTTAGTGCCTGGTACAATATGGTGAGTAATTCAAAATAGATTAAAGTACTACTTCAGTTTGCAGCATGATGTTGTGAACAAGGAACTTACTTTCAGTTGTCAAAATAGTCTCTTAAGAGTATAGTTCACTTGTTTGCTTTCATTCTGAAGGTTACATCTTTGCTGTTCTCCAGGTCACATGACAGTGTAGATGTGTGAAATTGTAGAAAGGCTAGAATGTGGTAGTGAGCCTCTTTCAGATAAGAGAGGTGGCTTCTGATCCTATTTTAAGTTAACTCTAAACAAGTTTTTTGAAGACAAATGTAAAATTACAGCATTAAGCGTATTTTTCACAGTTTGGTCAGTAGACAAGAACGTTTCCTGTAAATAGATCATATATGTCTTACTGTAGATGTTGACAGTGGAAAGTAAGAATACAAATTCTGTTTGCTTTGTAGTTTGGAGGCTGCTCTGTATTTTGAAGAGTGAATTATGTTTTCAAAAAGACCTTAGCTACACAAAGGCCTTCCTTCCTGTTTCAGGATGATTTCCAGATGAAATCTACTTGAGTAGGTTAGGAGAGAACAGACCAGAAATAGTTAAAGCACATGCAGTACATTTATTCTTCCAACATCTTAAAGGAAGTACTAGTGCTAATGTGCGAGGCACCATTCTGCCCACTATGATATCCTCTCTACCCTTGGAAGATGATTGGACAACTCTCTCTGCTGTTTGCCAGCATTTCTTCTCCAACATTTTCTACTTTGTTTCTCAGTGTACTTTTCCTCAAAGTACTTGATGATGAAAACTGTGCAGAAGGAGGAATATTATGCTACTGAAAAAATTGTAAACTGACAGTCCAAAAATCAGTGGTGAGGGATGCTTCTGTGTAGGCCTTCAGATAGAACAACTGAAAATAAAGGTGGAACTAGGGTTAGAGTTCTTGCAGCGCCATGAATAATTGGTTCCCTCCACAAGGTGAAAAACTAAGGTTATACTCTCTTTCCCTCTCCTGGAATGCCCACATCAGGCCTCTTTAAATCTGCAGTGTGGGTGCACTTTAAAAAGCCCTGTGGTGGAAGAAGCAATGTGTTTTCTGAGTAGGAAAAGGAACTCTGCAAAAAAACATTGAAGGAGAGTCAAATACTGCACATTTCACATTTTGGTGTGATTTCACTGCAGCTGAATCTGCTTGTGTATGCAGTAAATCTTGTGTGCATCTCACCCCCACCCACCCCCAGCCCCCACAATGGTAAAAGGAGGTTAGTAATTTAATAAGGAGTTTAGAATTATAGACATGAAGAGGCGGTGACAGCTACCAGTCTAGATGGCTTTAAGGTAGGGTTAGACAAATGTATGGATGCCAGATGTATCAGTGGCTACTAGAATGAATGCCTAGGTGCATCTTTCAGGCAGGTAGGGGAGCAGGACGCTTCTAAGGCCATTTGCTGGGATTCAAGAGCAGGAGATGGTTTGCCCTTGTCTCTGCCTGAGATGCCCATGAGCATTTGGTGGGCCACTGTGTGCGACAGGTTGCTGGACTAGATGGGCTGTGGCCTGATCCAGCAGAGCTTCTCTTATGTTCTTAGGTACATATATAATGAACCAGAAGCTCAGTTACTATAAATCTTACAAGGCTGAAATACAAAGTTTTGTGGGGAAAGAGAAAAATGTTATTTAAAATTGACAATCAAAACCAAATTTAGGATCTAGTACAATACCATGTAAGGTATTATAATCTATAAATCGTTTCCACATGCTAAGAAAGTAGTAATCATTCTTTTGACTGAGGTCTGTAGTGAACTTTGACTGTGAAGCGTATTATTCAGTATTATTATGAGTCTTCCACAAGGGGGAAAAAGGTGTCCCAGTGTATAAGACCAGATATGCACTGTTATAATATGTAAATCAAGATCCAGCTCTATTCAAGATTATAGATGATACGTATTCTCTAATCTGTACCATTCAAGATCCTTCTCACTCTACATTAGTCAAACAGGAAGGACAAAAGATGAGGATCGAGCTGATTATGACAGGGTTTTATTATGTCCCAGAATTAGCTGAAGGTAGAGCAAAGTTCAGTCTTAGGGCTGGGCAGAACTCTTGGGAGCAAGGTTCCAAATGGCCACGTATGAGCCCTGTTTTGATGTTGATTGCTATATTCTGCACGGAAGCAGGTGGCAACCCTGAAATGTTGTGGAGAAGGGATAAAGCAGTGGTTAGTGTGTACAGCAATGAAGCAAGTAGGTTGATGGCTAGCAGCGTTAAGACCCATTGTTCCCCTGAATGGCCCTGAGAGACAGCCACTGTGCGCTTCTTCCACTGGTTAATCTGAGGAGAACAGGATCCGATTTAGCAGGTTCTTCTTCTCTTCTAATGTCATCCTTTTATTCCCACAGGGTATGACACTTCATAAAAAAGCAGCAGAGGATAGACTTGCTAGCACAGGTTCAGGACAGTCCTTCCTGGCCAGACAAAGGCAAGCCACCAGCACAAGGAGAGCTTATCCTGGCCATGTGCAGCCAGCTACAGCGAGGTAGAGAAAAGCCTTGCTTTGTGAATGGAAGCCATCCTGGGATCAAGGCCTACTTCCGTTAAAGTGACAGTATTTCAGGAAACTTATCCAGCGTCCTTCCTGTCTCTTACTTCTACAGTTAACTTCTAATTGCAGGAAGTTTTGTTTTTTAAGTAGTTGATCAATGTTTTTAATTCCCTTCCATCTCTTTTCTGGAGTCTTCATTTCGCCTTAGAATGTGCCAAAATGTTGGAAAACACCTAATAGAGTGCAATAATGGAAATCCCACCCACCTCCAATGTTAAATGGAATTGCAGTCTCTTGCCTGTAACGTGACCGTGGCAAGAAAACTGATCTAAAACGTCGTGTTGATAAACAATGCTGCCACCCTTTCTGGGGCTACGATTGTATAAAGGGAATTGCTCTTCTTCTTTTTTTTTCTTCTTACTCCAGTTGAATCTGCTTAAATTATGTGTTGGAATTTACAACAGTGCTGCAAAGAATTATTATAAACATTTGTTAGTAGTGGTGATTAGATGCGGGCAGAATGTACCTGATGAAGTGAGTTCATTAGTTTGTCTGTGCGACCCTTACTCCTCCCCTGGACTCTAATTTAGAAAGGAAGTTCAAAAGGGTTTTTTTTTTGCCCATGTTCTTTTTCTTTTTGCCTCACCTGGGTTAAGGAAATTGAAGATCTGTTTTTGTTCTTAGTTAATGCAATTAAACTATACTTATAGCATAGTTAGTTTATGAAAACCTTTTTCATTGCATTCTGAACAACTGGATAACAAGATATGTCTCCTCTTCCTCGCTATGTGTTATCACACATCTTTAACTGCTTGGAATTGTGAGGAGTATTGTATTCCCTGTTTGTCTGGATAATGTTATGTAGTATTCTGTTCTCAACCCATATCAGAATAGCTGTGAAGTTACAATCTGTGTAGAACATAAAGTTTTCCCCCTTAAGGACTTTGTGTGGTAGATGTTAATTTCAAATCATTGTCCACTTCTGGAGACTTAATTTTGTAGGCCTTTAGGGAGGATGAATCGTTAATTGCTTTCTAAATCATGAAAGTGCCTTCAGGTAAAATGATTCTTAAATGAAAAATTAAATCTCCTTTTGTGCCAATCCTTCACGCATGCCTATGCAGTCATGGGTCTTTGTCATGAACATGGCTAGTATGTTAGGTTCTGATCATGTCAGATATTGAATTACAGATTAGACTTTTTCAAATTAATTCATGAGGCATCCAAGACCATTGTATATTTCCATACAGATTTGTCTTTAGGGTAGCAATAATTTTTTAAAAAAAAAAACTTCCAATAATAGAAGTGGCTGGGATGTGTGATGAAATAATTTTTTCACTAGGAGGTGCTTCTGGGTATCATAGTAAGATAAATATATTGGCTCTCATACTCTTCTTCTTGTTGTTGTTGCTGGAACACACAGCACATCTTGTTAATTTTTTTAAAAAAACTGCCTTTAATCAACCACACCCTAGCACATCAAAGAAGCTGTTTAGGTCCAATGATGCAAAGAGTAATAATTAAAGTAAAGTCTATAGTTGTTATTCTCTGTATAGTGGTTTCAGCATTTGGGGACATTAGCCAAGTAGTATGCATTATCAGCAGAGAAATAGGATAGTCCTGAGAATAATTCACTTGGTAAACTGACTTTTTTTTCTGCAGTGATTCATTTGGAAGCAGCGACAACTGGAGGTGTTTGTATGCAATTTCATTTGCACCTACCAGTAAATATTTCTTTTATACTAATTTAGTGCTATCCTGCATCCAGAGGTGCATGTAAACCTGTTTTGAATTAAAGTTAGAAAAGGTATTGTCCCAGGAACAGACTAAATAATGTATTTGTCCATCTCAGTTTTTCCAATGGAAGGCTTCTGTAGGCACAAAGGTAACAAAGGCAATTTGGAGAAATATTTTCTTTTCCTAGCTGACCATTATCTCTACTATTTAGTCTTGCCTTCTTTTCTGCCACCTTTCCAATATCTCTTCCTTTCTTCCCCATCTTCTCCTGCCCCTGATTCATTGTACTTCACTTTAACTGACTTGGGTTTGCAATGTGTCTTATTAAATACAAGACCATGAAAACAACCACATTACATTTCATTCTGATGCCTTGAGAACTGAATGTGCATTAAAAGCATGAAAATTAATTATCAAGAAGATACCCAAATAAAATCAGTTGAATTTAAGTCCTGTTGGTATCAGTGAACCGTTAGTTTTAGTTCAATGAAGTGCCTTCAATTCCTCGAAAATTTAAACACAACTAAAGTTATCAAGATCAGGGTCGCTATTTCTTTACAGATTTTATGGTGAAGGCAAAGAGAAAAGCTTTCTTTCTAAAATAGTTGTTTCACTAGAATACAGACACTTCATGGGTTCTGTATGCAAATCAACAAATTTTATTTTTTTTTAAATCTTATTTTTCCATGATGCAGCAGTAATAGAGGTTAGCATTTACTTTCTAACCATGAACATATGTGTAATAACTCTTGGTTCAAATGGAGTGAGTAAGCACAGTGAAGGATTTGTGGTAAAGATGGCTGGAGTTACTGTTCTTGTTAGATACAAAGAGCAAATCCTTTGAGCAATACTGGGCTTGTCTTAAATGTTTTTGTCCAGTGAAATGTCTTTTTTTTTTTTTTTAGTCAATACTGTCTTAATTGATTTGCGGTATTCCAGAGCTGCTGTTTTGTTTTGCTTTGGTTGCTGTTGGACAAGATGAGTTTACTTCTGCTAATGAAAAACAAATATCAAGTGTGTGTAATTTTAGCTTCTGAATGCCCAAATCCTAGAATATTATAAGTTGAAAATTAAGAAAACGGGGTTGAAAGCCCTGTTGTCAAGCAGTCATGGGAAATTGGTGTTGCCGGTTGTTTTCAGCTCACTCAGCCTTCCTCTTAATGTACCTAAAGGATCAGGGATGGCCAATCACATCTCAGCCCACTCAGGAAGTGCCTTTGTGGAATGGCTCTGATCGAAATCAAATCTACCGACAGCCTCTAGGTGGGCTTTTAATCCAAGGTAAAAGGATGGATGTTCCCAGATGCACCTTTAGACTGGAACCTACGGTGTTCCAGGCTGTCAGCTCTCAGACATACATAGAACAGCTAATTCAAAGTTGGCTTCAGAGATCTGGATACAGTAAAACCTTGCATAAAACAAGAGTTAGGCTCCTGGGAAATGGTGCATTATGTAAAAACACACTATGAAAGTAATTTAAATAAACTGAAATATGGAGGTTAAAAGAAAAGAAGCAAACCAGCCTAAAGAGGGGGTGCAGGCACAGCGGGGGACAGAGGGCAACCATTTTTGGAAGGGACAGCTGCCTCAAGATTAATCTCACTTTAAGGAAAACATGTGAAGAAGCAAAGGGATCCAGAGAGGGAGCAGCAATCATAGCATAGAAGAAGCTGGAAACATAAAAATTGTGAGCTCTTGCCTCATTTGAAGAAGCAAGGACCCTTCTGAGTTAAGAAAAGGGAATAAAGAACACACATCGTGTGAGAAAACCCTGAAGAGTCCTCACTGTTCAAGGCACTTAAATTGTGCATTAATGGGGGAAAAAAGTCATGCATTATGGATGGATGGGTTACTTTATGAAAACAAAAATGCAGTGGGTAAATCACCTAATGAGGTTGTGCTGTACTCTTTGGCTCCATTTTTTCTAACTCATCAAGTTGTGCCAAAGAAGATTCAAGAAAAGTATCAGAGAAGGACTTTTGAAAGGTTCTGCTTCTTTGAGAACAAGAGAGATCGACTCTTGGTTTAACTGCCTCTGATGTAATCCAGGGATGGATTATTCCGTTTCACAGATACGTCTAGCTTGAATAAATAGAAATGATTGCTACATTTTGCAAGAGACATACACAAAATCATCCAGGAAAGAGGCAAAAGATCTAAACTGCTAGTATTAATAGTAAATGTGTTCATGTGTAGTTACAATTGGGTCTTGAAATCTCAAGAAGGTCTCTGAAATGGTTATGAAATGAAAGCCATTGTATTATTTGTAACTTGTGAATAGACTGAGCATGTTATATTTCTTTGTTCCTTGGTAGTTTAGTAAGGGAGGTTTACTGTGTAGAGAAAACTCAGTTTTATACAGTGCAATCCTAATTATGTCTGCCCAGAAGTAAATTCCGTTGTGTTCAATAATGGCTTCTCCTAGGAAAGTCAGCGTAGGATTGAAGCCACTCAAGAAGATTGGATTGGAGAGGCAAACCTTGTTCTTGTACAGTTTGTATATGCAGTCAGCTGTTGGTCACATTTGTTCAGTGGAAGAGTGGGTGTATACCCACAATCATGTAAAATAATGTGTAACACACGGCTTTTATAAGGAGATGTAATGCACACAGAGACTTAGTAGCCAGGTGCCGCTACCATTTATCATCTGCATTCTTCTCTTACCAGAAGCAGGGAGGGCATTTATTCAAGTTATATATTCCATTTTGACCCAACTCAGAGAAGCATTCTTTCAATCAGCCTTCTTGTTGCAATGAGATTCAGATCTTACATTTCCACCTCACCTCACATCTGATGTCAAAAGGTCTGTATCTGGGTTGAGGACAGAGTGGTCCCTTACTGGCTGTTAGGTTTTGTTTTTTATATATATATCATAAAAATTTGAGGTTGAAGCACAGTCCACGGTGTTCCATACTTGCAAATTAAAACACATTAGCATTTAATAGCTTGCTGTTATTATGCCCTTTAAAATTCTGACAAGCCGTGATGTACTAACCTAGCCCAGTTCAGCATAGCCTGTTCAACAAAATCTGAACTCCCCATTTATAATTTCTGAACAGCCGTAAAACACACACACACAAAAAAAACCCTTTGTTTTTTGCAAGAAATTTTATCTTTCTTTTGACTTTGCAATCTAGGATGTTAGTCTCCAAGGTAATAAAGCCCCTTATCCTCCTTGCCCATCTTTAGACCATGAACCGTAATGTACAGATTTCCTAGAAAAGAGTATTGAGTAGACTTGTCAGGCTTTGGAACCCTTGATGATATGTTAACTCCCATTGTTGCTGCTACTTTTATCTTCTTCCTCTTAACAGTATTAACTTTCACGTGCTAAGCTACAAAATATTTAAACTTAATTATGTTTTATAAATGCACCTTTGTTTCCTGTTACAGTTTTTAAAAGTGCACTAAAGGAGCCATGTTGTTCAATACTATATATATATATCTATATATATCTTAAAGCTATATAGTGTATGTATATATAAATATATATACTTTTTTTTTTAATTTCTGAAAAACCAAGAACAATTTTACCTTGGAGAGAA
>MTQE01000390.1:4584816-4613577 GCA_014337955.1 Aspidoscelis marmoratus
CGAAACAAACTTGAACAAATACTGGATTCTAGGGCACACAAGAGCTCCGGAAGTGGTCTAACCTTTGTGTGCCCTGGGGGGGTGCATAAAAAGCAGGCTGAACTCCACATGAATGTGCAGTGGTTAACAGAGAAACACAAAGGTCATCACGGAGCAAACACCACGCCCTGGAGACAAGCCACCCGACTGCAGAGCTTGTAGGATGTGCCAGCAGCACATATATATATATATATATATGATCAGGTGGTTCAGACACGCATTATTCGAAAGGTACTCGATGGCCACACGCTGCTAAGTAAGCACTAGCTCCTTTGTTCCATAACCTTTGAATAACGGGAAAGCTTTGGGGAGGAGAGGGAATTGTTTATAGTTTTACTCCTTGTATTTAAAACATTTTTTTTAAATGACAAGGTCACTAAAACTCATGCACGCTGCAAAAAACCTCATGCAGTAAAGGTAAACCATCCAAGCAGTTTTTATTCATTAATATTCATAAATACACACAGCAGCTTCATTAGAGATTTCGTTTTTTTTCCTCTTCTGTTTGAATGTGGAGTATTAGGAGGAGCCTTTTGCATGACAAAAGTACAGGGCACAGAGGATTTTTTTTCCCTGTGATCTGCAACCTACATTTACCTGCTAGAAGTAAAAATTATTTTTAAGTGGAAATGATTATCATATATATCTTTCTCTCTTCCTTTGAATGTACACAATGTAACAAGAGTGACAGACCTGAAATTACAATCACCAAAACAAACCCAGGATAGTTGTTGTCCACTTTCATTGGCAAATACAGCACAGAGGACATTGTCTGCGGAGTGGGATGTCATCAAAGAGGAGGTGGAGGAGGCTCGTTTCCTTTATTACTCTCTTTTAAATTTAGATTTTCTAAAGCAACATCTAAAGGCATAATATCTACACAGCCCATAGCACCAAAATCGGCAACCTCCCCACGCTCGTCCTCATCAGAGGAGGAGCTTTCTTCCCGCATTAAAGTGGACAGTAGGAGCTCTTGGACGAACAGGCTGCGGTCGGCCCGTTCGCTTTCCATCGACTGACGCTCGACTTCAGACATCTTGGGATCGTTCAACCTGCAAACGGGAGAGAAACAAGAGCAGACGTTGCTGAAAGTTCCACAAAGGAATGGCATGGCGCACATGCCAACCGTTCCTTAATTCTCTTGAAAGGCCTTCTAAATGTCAGGTCCCAAAATCTAACTCGATGTTTTATCTTCTTTACTGGAAACAGAAGTAGAAGAAACAAATGATCCCTGCTTTAGGGACGGGCGTGTTTTTTCCCTGGTTCACTTCGCAACAAAGTCGCCTCAAAAGGAGACTTTCTGCATCCAGGCAGGCTGGCACTGGAAAGGGCATTTCCAGGAGTTACTAAACCAAATGCAGTTATCACCACCACCTTCAGTGAAGCCAGGAGATCAAGTGCAGCTGTTCTACGTGAACCAAGAAAGGCATTTAAAACCCCAAGCACCCCATTCCTTATCAAATAACCTAGTCCTGGAATTCAAGATTAGCTATTTCCAGACTACTTCCAAAGACACATCCACATTTCCCCAGCTACATGTAGTCTTGTAGACTGGTTGACATTCACCTTTTACCACAATTAATGGCTTTAGAGGCAGGCCTTAACTGAAGTGGCACAAAATATGTGGTGGGGGAGTAGAAACAGAGGCAGGGCACAACACGCTGAACTACTGAAAACTTGAGGTTAAAGGCTTTCTCCCAACAACGTTTTTGAAAATGATCTTGACAGAATGATTGTTCTAATCCTTGCAAGATATAATATCAAGCATACGAAAATGGACCAGGATGTGATTCTAAATTGGCAAGATCTTGAACAAATATGTATATTTCTGTGATTGCACATTTTTTTTAAAAAAAATGCTTTTAAATTTTAAAGGGAAACAATGAAGAGCCATGACTGCATGAAAGATTAATGATGCTGAAGAAAACTTTCTTTGTAAGCTGAAGGGTTATGACAACCACATATTTGTATCCACTTAGAAGACCTCTATCACAAGGCATTCATGATATTTTAACCCACTAAGTTTTAACGATACAAAGAAAATTATTGGGAAAGTGTACAGAGAGTAGAAGACAACTATCATCTGTGATGGGTTTGCCCTGCAATTAAGACACTTTGGTATAAAAGGAACTTTTTAAAGTAACACAATTACTAGAATATCTTAAAGCACCCCCCTGGGAGCTCCCAGACAATTTAGGCTTGGGAAGTATTAAAACTCATTTTTAAATAAAAAAATCTTCATACTGGATCACATTTAATCCTTCAGTCTGCATATTTCTATTTTACAGAAGAAACATAGATTTACATCCCATTCAACAGGAGCCTGGAATTCTGAATGAAATCCAAAACACAAAATAATTTTCATTCTGAACAAAATTCAAAAAAAACTTTCAATGACTAATCTCTGCAACCTACTGCTCCAGATGTTTCAAAACAAAAAAAATCTTGCAAAGTTTTGAGTATTTCATATGCTAAGAAGTATAAGGAAACCAAAAACACACCAACATTCCCTATGGAGCCTCCTCATGGGCACCTCAATGGGTTGGATATTGGTGGTCAAATGGACGCTGTCTAGCGCCTGAACCACATACATAAAAGGGTAAGCTGGTATGTTTTAAGAAATAAAAAGTCCCCTCTCTGCCAATCAGCGAGAGAAATGCACACTTCAGAAACAGGATTAAAAAATACCAAAGCAAACTAGAAATGGGGGATTTCATCTGCTTGCTTTGAGCATAAAGCAGACCCTAATTCTTATGCCTATTTTGGGTGCTTTTCCATTTAGCGCTAGAGTACCCATTAAGGACCCTTAATGGGCACTCTAGTGGTAATGGAAAAACACCCCTAGAGTAGAAACGCTTTGCACATCCTTAGACACTACATACTTTAGGCTTTTAGTAATTCTAGCTTTAACACGAAGCAACTGGCAGACTGTCTTGATTTTCCTGAATCTTATATGTGAATCCAGTGAACTCACTCCCTGCTTCCGCAATGCAGTTTGAGGCACTCTGATCTCTAATCCCAACGAGTCCACAGGAACTTAGAACCAGCTGCCTTTTTCAGTAGACCCAAGATAACAGTAACAGCAACATCTACACCTACTTAGCTACAAATTACCACCCACAATGGAAGAAGATGAAAAGCAGCTTGTACCATTCAAGGTGCCATCCGCATCTCCTCTACCCCACAAACAGTGTGAATTTGTGATTGTTCTTCCAGAATGAGTTACCTTGTAAGAAGGAACTGAGAATTTTGAGTAGTCTGCTGACTATTTTCTGTATTAGATGTGTTGGTTGTTGCTGTCGATTGTGTAATAGTGGTGGTGACGCTGCTAGTGTTGGTGCGCCTTGTCGCATTGCGCGCAGTCTCCAGTTGTTGCCGTGCTGCCTGTGCATGTTGTCGTTCTAACTGCAGCTGCATCTGCAGCTGCTGTAACTGAGATGCAGATGGGCCAGAGGAGTTAAGTTGTCCCCCTGCAGAACGCCTCACACCAGATAGCTGAGATAAAAGCTCTGCCAGCCAGAGAGAAAGGGGGGGAGAGACAGAGAAGGCCACAAGTTACAAGAGAGTTCACTGTAAAAAAGCAGGGATGGTCAGTAACAACTTTCAAAAGACAGATTATTTTTAAAAGTCTGTTTTACAAAATGCTGATTTTCACTGCAATTATATAAGAGACGGGAAATGGAACATTGTCTACTTATGTGAGTGTTCGTTCTCTTAGGTTCAGATGGCTCACACTGGGTTTTATCTCTTCATTACTGCTTGGTCAAATGAAAAGGTTTTCACCACTAGGTGGCACTTGCCCATCTTCTAGACCTTGCTGTGAGCTGTCATTCCCAGTCTGTCAAGGAGCCTCCAGAGGAACATCAGCTGAATCAACCTGTCAGAAGGGCAAACAAGAAAAAACACAAACAACAGGGCAGGTTGTGAGTCGTCTGAACCCAAGAGAATGAATGCTCACGTAAGTAGAAAACATTCCATTCTCCCTGGGTTCAGATGCCTCACCCTGGGAGGTACCGAGCCCAACATGAAACACAGGGAGGGAAAATACAAAGCTGAAGAAGTATGGTACACTCCTACCATAACTGTAGATGATGTGCTGGAGCACCCTTCTTCCAAACACCTCCTCAGTGGATCTGTACGATAATGCTTGGTGAAAGCAAATGGGGTCAACCGGGCCGCCACCCTGCAGATTTCCACCAATGGAGCGTTCTGAGCCAAGGCTGCTGATGCCGCTGCAGACCTCATCGAATGTACCTTGATCCCTTGAGGTACCGGCTTATGCTTGACCTGGCACACTAATGTTATGCGGGCCCTCACCCAGCCTGCAAAAGCTCTAGCATTGGCCTTCATGCCCATATTAGAGGGGTGGAAACCCACAAATAAAGAAGAGGACTTTCTGAAGGACCTAGACCTGTCTTGGTAAAAAAGGATCGCCCTGTGAACATCCAAAGTGTGCTACCTTCTTTCCAAATCATGCTAAGGATCTGGACAGAAGGTGGGCAGATGGATTTCCAGAGTCCTGTGGAATAAGGAATCCGCTTTTGGACAGAACTTGGGGTCAAGGCGCAAGACTACTGAATCAGAAGTGAAGTGACGGTACGGCTCATCTATTACAAGAGTCAAAATGTTGGACATCCTGCGCGCCAAGGTGATGGCTACTAAGAAGGCAACCTTGAAAGACAAGTCTCAGTGAAGCCATTGCCAGCAGCTCAAAGGTTTTCCCATCAACACCGACAACACTACTTTCAGGTCCCAGGATGGAAATCTGTGGACTACCAGGGGAGACTTGGCCTTCATACCCACTAGGAAAATTTTAACAAAGCTATTCTGTGCAAGTTTACTGTTCATGGACAGGTCAAAAACTGCAGCTAGGGCATGAACCTGATTCTGCAGGGTATTAAACTGAAGACCCCTAAGGGCTCCTTCCTGTAGGAAAGAGAGGACCTGAGATACTGAAGGATTCACAGGTGAAAAGTGTCTAGGTCTACACCATCTAACGAAGGCCTTCCAGGTCGCATCATAAATTGCTTAGTGGAAGGTCTCTGAGCTTCTAGCATGATGTCTATGACATCATCCTCAAACCCAGCGGACCTTAAACAGGCCCGCTGAGCAAGAATGCTGTTAGAAACAGCCAGCCCAAATTCTGGAGGAAGACTCTGTTCTGTGAAAGGAGCATTGGAGAAACCAGCAGCATGTATGGAGGCTGGCTCCACATGCTCTGGAGCATCTGGAACCAGCTCCTCCTGGGCCAAAAGGAGGCCACCAGGATAATTGTGGCTCTGTCACAATTCACTCTCTGTAGAAACTGCGTGAGAAAAGGAAAGGGTAGAAAGATGTACATAAGCCCCTTGGGCCGATATCACATCTACTGCCCACACCCAAGGGTCTCTGAACCTCGATACATAGCAGGAGAGCTGGGAATTATCCACTGAAGCGAACAAGTCTATTATCAGCCATCCCCATGTTCCTGTTAGTAAAGTGAAGACCTCTGGATCCAGGTGCCACATGGACTGAAGTAGGTCTTGACGGCTGAGCGAGTCCACCCAAGAATTCACGGCCCCCTGTATGTGAATGGCAGAAATTGAGAATGAGAGCCTGCCCAGGAGAACAGTTGATCAGACAAGGACATCAGAGAATGGGATCTAGAGCCACCCTGCCGAACATGGGCTTTAGGTGTGACGTTATCAGTTAGAACCAGGATGTGCCTTCCCCTTATTAGGGGAAGGAAGTGTATCAAGAGCCAAGAGAATGGCCTTGAGCTCTAACAAATTAATTTGGTGGGCAGCTTCCTCTTGTGACCAAACCCCTTGAGCTGTCCTACCCAAACTGGGCACCCCAACCTCTGTTACTGGCATCACAAGTAACCCTGTCTACAAAGCTCATCAGACACCCTTTGGTCAAATTACTCCTGACCATCCACCAAAGGAGGGAAGAACGTGCCTCCAGGGACAGGAACACCTTAGCATCTCCTCCCAAGATGATCATCCTCGAAAAGGGCTGGAGGAACCACTGTAAAGGACGTAAATGGTAATTTGCCCAGAGTATCAAGTCTATAAGAAGTTGGCTGTGACTCAATAGTACCCAACAACAGGGTATCAAGTCCATGACGGAAACCATTTTGCCCAAAAGAGAGGCAAACGACTCACTTTTATCTTGGGCACCATCCAAACTTCCCCAGCTAGAGAGACTAAGGAAAAGACCCTCTCCTGGCTAGGGACAATAGAAAGGGAACTTGAAATGGGCCCCAAGATACATAATGGCACGATTAGGAGAAAGAGAGCTCTTTTCCCAGTTAATCAGAAACCCATTTATTTATTTATATTTAATTTATAAATAAATGGCTCTGAAAACATGCCACTGTCTCTTGAACAGCTCGAACTGCTGAGTGTGAGCAAGCCTTACACAAAATGTCATCGAGGTATGCAAAGACCTCAATCCCCTGAATCCTTAGGTTTGAAATGAATGGCAAGAGAACCTTAGTAAAGACCCTCAGAACCATACAAAGCCCAAAGGGTAATGTATGATATTGGAGGTGTCAACCACCCAGAGTGAACCTAAGGAAGGGCCTAGCCAATGGTGGCATGAGAATACGGAAATAGGCACTGTCTCAAATCCAGGGAGGCCTAATTGCCCCGGATCGAAGCCAATGTCTCCATTTTAAAAACAATCAGTCAGAAGAAATTTATTAAGAAACTTAAGGTCCAAAATTGACCTCCACTCATCAGACTTTTTGGGAACAAGAAAAAGGACAGAACAGACCCCAAGCCTTTCCTCGCTCATAGGGAGAGATTCAATGGCTCCCAGTTGCAGCAGCTCTTTTACCGCCTGCTCAAGGGCCACCATCTTAGCAGGGTCTGAAGGCATGGGGGATGCAAGAAACCTGGATGGAACACTGGCAACCAATTCTAAGGAATAACCATAACAAATGATCTGTAACACCCAACTAGATTCCCACTGGGGCAAGAAACTTGACAATCTTCCTCCCACCTTAACAGTTTCCGCTTCAGTGGGACAGACTGGAAAACTTATTAATCCTTTCTCCACCTCTCCTGAGCAGCTCTCTATTGGCTGCAGACAGACGCCCCTAGGTCACTTGACCCCTGGGGGACCTTTATCAAAAGGGCTGCCTAAACTGGGCATTCCTTTGAGGCTTCCTAAAGAATTGAAAAGCAGACCTGCCCCTGGAAGAGGAGGTGGAGGAACTCGGAGCTAACACAGGCATGACTTTTTTCTTGTCCTTTGTTTCAATGAGGATGTCCTTAAGGCAGTCCTCACCAAACAACCCTTTGGCGCAGCAATAACTTTTTTTTTTGATATGAGGTCAACATTCCAATTCTTCAGCCATAGGGCATAATGGGTTGCGGTTGACAAACCGGATGCTCTAGCTGCCAGCTGCAATGAGTCCACAGTCAAAGCAGCAATGAGGGTGATATTACGTTGTATGGCCAGCAACCCCTCTCAAATCACATCGGATAGCGATGGATCCACCTGAAGCTAGTCCAACCATTATAGAGCAGCTCTGGCAGCCAGGGAACCAGCTGAAGTTGCTCTGAGAATAAGCGCCTCCATGTCGAAAGCCATCCGCAGCATCAACTCCATTTTACGATCCAAATGGTCCCGTAAAATTGATTCTAAGTCCCTGGGGACCATCTGTTTCGAAACAGGCTGTTGGCACTGCCCATGTGCTCTCCGCGTGGTCTTGAGGAAGGGGCATTCTCTTCAAAGCCAGTGGAAACCTCCTAGCTGTTGCAGGCTCCTGTCATTCCTTAAGGACCAGTTACTAGAAAATAGACGGGATTGGTAGGACGTCATCCAAAGGCAGAGTCCACATAAGATTGGCAGCCTCCATAGTAATCTCTTCTTTGACCTGAGAAGGCCAAGGTATCTGCTGTCTGCTCCACAGCCAAAAGGAACTCCTCTTGAGAGAGGAGCCTACGAGTCACAGCCCCCTGTGAAGCTGAATCCACTTGGTCGTCCACAAGCTCTTCCAAGGTTTGGAGGTCCACCCTGAAAACCTGACTCATCAGACAATATGGATGACAACTCCCAAGAACAGATAGATTTAGCCTGATGCTGAGCAGAAGCCTTCCGGGTCCCATTGACAGCTTGGAGAGAGTGACCCCGTGCACAACCTGTCACCACCGCTCACACTGTGTATGGAAACAGAGGGAGTAGGAGTAACAACCATTTTCTCTGAAGCATCAGGAAGGACCTACCAGGTCTCTCCACCTTAGAGTCCTTGGACTGCCTCTTTTTATTTTCTTCCTCCTCTTCTTGGGGACTCTTCAGAAGAGGAAGCGCAGGAAGAGCAGGAAGAAGACCGCCTCCTGTGCTTCTTGGACTTTTTTGAAGCTTGATTCAGCATGCCTGTGGCCTTCAATGATTTAAGGAGGTCCACCATTATGGATTCCTTTAATGAGCTTGCAAGGCCAGCAATATCTGGCATAACTTGAACAGGGGAGGGAACATCTAGGCCTGAGGCTTCAAGGACATACTTTTTGCACTGCCGCGTGGTCTCCAGAGGAAGGGACAATCTTTTTAGTCTTGGATGGCCCTGCTTTTACTTTAGGCAGCTTAGGGGCCCCCAACACTGACTACACAGTTCCATCCTCAGAAATAGCCTCCATCTCAGATATCCTCCCAATCTGAGGAAAAAAGGAGGGAGAAACACAGCCAGGGCCCAATCATCAAAGAGGAAGCCCTATAACCAGCAATCCCAATAGCTAATTCAAAAGAGGACTGTAAGGCCTTACCCAGCCTGCTGCAAATGCCACAGTCTAGTGGAACCCAGGCAGCCTATGCACGGGAGGCCGCTACTCCCAAGAACAGGCCGCACAGCCTCTCAGGTGCACCAAAATGTTGGGCACAACTAAAACCGGTGAACGAAACAGTCCAAGCCCACACTTTCGTGCCCTGCACGTTCCAACTGCCCCAAAATAATCGTCATTAACACAGGCAGCCCATGAAGGGAGTTTTGAAAACCCCAAGGAGCTGGCACTCTATGTTCTGTTGCCACAATAGGGCCAAGAAGTGGTGGGGGGAGAAACCCCTGTTCCTTCGAACTGGCACCAGGACTACAGTAAGGCGAGAAGGGGGGGGGGCACCCATTCTGCCGGACAATTCAGGATGCCTGGAGCTTCAGCCCCCACAATGGCAATTTCAAGGCAGGATGGGATCCCAGGCCATGGGTCCGATTGGCTGACAGAGGCTGGGTGGCAAGCAAGATGACGAAAATGGAGGCAGGACCCCTATATAGACGTTGTGCTTCCCCAGTGGCCACTTGAAGCCTTCAAGGCTTTAAATCTGTATAACAGAGAAAGGCCTTTGTCTCCAAATTAAGCACAAGGGAAGGCCCTCTGATGATAAAAGGGAGGAAAACTCACCAAGCAAAGACTTAAAACTCACCAGAATTAGAGACCGAAAACTTTTCTCCACTCTCTCAGCCTGCTGTTACTCAACCAAGTGAACAAGACAGACTGTGAAAGACAGCTCACAGCAAGGTCTAGAAGAGGGCGAGTGACACCTAGTGGTGAAAATCTTTTCGTTTGACCAAGCAGCGGTGAAGAGATAAAACCCAGAGTGAGGCATCTGAACCCAGGGAGAATACTACTGTTTTGGTTCTCAAAGAACAAGTCCTCAGAACTCTATTTAAATATTAATACAAGCCCTCAGCACTGAATTTAACGAGCTTAAATCGAGAGAGACCATTTCTCAAGATACTAACTGTGGTGCCTTTTATCAAATAGCCTAAATTGTTCAGCACCGCTGGTGAAAGTTCAAAATACCAGCTCACATCAACATAAATATTCACCTATTACTAAAGATTCCTTGGAATTTAAATCTCAGCATCACCTGCACACAGCACCCCAATTTTGTGCAGATACTGACATTCTCAGCCATGTTTAGTGCCAGTATTATTCAGAGCTAAATTATACATGATGAGCTTGCTTTTATCTTGCAGTAAGAGATGCATTTAAATGTTCTTTTTTAACAAAGGACTCAAATATTTATCCCTTGTGCCAGAATGTAACTGACATTCTAATGAAATGTTACTAGGTCTGACAAACTTGGTTGCCCACAGATGTATTAGCTTTCGCTTAGAGAGAAATGTCAGGAGTTCTCTCTAAGCAAAAGCTTATATATCTGCCAGTTTCAAAAGTGGAACATCTGTTTAAAATGTAAGAGATATAATTCAGCTGCATACACTTTTCCTTTAATTAAGGCAGGGCTATATCATGCCTGTTTCAAAAAAGGTTAGTTTCCCAGTAAAACAAGAGACACATAAACATTCATAAATCTTACCAGCTATAGGATCCATGGCTTCCCTATTGCTTGGAGAATATGAACTCTGTGAAGTTGAAAACCCACCAGTGGAACTGCTAGTAAAGTGCATGTTTGATCTACGTGCCCGAGGGCCACCCAAACCTCGGCCTGGGTGAAACATTCTACGTACATGCCGAACACCGCTGGATTCATCGTAACCAACAAGTTAAAGAAAAGGTGTCACAATCAGAGAAAAAATTACTATGATTTTTCTTCACAAATTAATTTTTAACTTTAAAATCAAAGCAAACTCGAGGGCTTCAAGCAAGGTATGCAGCCCTTAAAACTAGCAGGCAGTACTACTCCATCTAGGAATCTATGGCACACTGAGAGTTTCTTTCACCATTTTGGCCTTACAAACAACCGACAAACCATTCAGATTTGGATTACTATACAAGTTTAGGGTGCATCATTCTACTGTTGGAATGGTTGCTCTTTGACTCTTTCATGGAATGCTGCACTAGATCTTCCAAAATGTAATTGTGGCCAGGCACAATATTCTAACCACTGTGAGACTCATGTTATTTTTGTTTTATGTTCCCAAAGCTGCACTGTGTGAATAACACACTGGAATTCAACAGCATACATTATCTCAATTACAAGCTCACAGAACCATGCCCTGAAAGTTCTCTTCAGCAATCAATATGTGCACTAGAGATGCCCTAACTAACTTTTCCTTAAAAGAAAATGTATGGGGAAAAAAATCTACAACTTTACCCCATCCATATTCATGCAGTTAACATATCCAAGTTTTCTTTTGCATATCCAAGTTTTCAAACCAAATTAACTTGCTCAGATAGTACAGTACTGATAGACGCGTCACAACAACAACTAATATTTATGGCGACAACAGCTTAGTTGCTTCTTCAAGGCTCAGGCAAGGATATTAAATCTCTAGGAGCTCTGTGTTCCAGTGTAAGATGAGCTGCAAAGTCATCTGTAACATGATTGGGATCTCCTCCTGGTAATGCTGCACATATTGGACAAATCTGAAAAGATATAATTAGAGAAATCCACCTGAACAAGAGCAAGAAGAATCAACTGAATGCACACAGCTACTGTCAGGAGAGAGGCTGAAGAAACAACAACTTTCATGTAACTCCTTTCAGTTGCTTGAATTTTCCCTTTTCCCTTTACTCTTTCTTGTGCTTTCTTGTACTGCAGGTGGGAATTATTAAGTCATTTTATTTGGTTATTTTAACAGAAAATAAAAACTCTATACACAGTTTACACTTTAAAAAAGTGAAAATCACAGATAAGTAAAAATCAAAGTAAGCGGTGAAATGCCATAAAAGGCTTCAACACAAAATAACATAATTACGAAAGAGCACAAAATAATATAACTACTATTTACTTAGACTACATATATATATAAATAATAAGGTTTTTAATAAAAATGCCAAGAAGGAGAATTTGCTCGCTGTGACCCAATAATCAAGGTCTCTTCGGAAGTTGACACAGAAATCAGCAATGGGGAAGATTATCTGTTAGGTACCTCATTGAGAAGCACATATATAACATGATTTGGCAACTAAAATGGGGCCAGTAGCATTCTTGTGATTGGTATCTAACAAAAAAGAGGGTCCAAGAGCTCCAACAGAGGGTAAGCAACTCCACCTTACCTCAGGTCAGAGGTTATTTTTCAAGTCCAGTAAAAATAATAAACTTGGAATTCTTTCTTTCTTTCAAAAAGAAGTATTGGTATATAATTTTTTTAAAAAATACAGATTTGGTGGCAGCGGCACCCAGTGATTTCTCTAGGGAGCCATGACTAAAAATCAGATGAATAGTGCAACATCTACGCAAGACAAGAGAACCTCAATGTATGTCCCTGGTTTAATTTCCCATGGGGGGGGGGGATGCCCCGAAACCCAAAGCTCCAAAGCCTGTGCATTATCTCTGAAGATGGTGCCAAAGGAAACTCTGGAGAATGGCACAGGCTTCGAAGATGACCCATCAGAGCAATGCCACTTCTCCAGAGCTTTGTCCAATCTCCTGAGTGATTTGCCGCAGTCTTCAAAGATTCTCCAGAGTCACTCTGGAGGATCTTCAAAGAATCTACAGAGTGTCTACAGAGTTTGCACACATACCCCATAGCACCCCCCCAAAACATGGGTTGACAGGTGTGCCCCATGTGGGTAGATTCAGATTTGCCACATGGGTGCTCTAGCATTTCCACTGCAAGCACGCCTAGCACCCATTGGTACTGGGTGCTACACCTCCCATGGAGACGCATCGGGTGCCTCCTTAGATCCAGATCTACTAAATCTGCATCATTTGAAGGACCCATTTCTAGATCCAGATTAAGGGACGTAAGTGGAAAAAAACCCATAGTGCGGAATGGGCCTTTGTTTGGTTACAGGAGACAAATCGTTACAGAAAAAATTTACTCTGACAAAAATGCAGGGTGCTAAGTTTTGGTCTGCAAAATATTTTACAATTCCACTTCTGTTACTTATAAGTGTTCACAGGATAGGAATTGAAATGTTTTGTGTGCCTTCCATCAGCTCTTTGAGTGAGCTAAAATTGGATCATGAGGATGAATTTAAAGAGAAAAGGCTAGTAGTGAGATTAACTTTGTGAGGCTAATTTACAAGGCTGGCTTAAAAATTCATAGTTTATAATAGCAGGTGTATTTTGTGATATATAAGCAGGTATCCTATGCTTAAAATGCTTGATCTCAAGAGATAACTGTCAGTAACCTTACATGAGAAAGTATCTGTAGCTTTGCGCAGATGTATCACTTAGTGACCTTTTTTGTCACATCGTACGTGTACAGCATGCTGACACTAAAACATCTGGTTGCAGTTCATCAGCTTCATTATTTCTCCTTCTCAACCTGTCTCAAGAAAGCTGACAGCCGACACAAAAATTTGTTTTTCCCTTTTCCTGATCTGTGCAGGGCTTGTCTACAGGAGCTTCATCCACTATGGGTGTTTTTCCACTGTTACTAAAAGTACCCATTAAGTACCCATTAATGGGTACGAAATGGCATTTTTGTACCCATTAATGGGTACTTAATGGGTACTTCTAATGACAGTGGAAAAACATCCTAAGTATATTTATATGTGTATCTACCTATCACTGCCTATTTTGATCCTGGACCGCCATTGCCTTGCTCACTTCCTGTATTTGCCCAACATCATGTGCTTATATACTCTGTAATTAATTCTGTGGCACTACACTGCTTTTCAAGAATGGGAAATAAAGAGATACACGCTTTATCTAAGTATATAGTGATTCACACAGCTTTGCTTCCTTGTAATTCTGCTGTCCTCTTAACTCAAAAGGTATTTTCAAGTAATTGAGAGTGCTTAAAGTTGTCCTGGGATAGTGGTGGAACTCAACAGCTGACAGAAAATAGTCTCTAATATCTGTGCCTTCTGCCTTTGATATTACATTGGGGTCTTCTGAACTAGGCATGTGATATCAAGAAGAACACAGTAGAGTACAAAATCCTGAATAATCCAGACTGGCATAATATGCCATATCTTGTACCAGTACTGCCACCCAGTGGTAGCAAAAAAATCACAGTACTATATTGATAAATGCTGTACTATGTTTGCACTTGATAACTGGTCAACGGAGTAGATTTGCACTTAATAATTAGTCAATGAAAGCTTCACCAGATTAATCTGGAGAGAAAATTTCCATCATGTGCACCTAAAGTTCCTTCTTTTCTGTTAAGCTAGTTTAGTTCATTATAACTTTCAGCAAATTCCATAATCAGACTGAATCACCCTTAACCACAGTGGCTTTGGCAAAGAATAATGGGAACTATAGCTGAGAAAGAACAACTCTGCCAAACACTTAAAGACAAAGGAAACCAGTCCTTATCAATGATCACTTTAGAGACCAGGCATTCAGAAAAATTGCACTGTGGTATATCAAATAGCAAGAGAATTTTACCAAATATTTTTTCCACAGCTCTAAGCCAGTCAACTCGCACAGTAAATGTTTAATTGGGAGAAAACACTGGTTCCAATAAAAGCCAAATCCATAGTTCAAAAATCTGATAATTAAAACTTTTTTTCTTATAACCTTACAAGCAATACAGTGGGGTAAAAGAGATGCTGCTAAGCTCGGACCCTCTAAAGACCTTCATGGCACATGTTTAGGTAGGCAGTGAAGATGTACCTCTTTGCCCTGGCCCTTAGTTAAATAGGAATACACCTTCCCTTCCCACCTGCAGACGCTGTTGTTCTAATATATGTTTTGTTTTAATATGTTTGATTTTAAATGTTATTACCTACCCTGAGACCTCTGGATATAATGAGGGATAGAAATGCAAAGAAATAAAGAAACAGTACAGTTTAGCATGGAAATCCAATTTGCAATTGCAATATGGCATTCCTATAAGCACTGAAAAATCCCTATCTATGCAAAAAGTATTGATGCATTTTATAGGAACCTGATGCCCTCTATCAACCATCATATGATTCTTATTTAAATTTACTAAGGGAAACCCTGATAAAGAAGCAATTACTGATCTCCCTTGTACAAGTAGTTGTCAATCTGAATAAATTGCTAAAACTGTTAAAAAGTATTTTATTTCTTCCATAATTGCATCAAATCCAGCATTGTATCATAGGCTAATAATACACTGATATTATATGATATACAAGAAAATGTATAAGTTACAGTGGCACTAAATTCAGGGCCTTATTATCCTAATTGATAAATCCTACCCATCAAATACACTCAACCTTTCACAATCAGAAAAAAATGTTTCAGAGCAAAGTAAAAATATTCCCAACAATTCCACAACCTTTCTGTGAATTACATGAATTTAGTCTTGCAAACAGCTGTAGTTAGCAGTTTGCTAACCGCTGTCTTGAAATAAACAGAAAACCCACGCATTTCCATAAAATCCTCTGTTTTATGCTCCTAATTACATATCTCAATTACAAGACTACAATATGCTCTCAAGCAAATCTTTATACCAGTTGCTTCAAACTGGCAGAAAAACAGCTGACTAGGTATACTTTTAGAATAGCATGATAGCTTCCACTATTTATATATTGGTCCAAGAAAACTATGGCTTTAACAAATATTTTGAAACTCCCCTCACCTACAAAATTAGCTACCTTTTGAACACCTCATAGATATTTTAACTGAGTCTTTCAAAGGTATGCCAAAAAGCATCCTTCACTCTTCCATTCAATTTAAACAAAGAAGAGGAGGGGGAAGAGGAGTTGGCTTTTATACCCTGCTTTTTTCACTCTTTAAGAGGATTCAAAGTGGCTGACAAACCAGAAGGTATATTCTTCTCCCCACAACAGACACCCTGTGAGGGCTGTGAACTCAGAAAGAGATCTATGACTAGCCCACGGTCACAGAGCTGTAGGAGTGTGGAGTCAAATGAGGAGATTATCAGATAACAGCCCAACATTCTAACCACAAAACCCAAGAAAAGGGCACACAAACAAGCTCAGACATCTCCGATCTTCAAAACGTGCATGGTTCCATATATGCCACAGTAGCTAAAGACCTAACTAGAAAGGTTTAAGCTGACCACAATATTAAAATGTCCCCTTCTTTCAGAATAAATTTTCCAGGCTACATGGGAAAATATTTAACCCCCCCCCCCCCGCAATTTCATTTGTACTTCCCTTCATCCACAGAAGTCAACAGAATATCTGTAAGGACTCTGAAACATGAGTTTCTCTATTTTAGAAACAGTAACCTTGCTTCACAGAGTTTAAACAATGATTTGAGCCATGGTCTATCCTCTTCCACACATCTGAGCTGCCCATGTGTTCAGAGAGGTATGAAAAGTGAAAAGTCATGTCTTCTGTCCTGCCCTACCACCATGTGAGTGGAAGATGTCTGAATGCACATATGACAGCAATGAAGGCAGACTCCAACGGACAGCTAAGTTATTAGGTGATTAGAGACTCAGATTTTATTTTTGGAAGGTGCCATTTTTGGACAGAAGCATTGGGTAGCTGCAGGTGCGACTCCTGTGTCATGACTCATCAGGTATCAAACAGGTTTGGCAGAAAAAAGAGGCAGTTTGTACTGGAAATACAACAACTTCGGCTGCACATTTTGTGCAAGCAGATGAGCATGAGGAAGTTACACAAATTACAATGGACCACCAATAGCCCCACCATAATGTCTGTGTAATTGTAAATTCCACCTTGTTCAAGGTTACATATAAATACTGCATGGTGAATTGGAGTTCCATGAAATCCCCCTCCATCCAAGACTTAGCAAACTGTTAATTAGTGCAGATAAGAAACTTGGTTACTTCAGTATATTTAAACTTTACCACCTTCCATAGAAATATTTAAGACTGTTCTTTTCGTTTGTCTGTTTGTTAACAGTCCTCCTCAGCATTCACATCAGAAAATTGGTGCCTATGGCTTTTCAAACATAAACTGATTTAGTTGTATCAGCTGGCCTTTTCTTTTTTATGCATAAAATTAGGGAGTGTTACAGCTTGTCCTTCCTACGAAGTGAAAGGTTTTGAACCTGTTAGTTGCCCATGAGGTTGAAACTGATTTCAGATTGTTCTAATAATGAAAACAGAATAGCTTCTGTCTGTCAGTCGATCAATCTATATATGGTATCCTGTATTCAACTGCAGTTAGAATAAGTTGGGCAAAACATACGGGGCTCAAATATAAATTCTTCTTAAAGTAAACATGGCAGCAAAAGAAAGGAAAAGAATGTGCCTCTCAAGCTGGTACAAACCATTCTCAAGATAAAACACACAGGTCTTAAAAATATATGGCAGTAGTGTAGGCAGAATTCCAAATCGTAAATTATTTTTGACATTACCCAAGAAATGAGGATGCTTATGCTTACCACTTCTGTTGATGTTTCTGCATGTTCTGAAGTAACATGTTCTTGAAGAGATGTTTCCGTATAACCCATTTTTCCACAATAAGGACAAGTAAAAGACTGTGGCTGCTCTACAGAGAAAGCTTCTCCACCATAGTACAAATCTGGAGGAAAATACGAGAACTTCATTCAAAAATAATCTTCAAACGTGGCGCACGCTGTTATGATCTTCCCTAAATTAACTGTTAACTTGCATAAAAGGTCTTAAAGGGGTTGCACTGGCTGCCAACTTGCTACCGAGCCCAATTCAAGGTGCTGACTTTAACCTATAAGGCTCTAAAGTAGTCTCCTTCGAGGAGTGACAAACATGTTTTTAAAGACCTGGGTTTTTTTCTCAATACACCTTTAAAGGTTTTAAATTGTTTCATATCTGGGTCAAGTTAAGATCTTTTTAAGAACCTCATTTTAATTTGTATGTAATATTACTATCATTAAGAGTGTCCCTGTTCCCTCCCACACCATTTTCCTTTTGTATCTTGTCTCTTCAGATCGTAAGCCTGAGGGCAGGGACCTGTCTAAGATTAATATAATATTGTAACCCGCCCTGAAACCTCCGGGTATAGGGCAGGATAGAAATACAAATAAATAAATAAATGACTTGGCCCTCAAATATCTAAAGGAACGCCTTCTTCCATATCAACCTGCACGTGCCCTAAGATTTGCAGCGGAGGCCCTCCTGATTGCACCACCACCCTCAGTAGCAAAAGGTATGGACTCCTGGGATAGAGCCTTTTTAGTAAGCAATCCTATAATCCTAGTTTCCTTACACTTGAGTATTCCAGTTGAAATCACTGTTGGCCATCATTATGATCTCTTACAGAAATTACGTGACCCAGCCTGGGGACTATCATAGACAAGTCCCTCTCACAGTTCCATACCTTTCTAGCTTCTGAAGATGGTGGTACTGCTAGGAGGGCCTTTGAAGCAGATCTTAATGCACAGGCAGGTCTGTATAGGATGAAGCACTCCTTTAGGTATTTGGGCCCGAATAACCAATCTTGCATTGGCTTTGTTGGGAAATTAGCAACCAATGCAATATATTCAAAAACAACATTTTAGTTCACCCAGCCAGCAGTGCACGCCAACAGCTCTACTGCTGTATGCTGAGGAACTGGCTGCAGCTTCCTAATCACCTCTAAGGGCAGCGCCATGTACAGTATACTATAATCACCCAGTCTGTTCATTACTAGAGTATCCATTACAGTTGCCAAACTACTCTACTGGAAAGGCCTCCCATGGGGGAACCAGCCAGTGTCAGAAGGCAGCTCTGGCCTCTGAGGCCACCTGGCCTTCAAGTGTCTGAGTTGAATGCAGAAGAAGTCTCAGAAGAGTGCAACTCCATTAAGAATAGGGTGCTTCTCTACTTCATGGACCCAAGTGATCCTAAGCTATGGGTCTTTCTATGCCATCATACATTTATTTGTTTATTTACATGGTGCGAAGAAGACTCAAATGGATTGGAATCAAAACACAGCTGAAAAAGCATGCAGAGCTAATAACTAACAGCCTAAAGGTAGACAAGCTGCACACTGCACCAGGAAATGGAGGTAAAATTTCCACGTGACCTATACTTACCTCTCCCCAAGACACTGTCGTGTCCATTCAGCAGTTCAAATGGTTCAGCTGTCCTTGCCGTGCCAAGGTGGTTCAGCCCAGTCCAAATCATTTGAAATGCTGAGGTGAGCAGACAGTGGCTTGGGGAGGCAGGAATATAGATCACACCAAGCTTTTTGTCTGCTACCCAGCAGAGCACATAACTGAGGAACAAAAAAAACAGGGATTTTGGGGGGGAAGGGGTACTGAGTGACCTAACATCCATTTGTGATCAATGCCTCAATGGCCCTTTAAAGGAATCTTCCACTCATTTCCAAGTTTGTTATTTCTCTTCATCTTCATCATGTTATCTAGAGAGTTCATCTATTGGGTTAGCGAGGCTACAAGTCAGCTTGCCCTTGGCTGGAAGCACCCATGTAGGACTCAGGAAAGTGCACAGTCATTGGCTGAAGAGGATCTTGCAGAACAGGAGATTTTACACACTCTTCCGATGAGAGTTCTCCTTTCTCTTAACCATCTGTCCTGCAAAGGGCTCCAGATCTTGTGAGACAATCATAATGAAACCTCATGCTCTCAACCTTCAGGCACCTCAGCCCCTTCCACTGTATTGTCTGCCTGCTCCATCCTGAACTCACATTTCCACAGATTAAGGGAGCCACCTAGCAACGAAACAGAAGGGCATAACTATCTCTAAGTGTGCTATGTTTAATTATTATTATTTTCTTTTGATATGTTTTATTCTTATTCTAACCTGCCCTGGGACCATTTGGTGAAGGGCAGAATATAAATTTAACAAATAAATAAATAATAAATATTTCCAAAAGGAAGGAGAAAGAAGAAAATAAGTAGGACCCCTGCACCCTTAAGCCTGTTCTCCTTTCCTTTGCCCCTTTTGCAGAGAAACAACAAGAAGACTGGGATTTGCTTCTAAATTCCTCATTGCCATGTAGCTGCAAGACTCCAAGAATTTGCTTCTCCTGTTCTACACCCAATCTAGGAAAGTGGGAAGGACTCTTTCCCCAAACACACAAGGAAAAGAAGAGTCCAGTGCTGCTCCTGACTTGGTGCTGAAACTGGCAAAAGAACATTAGTTCAGAACACCCAACTAGCTTCTGGGAGAACAGGGTTCATTTAGCCAAAAGGACATGAAAGGCGACTGGGTAATGTTAAGGTAGTTATTCCCTGTTACCCTAACCTATCTCACAGGATTGTTGTAAGAACAAAATGAAAAAGCAGGAAATATTTCCCCCCATATTTGAGCTAAACCTTTTTTCCAAAGTAATTTCTCTTAAAATTATCCTGTGTACCCATCCCACTCCATCCATCCATCCATCCATCCATCCATCCACCCACCCACCCACCCATCCCAAATTATAGGTGCATCTTATATGGTGCAAAATATGGTAATATTCACCAACCTGCGCTCTCTACAATATACATGCTCAATCAATAGCAGACTCTCTGCATCACACTACTTTGCTTTGGAACCAGAAGCTTATTGTGGGGAGGAAGACCCAGCCCCCCCCCCCAACATGTGCTACTGTTCTTTCTGCTGGCAATCTACTGCATTTCTCTGGAGTATGCAGTACAGTTGGGATCAAGAAACAGTACTGGAGTTTGTCTCTGCAGCTGTGCTTTCAAAGTATTAATATGACTCAGTGTGTTTACATATAATTCACTGGAATCTTATCTCAATGACTCTGTCATCACAGACCAATGTGAATTAATAGGCTATGCAGGTTGCAGAATCTTCTACATAAAGCACACCTCAAAAGCCACAAACATAATTCAGGGGTAATTTGTTTAAAAGTCCCCCTTATGGTCATAGAATTCCTGTACATGAAGTATTTCCCTGTGTCACTGTTCTGTATGCTGGAAGTTTCCTGAATTGAGTTGCCTTTTCACATGTGATTTCCTTAAAAGCATAGATCTGGCTCAGGGATGGTCCATGTATGACCCTCCAAATATTACTGAACTATGGTTCCCATTGTTCTTTGCCACCGATTTGTCCTGGCTGCAGCTGATGGGAGCCACAGTTAGGAACACTTGGAAGGGTGCAGTTTGAACACCTTCAACTCTGTAACAGAGGAGGATTGGAAACAGTAAGGTTAAAAGGTGATGAAATACAGAAAAATAAAAGGTGATAACTAAATAATTAGCATGGTTAGTCACACTGAAGAATGTAGGCTAGTCACATTTAGGAAGGTAATGAAGATGCACCTCTTTGCCCTGGCCTTTGGTTACATGAGATTAACAAGATCTTCCTAGTCAGACTCTGCTATGGTTTTAATATATAGTTACTTTAGAACAATATATATCTGGTTTTAAATGGTGTTACCCGCCCTGAGACCTTCGAGGATAGAGTGAGATAAAAATGTAAAGAAGTAAAGTAGTAGTAATAGCAACAGCAGCAACAGTCTTTTATACCCCACTTTTCTCACCTTTTATGGCTGACAAAGCTTCCTGCTCTTCCACCCACAACAGGCACCCTGTGAGCTAGGTGGGGCTGAGAGCGCTCAGAAATAAGACAAATATTCTGGTGTAGGTAAACTAGTAACCACACGTACTGTGACAAATACGATAAATCCACTGTATCAATTTAGGCCATTTAGTCATTTGTTTCAAAAACAAAAGCCCTATGGTAAAGTTAGTTGTAGAGTGTCCTGGAAGACTGGAAGTTTAGCCAATATTGGATACTAGTGTTTCCCACATTTCTGTACTTGTTCATAGACTACTACGCTTTACATATAGTCAGAGGGGCATTGCTGGCAGATAATGAATATCACACTGAAAAATGAGCAAATAAATGTACTTATAAGGATGTGAGTGATGTTATTAGGACTTCATGCAAGACCTGTCTGCAGATGGTCTTAAAGGACAAAATGGGTGACACAAAGAGTTTCCTAGAGTTTTAAATGCCACAGGGCACTTGACTATGTTGTAAGAGAATAACAGAGTTATCACTCTGGAAAATGATCGAGATCTTTACTGAAGTTCACCTGTCCTTTATATCTCATTAATAGCAGTGTAAGTGCTGGAAATAAATAAAACAGCAAACTGTCTTAAATGCTATCCTTGTTCCTGACCAGTTTTATAGGACCATTTAAAGACTGTGTGTTCTGGCTGACTTTCTCGGTTTTAAAATTAAGAGGCCACTCTGATTTTCTTCAGTAATTCTTCACTCTGAATTATGCTAGTAACGTTCAAAGAAGTATGTTTTTTGCTTTCTTTTTTAGGATCAAGTTGTTGAAGTGGTATATTTTCATACTGGAGCCTTCTTTTCTAGTAGGATGGTAGGATTCTTCAGCCTCAGGGAGTGCTTCAGGCATTCCTCAATGCTTTACCATTTGCATTCTGGGAAAGTATAATCAAATACTTTTTCTCTTAAGGTTTCTAGAAGGCATTAAATGTCTTTAGGATAGTTTTCCTCTTTGGAGTATGCAAGCAGAACCTGCCATTAAATTACTTCACCATAAGATGGTCTCCTCTCCTTTAATGCCTCAGCAGATCCTTAGGCATTTAATTTGTTTAACTGTTTAAGCTGGCATTTTTGGTGTAGTGTTTTATTTTATTTTCAGGCATCCCGCAGTATATATTTATTCATATTCATTTGTTTCTTTTCTTGTGAACAGTTTCAAATCCCACATTGAAAAATGCAACAGCAATCTCCAGTAATTATAGTCAAATGGAGGAAGCGAGTTGTCCTTCACTGGGCCTACATCTTTCTGGGCTGGTTTACGAAATCCTGCATAGAGTAGGGGGTAGGACTTGATGAGCACAGAGGTCCCTTCAAACTCTGATTGTACAATTCTATGATCTTTTTGAAGGAATTACTGCTGCCCTTCTCTCCTATAATCTTCTTTCAAATTTTAATGCACATCAACAGGCTTAGAACATTCAGCCCCCCCCCCACACAAGACACACACACACACAATATAACCTTTCCCACATTCACAGTTTAATACTGCAGACAGAGGACTGAAACTTAGTAGTACACAGGTATTACCCATGCGGTTATCTTGGTCAAGCCTAACTTGATATACCTATCAACAACAGCAAAAGTTTTTTGGGGGGAATCAAATCATATATCCGTATCTACTTCTTTAAAAAAGCTAAAGGTATGCACATCTAGAAGTGATTCCATCAGCGCCAAAAGGAAAGCAGAACTAGTCTCCAATATGGAAGACAGTACCATTAGACAAGGCAAAGCTGTGTGGAAAAGTTCCTCACTGGTGTCCAGGGCTTTAAGCTACCACATTCCAAACAGCACACAATGAATGTTAACTACAGGTTCCTTTCCTCTACTGACCTGCACTGAAAGGCCAACCCCTCAGCAATCTCAACACAGTTATCAGTAGGGCTGGTAAACCTAAGGGAATTCTATGGAAGTTTTTAAATGCATTTTTATAGTAAGATACATTTTTCCAGAATGAAATCCTCATGTTACACAAAGACAGCATACTGACATCAGATCTACACCAAATTCTGGCCTCCTGTGGTAAAACTGCAGATTTCACATCACACACCACTCCAGCTTTAACCAATGTGCTTTAATCTACCTTTCATTATTCAAAGTTCATCTTTTTATGAAAATATTGAATTATCTTTTTGATACAGAACTCCAGTTCTGTGAATACTGATTCAATGTTTCTACAGAATTTAATTGGTAAGACCAAAACTCTGAAGCTCTTTAAAAAAGAAATATATATATACACATATAGGATTTAAGTTTAGAGTTCACAAATGAATAAAGATCAGATTTCAACAGTATTTGTTTTCAAAAAACAAAACAAATTAAATACCCAACCACACCAAAGCAAACTTGGGTTGATAAAACTCCCTAGTTACACAACGAATAAATGGACAGAAGAATTGCTCACCAAAATCTACCCTTGTTAGTATGCACTGCATTGGATGGTCAGTTGTATGTCTTGTTGTCGTTGCACCACTTTCATAACAAGATGCACACAGATCGTAATCGTAGCAAATTAAACACTTGTATCTGCGACCTCGAAAATTTCCTTTTAAACATGCATCGCAGCTGACACCTGCAAGCAAAGAAAAGTCCGTTAATGAAAAATCATGCCACACTTCCAGTATGGTACAATGGCATACACGACACTACACAATTAATATTTTTTTATTTTTCTTTTTTTTAAAAAAAACAAATTTGCAGCATTTTTATTGTATTGTACTGTTAATCACCTTGACTTTCTTTTTTTAATATTAAGAGCTAGAAAATGCATTCAAAATAGACTAAGTCACGACAAAAATAATGACTATTGGTGCTAAGTATATATTACACCGCCTTGTCACTGTGGAGGGACCTGTGTGTCTAGTGAAGCTATGAGCTATGCCATGCAGGGCCATCTAAGACAGGCATCTCACCGTGGAGAGTTCTGACAAAAGGCAGTCCACAAGAGAAGGAAATGCCAAGAAAACACAAAGACAAGTTATCAAAAGACTAAAAAATAAAATACACCAGAAGATTATCCCCTCAGATCAGAAGGTATCCATTATGTTACTGAGGAACCGTAAAGGGCAATTACAAGTAGCTCCAGAAACAGTGAAGTGTGAGGGCCAAAGCCAACATAACACTCAGCTGCGGATGTGTCCGGTGATGAAACAAAAATCCAATGCTGTAAAGAATGATAGTGAACAATAAAATTTTAAGGATTATGTGGATAAAGTGCTGCAATCAATATGCCAGCAAAAGTCAGTTTACGTTCCAACCTGACAGAAGGACATTGCTAAAGAATGTTCAACCTACCAACAAATGCACACATTTCACACAAACTAATTTATGCTCAAGATTCTGCAAGCCAAGCTTCTGCAATACGTGAACCAGGAGCTACCAGAAGTGGAAGGTGGTTTTCAAAGAGACAGAAGAACCAAGGATCATATAACCAAAAGGTGAACATCAAAACAAAAACAAAAAAAACAAAAAAGATCATGGCATCCAGTCCCATCACTTTGAGGCAAATAGAAGGGAAAGAAATGGAAACAGTGTCAAATTTTATTTTCTTATTTATTAGATTATTGCAGACAGTGACAGTACCCATGAAATTAAAAGATGCTTGCTCCTTGGAAGGAAAGCAATGGCAAACTTGGACAGCATTTTAAAAAGCAGAGGTATCACCTAGCTGACAAAGACCTGAATAGTCAAAGCTATAGTTTTCCCAATTATGGCTGTGAGAGTTGAAGGTTGAGCAGCAACCTTCAATCATCTAGTTCAGCATCCAGTCTCACACTGTGGCTCACCAACTGCCCATGGGCATCCCAAACAGAGACAAGGGCAAACCTTCTCCTGCTCCTGAATCCCAGCAAATGGCCTTAGAAGCATCCTGCTTGTCCCCAGAGCCTGAAAGATGTACTTAGGCATCCATTCAAATCAGTCAATACCAAAGGAAATTAACCCTGACTGTTCTTTGTAAGGACCAAAGATGAATCTCAAATACTTTGGCCAGGGCTGAATTCACACTTCAGCACATAGTATAGAACTAGTCAACATATGGGCAGGTGTGTGTGCACTGTCAGGAGGCATTTACAACTTAGAAACACCCCCTGCCTGCCCAGAGGTTAACTGCATGCTAGCTGTGGAGCACAAAATCGTGCTCCACAAGGACGCTAACCTTCCCCAGGGACTTACTTGAAGCGTCCAGCAGTGACCATTTGCACCTCTGCTGGACAGGAAGTACACAAATGCGCTGGCAGCTCCGATGGCCTCGTAATTTGATGGTACAGAGTGTCAGTGTTGTCATAGCGACAGTGCCGACACACGCGTTGTCCACAAGATGGCAGTGCCCGGATGAGGCGCAGCCCAGCGATCAAACAGAGGTAAGTGTTCAATCATGCAGGGCATGGCATGTTAGTGACTAGCATCCTCAAGTGCGAGTGCTAGCCGATATTAGGTGATTGCACACCTTTCCCATCATGAGTAGGGCAGGACATGCATTCCATGAGATGGGAAGTGCAAAATCACGCCAGGACTCACTGGAAAAGACCCTGATGCTGGGAAAGACTGAAGGCAAAAGAAGAATGGGATGGCAGAGGATGAGATGGATAAATAATGTCATGGTCGCAACATGAACTTGAAGAAACTTCAGAAGACAGTAGACTAGAGAAAGGCCTGGTATGCTTTGGTCCATGGGGTCATATAAGGAGTCAGCCATGGCAAAATGACCAAACAACAAAAACAATAATTTATATTCTTATAACATGACTGGATAAATTTGTAAAGGATAAAAATTCAACTGCTTTTTCTATCCACCTCTAGCTTGCCATGACCCCTGACAAGCTGGACCAGAGGATGCTGGACCTTTCCTTAGAAACATGGGAGGCCATATAGAGGACTGCCTCACTAGAATCTTTTTCTAAAAACTGGAACTGAAATTTATTTTTTATATATTCCCACTCGCACTTGAGGCCGGTATATTCCCATTTAACCAAAGCCAGGACAAAGAGGTACGTCTTCACTGCCTTCCTAAAGACATACAGTGAAATGCATGCTTCTGATTCTCAAAATTAAACCTTAAATAATATCAAGCTTCTAAATTATGGTGCACATTATCTAAAATGCTATACAAAGGTTCAACCTTGTTTTTCCTTCAATTAGAAATCTGGGGCATTATGGAACAAGCTGCGCTCCCAAAAGATATCAGGTTCTCAAAACCAATCTTTCACATATTTATGCACCTAAACCAGTAGTTTCTTATTTCCACACTCCATTTCCAAACTTAGGTAACAAATGTCAGTTTTCAGTGCACTCCTGAAGTTCACAACTGCCAAAAGCTTAGCAGAGATAACCTACAGCAAACTGATATCCTCATAATAGTCTTTACACAGCTCCTTCAAGGTAGGCCGCTAATTTGCGGATTCCAGGTGAAGAGAAGAGGCTGAGAAAATACAGCCGCTTGCCTTGCAGAGAGCTTTTAATAGGATTACGTCATGTGTTTTGTTTCAAACTACCTGGCTATAGAACAATATTGAGGACATTTTTCTATCCAGCACAGACAGCCATAGTAAATTATTGATAAGTAAAAATATGAATGTGCATAAATGACAGCTCCAAGATAATTGCCTTCGACACCCGAACACTTAAGCAAATAATGTGTTGCTTTTAAGTATTATCAGCAAATATAAACAGAAATTTCACTGTTTCAGAATCATGACTCAATTCTTAAGATTTTATATTTACATTTCTCACACTTAAAGACTCTTAATTTGAAATGCCAATAAAAATAGGACAATATTGAAAGCTAGGCCACCAGAAGGACTGCATCAGAATAATGAACAACAAGCACCAGTTTCTTGAGACTTTTTGGTGTTGTGCTCTTCTAACTCAATACTGAGGGACTGGTTTTTAATATTCAGAAACTTAAAGATGCAATAATAGTTAAAAGCATTTTTAACGAAGGAAATAATTTCATCCCATAACAAGGAATAAGGCATTCTTGTTACAATCGATGCTTAATATTTATGCCAAAACGATAATATAGAAACATAACAGCAATTAAATTTTGCAGCAGAAATAAATGAGCAAGGTTTCACTTCCATTGACTTCTTTACAGAGTCAGATGTGGAGGTCTTTCTTTTAAAACGTGGAGAATAAACCATGATGTGTAGGGAGAGAGATTCTATTTTTAAAATGTAAAACAAGGAGAAAACCTATTAAAAAGTCAATTAATCATGAACAATAAACAGAAATAATAGGGTTATGTTTTAAATATACTTTTAAGAAAACTCTGCATATTTTATTTCTTATTGTGACCTGCCCTGGGATCTTTTGGTGAAGGGTGGGGTATATATTGTTAAGAAAATACAAGTTCAAATAGGCAAGAATATAATGCAAATTTATTTCAACCATCAATATGGACATGAAGGTACTGTCAAAACCAAAATGGAAAAAGTTATGACAATTATTTTGAGAACCATTTTTTCATTCCATTTTCTGAAAAAGAAATCCGACAAGCCAGAATTCATTTTATGCACCCGCTAACTTTTTTGACTCCAGATGAGAAAACATGTGTGCAAGTCTCTGGCTACATTAACATGAAAATCAACTTTACTGAACACCTAAACCTGACTATATTAATGTGTCATGCACCAAATTTAAAACTACAGCATATCATTCTATCCTTACCACCCACTTCCACTGACTTTAAGATAATACTCTATCAATAACTGACAGCCATAGGAGTTATGGGAATTTATCCACCATTCTAGTCTCTACAAGAATCCATGAACTGCAATTTATCCCTCCATAGTCCACTGATTCAGGCATTTTTCAATGGAATGACACTTTCTGTACTGGAGCAACAGAACAGCATGAAAAGAGATTCAGCTACTCTTACCCACAGACCTATTTAAAGGCTCCCACTGCCCACTTTCAGATAAGTGGGAAATCTTTGGATTTGTAAGTTTAAACTTTGATCTCTATCCATATATTGCTTAGTTTCCTCTACTGACAAATTCATTTTATCTGTATGCCCGTGTGCCACCTATTTCACAAATGTCTGGAGGCAACTGGCAAAGTCAATTACATACCCAAAAGCCTATACTGGGGTGCCAGTGGGTGCTAAATAAGAAGACAAAATGGAGGAGACCAAAGTGAGTGGCTGCAAGCTGGAAAGCATAGCTCTGGAACTTGGGGGACATTACAAGGGAATGGGACGGAATGCAATGTGTGAGACAAGAAGAAAGAAATGGCCAAACAGGGAGGTTTCCAGCAGAGGTTTGCAACAGTGTCTGCCTCCCTGGTTCAGCAGGGCACAAAGCCAAACCATGCATGCAAAAACAGAAATAAAGCAGCAAGGCTTGAAACTTCCCACACACAAGCATTCTTTGCTGTTAATGCTATAAAAACTGAATGCTGCAAAGCTGCCTCAGCTACTGAACTGCTCCCAAAACATTACTCAGATTCAACACCAATTGCCAAAAGGAACTACTGCCAGAAGAGGCGGTAACAGCAACCAGCCTAGATAGCTTTAAGAAAGG
>MTQE01000390.1:4619585-4635259 GCA_014337955.1 Aspidoscelis marmoratus
TTTTTTTTTACTATAATCGGGAATAATTTTTTTTAAAGATTAAAGTGACAATTCCACAATATCTGCTATCAACAAGATAAAAAATGTATACAGTGTATAAAAATGCATATATAGATTTTAACCCTAAAATATTTGCATATGCATTTTAAATTATTATTTTTTGCCATCTGACTAAAAAAACTAAAAACATAACCAGCAGCAGTGCATTATTAGATGCAAAGTTTTCCCAAAACAATATAAAACAATCCATTTTTAAAAAAATGCAGTAAAAAATAGTATATCCAGGGGATAAAAATTAAATCTGAAAAGCACATAATCTAGCAGTGGCTTCTCATTTCCATAGTTTATTTATTACTTAACACTTGCAAATTTATCCCGTCCTATACCCAAAAGTCTCAGGGCAGGTAACAACATTTAAAGTCAAATATATATATTAAAACAATAACAGTGTCTTAAAGTGGGAAGAGAAAGTATATTCCCCATATCTCTGTGGCAGTTTTCCATGTCCAGATACTGTGTTTTTAATTTATTTTAGTTTAGGGAGTTTTAGTTTTGCTTTATGTGTGTTTATTGCTGTAACATGACCTGAGACTAGAAGATAGGAACACAAATAAACTAACAAGTAAGAAACAGGAACTGACTAAGTGAACCAGGTTTGTTGTAGTGCCCCTCCAAGCAAACATAAATAACTTTATTTTCCAGAGGGGAAAAAAGCTATTTAAGTAAAAAATATATTGTACTCTTTCTATCTCTAATTAATGAAACATCAATATCTACAGATGTTTGCTTATTTAAATAGGTACTATGACTTCTCAGATGCCACAATCGATATATTCCAGGATATTCAGAGTTAGACAAAACAATGACAGTCTTCAATTGTACCTGGTAGGGATAACTCCAAAACTAATTAAGGTAATCTTCAAGATACAATGACAGTTGTTTTTCAAAGCAGAAGTTACAAAGCAAAACTAAAGGGAAACTTTCAACAGTCTTCTACAGTTTTGAGAAAATGAACCTGAAAGCACAATCCAAACGTCAAAAGATCACCAGCTCTAGTCTTAATGGGGGACAAAGCAGAAGTTACAAGTTAGGCCACACCCAATCTGATTCAAGTGAAGAAAGAAGCAAGACTCCCCCATGTAGTGCATACAGTAATTATCTATGATAGCTTTTAGCCTGTCACACCCCATACTACAGCCTGAGGTTAGGACCATGTACTGGGCTGCAGATCTCACTCAAGTTTCTCCCGATACAAGGGTGCTGTTGGACTAGCTTCTTGTGTTTGCTCTTAAATGATTAGTTCTATGGGATTTTCCTAGAATACTACTTTTATATGCATGGTTTTGCTTTTACACAGTTCATGAGATATGACTTTCCTTGCTGAATGCAAGCCAAGAAACTTACAGCTTGTGATTTGGCCTCTGAGATACCACCAACTTAGACTTGGCAGAACAGGTTTATAAGGTTCCCCTAACCCTCAGGTTTCCATAGGCAGCAATTACTTAAATAACATGGCTTTGTGGGACCCAGTCCATAGTGTTTTAAATTGGTTGAATTTTTAAAGTGTTTTAACTGTGCATTTTGTTTTTAATATGTATTTTGCTTTTAATCTGTTCTTTAATCTGTTGTTACCCACCCAGAGACCTTCCGGTATGGGGCGGGATAGAAATGTAAATAAATAAATATCTTGAAGCTGAAAAACAACAGTTTTGAAACTAGAATTAAATCATTTGTATTGATTTTTTAAAAACTTATCAGACCCTTGTGGAAGTTTAAATTTAAATTATGTTTCAAATTGATTAGGTGCTTGTCATTATTTGGTACCAATGACTCAAGAGCTGAGTCTGGTGATCACATATAGATACATCCATGCATGTTTTCTTGACAAAAACATCAGTAGTTGGTCATGATCTTCTAGGAAATACCAAGAGTAAAACTTACAATCCTCTCAGTTCCAAGAACTTGCTCTACTAATTAGCTACAGTCACTCCTATTAGAGATTCAAAAGCATATTAAATTTAGCTTCATCATTTTTTTAAAAAAAATCAATCAACTAAAAGTCTTGAATTGTAGAAATTATTTGTTCCTTTATGCTTGTGAAGAAGCTGGTATCTATGGTACTTCCTTTAACTACATGTTCATTTCCTGATACTATAGCTTTTCAGGTTCACTGAAAGCTCATGAGATTGTGGAAACACTTAACAGACCCTATGTTTTCATTATTAAAATAAATAGTCCAACTGATCCACTGATTACAGGGCTCTTTGTTGCCTAAATAAAACTGGCACCTGAAGGGAAATGTAAGAGCAGAATGATCTTTTAACTGCTGAGAAATGGTAAAATAATAAATTTCATCGCTATTCAATAATGTAGACCAAGTGAAATACTTAACATTGTATTAGGCATATGGGAAGGAACAATCCAAATTTACCTATTTGTGATTATTTGATTTACAATTTTATTTGGTTTACAAAAAGGCCAACCAGGGTTCTAGATGAACTGAACCAAACCCCACTTAAAGTTTAGTATAATAGGGAGCAGAACCGCCAAGCGTTCACAAAGAACCTGACTGTGCAGAACCAATGTCTTCACAGAGCTGTTCACCAGAACCCCAAGATCTCTTTCCTTATCTGTCACAGAAGGCTCACCTCCCATCAGTTTACAGGCATAAATGGGATTCTTTGTTCCAATGTGCATCGCTTTCCACTTGCTAAGACTAAAATGCATTTGCCACTGGTTGCCCACTCATCCAATGCCAAAAGATCCATTTGGAGCTCTTTACAATCACTTTCAGTTTTTATGCCCCTGAACAATTTGCTAACTCACTACTTACCCCTACGTCTCGATCATTTGCGAATAAATTTAAAAGCACAGGTCCTAACACTGAACCTTGGGGGCCCGACTCCTCACTTCTTTCCACTCTTGAGAACTGGGCATTTACTTTACTTTACTTTACTTTACTCTGAGATTTATACCCCGCCCACCCCACAAATGGGCTCTGGGCGGCTTACAATATGGCCATATAAAATGCCGATAGTACCATACAAGCATAAATTGTACACCAAATACAAAACATCAATCAAAATAATCTTTAAAACCATAATAAAACCCGAATCCCCCATCACAAACCAATTCCCAACCACAAAGCAGTATCATAGAAAATATGACCAGAAAACAGAGATCTCTACTAGGTTTACTTCTACTAGCCAAAAGCCAGACGAAACAACTCTGCCTTGCACGCCTTTCGGAACCTAGGCAGTTCTTGGATGGCTCGAGTGCTCACAGACAGGGAGTTCCACCAGGACGGGGCAAGACACGAGAAAGCCCTATTTCTAGTGGCTGACAGGCGTATCTCGGAGACTCTAGGGACCTGTAACTGACTTTGGTCTGATGATGACCGTAATGTTCTCCTGGGTGTATAGAGGACCAGACGGTCCCGCAGGTACGAAGGCCCCAGCCCACGTAGGGCTTTAAATGTCACAACCAACACCTTAAACCGGATTCGGAACTCAATAGGCAGCCAATGTAATTCCCGTAAGACAGGCGTGATGTGGGCCCCACGAGGAGTGCCTGTTAGCAAACGGGCTGCTGCATGTTGGACCAATTTCAACTTACGGATCAGGCCCAGAGGAAGACCGGCATAAAGGGAATTACAATAATCTAGCCTAGAAATAACTGTCGCGTGAATCACGGTGGCTAAATCAGAATGGGAAAGGTAAGGGGCCAGCTGCCGGGCTTGCCTTACTACTCTCTATTTCCTGCCCTTTAGTCATTTACCAAACCAGGAAAGGACCTGTCCTCTTATGCCATGACTGAAGAGTTCATTCAGGAGTCTTTGTGGAATGCTTCTGAAATTTCAGACGGACAATGTCGACTGGGTCACTTTTATCCAAATGCTTATTAATATTCTCAAACAATTCTAATGGGTTTGTAAAGTATGACTTATTTGCACAGTAATTTTATTTTTTTAAGGTGGTTTCCACAGCTTTACCAAGAACTGATGTTAAGCTAACTGATCTGTAATTTCCCTAGATCATTTTATGAAGACTGATGTTACAATTTTTTACCTCCAGTTCTGGTTCTAAGGGTGGCTGGTTTGGGCTCATTATGAACCAAACCAGGCAGAATCTAATTCTACACATCTCTGAACTGTACTGAGAATTAATAGCAAGATTAGTATAATCAATATCAAAATTAGTAACAGAAAAACCCCATGCCAATTTCTATTTGATAATTAAAGTTTTTGCCACTAGCATTCTTGTAGGTATGTTTAGTACACTAATAATAATTTTAAAAATATGAATTTTAAAACAATCTCTGTGGACATTAGGCTCCAAGGTGTCCATCACAAGCAAAGTACCCAATACGACATCTTGAAATGGTTATCCTTATAATTAATTCAAGAGGGCAGCTGAGCATTATATAGACTGAAAGCTTGCTAATGTGCCATAAAACACTCCAAAACAGGTGCCAATTTATCTAACAAGGGATAAAATAAAATTCCAATGAAGCAGCAGAAAAAAATTGATTGACAATACTTGAACAAAAGCAAGTGAAAGTACTAAGAAAAGCAAATAAACTAATTCTTAAATGTTAGCTGATTAAAATAAGTACAATTTGAAGACATGTGCTATGATTCTGACAAAAATACTACATAAGTTAAAGGAGAAACACAAAAAAATACAATTTTGCAAAGGTACAAGTACTAGAATTTTTTTAAAAAAATTTGTACAGTTGTAATATTTTGAGAAGCCTTTAAATTTAATGGGATTGTTCCTGTAGAATGTCACCGAGAACTGTTAACCTCTATAGGTTGAGCTACTTAGATCCTAGTATTAAGGGTCCCAACGAATGTTCTAAAGCAGGGGTCCCCAACCACCGGTCCACGGACCAGCAACGAGCCATAGGGTTTTTTTTTGCCAGTCTGCAGAGCCGCTTCAACAAGCTGCCCCGCCCCACCCTGGGAGAGGAAGCTGGTCCCTGGTGCAAAAAAGGTTGGGGACTCCTGCTCTAAAGCAGAATAGAGATTAGGGGCTACAAGAAAAAAGCAGGAAAGTGAAGACAACTCAAGAGCAGGTTAAGAGAAAGCATACAGTTATCAGTTATAGAACAGAAAATTCTGATTTGAACTACCAGATCTCTGACTAAGTAAAACATGGGAATCCAAAAGAATCAACACTTTTAAAACTGGTTTTTATCACTTCTACTTTCGGAAAAAATATATAATAATTTATTTCCCAGTACTTTGCAGACCATGCAGCAAGCAATTGGCGAGAAGCAAACAGACTTCACATTGTTAAGAATTAGAATGCCATTCTCCACCTCCCCTTTGTGGCAAGAATACACAACAAAATGTTTAACAGATCATAAAAACAGATATTAGAAAAGTAGCTTGCAATTCCAATTTTAAACAGAAGGTTGGAGTAGAAACATACTATTTCCAAGAAATGATTTAATCTAAATGATCAACTAACTTTTCTCTTAGTCTCTCCTCTCCTTATACTTGCTTTGAAAGTCAAAGCCAAGTTTCAGTGGACATATTCACCAGAACAAACTGTGTGGATAAAAAAGCTTTTACCCCCAAAACTTCCTGTCAATTTAAAACATCACAGATTTTCAAACAGAAGACACTAGAAATCCACCATATATTTTTTTTAAAAAATAAAAATACTTGCATCAAAAAATATACACCTTCTAGTACATCCTGCATTCAAGGGAAATCAAAGTTTATGCTATCAGTCAAGCTTAAACACACTAACTGCACACTAAAATCCAGTGAAAGCATATGTCATAGTTCTTGTACATTAGTAAAGTGCTTGACAACAAAAATTTTTACAAGCTCCCTACTGAATGACAAAGGGAAAAAACAGCCAGTGTGAAAACTCCTGTCCAAATTTTACATCTAAATAGTACAGAGAAACTGAGTTTCTACATGCATAGATTTTCTGTTAGTAACAGACTGCTTTGCACAGTTGTCTGCTACATGACATAATGCTGCTTTTACACAGTAAAATGTGGCTTCCACTGTTTAGTGCAAATCTGGAAACATTCAGTACTGTGATTTGGTCTCTGAGGTGTCACTAGCTTTCACCAGAAGAGGTGGAAATTACAGCATGGAAGAGGCACAGAGAATACAGAGTTCACTTGCCAGAAAGCTTCTTGGGAAGTTCTTACCTCAATGATCCAAAGCAGCAAGAACACTTCAGGGCTGCCTCACACAGTATCTATTCTTCCACCCACTTTTTTTAACAGACACTGTGCTGCTCCAATCTTTCAACCTGCCTAGCTAGCTTTAGCAAAGAATTAAGACAGAATTTATGCCTCCAGGTTGCAACAACAGGGAGGCTCCCGAGGCCATTTGCAGGGAGTCAAGAGCATGAAAATGTCCAGAAGCAATTTGATGGGCAACTATGTGAAACAGGATACTGGACTAGATTGGTTTTGGCCCAATCCAGCAGGGCTCCTCTTATATTCCTACGTTCTTAACTCACAGAGAAACTTTTGGCAAACAACTTGCCTTTTTGTTTGGTTCCCTTCTGGCCCACACTGTTTTCAAATCACTGTTTGCTCTGTTTTTACCTTTGTTTTTAATGTTTTATAAATCACTCGGATTTTTTTTTAAAAAAAATGAAAAACAGTATACTGTATATTCTGGCGTATAAGACTACTTTTTAACCCAGGAAAATCTTCTCAAAAGTCAGGGGTCGTCTTATACGACGGGTGTCGTCTTCTTATACGGCGAGTATATATATCCCAAACTCTATATTTTAACTGGAAAAGTTGGGGGTCATCTTATATGCGCCCAGTCATCTTATACGCCAGAATATACAGTAAATGTTTCAAATAAGATAATAAATACATTTTTGAAGAACCTAACACCACACACAAGTATGTACATGGTATGCAACAGTAACAGGTTGGCTGCCAACAGTTACCAATCATGATGCTTGAGTGCTATCATCTGCTTCACAGCACCTAGAATGATTCTAGGGATCAATTGTTGAAGAACACAAGTGTCTCGCTGAAGACATGGCTCGCTGAATCCTATTTATCATTTTAATTACAAAAGTCACTCAGAAGCTTTATGCTTGTGCAAAGATTCCAAAGGTATCAACCCTAGTTTCCAAATCTCACTATGACACAGTATTGTTGAATCTCCACACTGGCATTCTTGGGCACAATCCCTCCAAAACCCTTCACTAGCACCCACAGGAGAACTTAAATTTGCCCTAGAAACTTGATTTTCTGTTCTCCATACTCAGTGCAAATCCCCTTCATCTTTCACACTGAGATCAAGCTCCTAACCACTCCTCTCATGCAGACATCCCAGCTATGGAGCCCAGTTCAAGGTACTGATTTATAAAGTCTTAAATGGTTTGGGGTCCAAATATGCAAAGGAATACCTCCTCCCATACAGATCTGCTTGTGCCTTAAGATCTGCTAATGAAGTCCTCTTGGCTGGGCCATCACTCTCAGCAGGTAACAGTAAGGGCATGTGAGTTGTCTCAGTGATAGCCCCCAGACTATGGTACAGACTGCCTTCTGAGATACATAGGCATCTTCAGTGTATGTATTTAGACATCTGATGAAAAAGTACCTCTTTGCTCTCTTCTTTCAGGCTGAGTATCGGTCGCGTCTCCAGTGTGATTTAGTATCTACACCAGGAATGTTCAAATGGTAGCCTGCTTAATGTTCTCATGGCACATATGCAGGAAGCTCTTCTGGAAGCACAAGGTTTGCTGTCCCTAACGGCAGGCAAGCAAAGAACAACTGCAAAGGTTACCTTAACTTTGCAGACTGCTATGCACAGCAAATCATGCTTTCTTCTGGCACAGCACTAGGGTTCCTATATACCACCACCACCACAGCTCCCTGCTCACCTGCCACCAGAGACATACACGGATTAATTGTGTGTATGCCTTTACTGTGCTTGTCATTGCTTCTATGAACAGCCTACAAATTTCTGAAAATAACAGACAGCTCAGAAGTGTTTTAAATAATGTGGGCAGAGAGAAGCAGACAAAGCAAGGAAAATGTTTTTGACGGTGAAGCATAGCAACAGGGCCTCTTGAGGGGGGTCCTTCTCCATGGGATAGTCAAAAAGAAAACATTCTCAGCCCAGCTGCATGTTTCTAGCTACAGAAGGAACAAGGTTAACTTTAAAAAAACTCCCTCCATATTTAAGAGGTGAAAACTTTCTCAGGTCTGCACTTTCAAACATACCCTGCAAAGTTTTGAGTGACTGGACATTTTTTCCATGACTCTCTTCTTTCCACTCGACTAAACCAAGGCATCCAAAACACTCGATTCCCTTCTCAATTCCCTCACCAAGGAAGTACGTACTAGTTAGGGGATATCTCTCTGAACTTCCTATATAGATTCAATCTTCTGAGTTACTTCAATTTCTTATCTCATTCTTCCTACCTTCATACTCCCTTTTGATTTGATCATGGTGCAGAGGCAAAACAATGAGCTATACCTCCCTATTTAACTGTTTTTCTGTTGTAGTTCTCTCATGACTTAACATCTGAGATTTCATAACCATCAGCCTTCTCAAAAAATTTTTAAAAATTAAAATTAAAAATCACCATCTCAAAACTACCAACAAATTGAAGTTGACTCTGATGGCTCTTAATAGCAGAGCAAAATTATCCACTTAGCACTCAGCTAGAGCCACAAAAGTACAACAGTGCAAATACAAAACACAAAAATTTCACAGGTTATCTCAGCATGCAAAGACCTGTGAGTCAGTTTGGTCTTGAGGTTAGAGTATCAGAATCTTATCATCTCATTTCCTGGTTTGAGTCCGTTCTCCTACACAAAGCCAGTTGGGTGTCCTTGGGCTAGTCACAGCTCTCTTTCTGAGGTCTGACAGCCCCACCGACCTCACAGGGTCGCTTTGAGTTCCATTAGGGGGGAGAAAAGTGGGATATTAAAACCAACTCTTCTATAGCAGAAATTTCATGTGCACACCATAAAAATCCTCAGGGATCTGTGTGAGTTCCATGCACAGGGTAGCTGTGAAGATAAAATGACTGGAAAAGAATGATGTACGTTGCCTTGGGTTCTCAGGAGGAAAGGTGGGATATAAATGCACAAGTTCTGAGTTGGCAACTTCTGCTGTGAAATTCTAAGGTATTAAAGTCAGAATCATGAAGACCATGCAGACAATCCGAATTCTTGTACCAGAATGGCACTGAAAAAGTTAGCATGCAATGTTTACAGTTCAATCCACAGTGACAAAAATAGTCTGTGATTTGATCACAGAGTCACGGAAAAATCTGAGAAAAAATTATGACAATGTAAGAAAGTCAATTTTTGATTCACCTTTTATAGTGGGGAACCTGTTTTCAGTCTAAAAAGTGGTTAATCCTTGGTGGCTAATTAACTGCCCAAATGAGTGTGCATCTCAAAATTCCAGTGGAGACTGTGCTGTTATATCCTGTTATGTATTTTCCACAGACATTTTTGGACCATGATGAATGCGAGGATGCTGGCCCAGCAGGATTCTGTTTTCAGTCACCAAGATTGTTTGTGCATAGGCACACATGATTTTTGTCTTTTGGGAGGTGTTCTACTTGCTCAGAGTGGTGCTACTATGTGAAGACTTTCTTTAATGATGGACACTTTTCCTGCCTCCTGTTTGTGACTTTGCAGAAGCCGTAGCCTTTATTTGAAGTTTTCAGGAGGAGATTTTTGAGAAAAAAGGAATATGCTTGGAAGATGGACAGATTTTTCAATGCTTTTGGGGAGCTCTGTGAGTTTTATCTGGTTAGGGGATGGGTGGGTGGGTGCTTGCATGTGAGTCTGATTTCTGAAATGGCTGGGTTTTTCTGAACACCACCAGTCTTTCTTCTATGAAATGGATTATTATTTTTTTATTTGGAGGCAGAACGAACATTATCTGACTTCAAAACCAATCTCTATTGTGTAGTCAGGGAATGAAATTATTTCTCCTTCCATAACTAACCAGATCCTCGTGACAGAATGACTGTGCACAAAGCAGCCTTTCAGAATTTCAAATATATCTTAAACCCAGTATGCATTATGATTCTCAAGAACAACATTTCCTAAAACAGCTAACCCAAAGAGTAGTCCAAGTTTGAAGGGAAGATAAGTCAAGTAAAAAACAAATACTGTATATTCTGGCGTATAAGACTACTTTTTAACCCAGGAAAATCTCAAAAGTCAGGGGTCATCTTATACCCCTGGTGTCATCTTCTTATATGGCGAGTATATCCCAAAGTCTATATTTTAACTGGAAAAGTTGGGGGTCGTCTTATACGTCCAATCGTCTTATACGCCAGAATATACGGTATTAAAAATGCAACAAAATTTAGGAAGAATGTTTTCACTGTTTTTGCAAATGCACTTGCCACCAAAGTGGTAGCCTTTTACAAAGTCCAAAAGTCATCCTTGCTGGCCAGAGAAAAAGCCTTAGTTGTGCACTGCAAAACCCCAAAGAGCCAGTGCAACTGCCTTTAACATAGCCAAACTAGTAGATACCTTCTAACGGTCAAAGTTACTTATGATTTCTGTTTTATAAAACCCAGTAGCTAACAAAGCCATCACTTATTCTCTTTAGGGTTTCATTTTCTAGCCTTGATGGTATTTCAGGCACAACCATCAAACTACCAAACAGCATGATCATCTACAAATGATAGAGTTGCCTGTGTGTTTCAGAAATAATAATCTTCTTTACCTTTACTGCAATAAACACTACAGGAACACCAACTTTACTGTAATGATTTGCTAAGTAAACTATTCTTTTACTTGGCTTAAATTCCTCAGCCTGATTAGTCATGATTAAAGCAAAATGAAATAAATACGTACCATGTAAATTTGCAGTTTTCTTAATAGTAGTCAATGTTCTGTCTTTGACCATAGTAATATAGTAAAGAACAGATTTTAAAAAAAAAATGCATGTAGAATAAAACTAGTAAAGGTGTCACTGAATTAAACTTAATTCTTAGGGAAATGCACTGATAGTTGTATGTGTTTTCCCTGGCAACAACACAGACTTGGCTCACCACTGGTTCTTATGTTTTTTTTTAACCTTCCAGTCTACTCTACAGCCTGCGGTATTCTCAAACAATCTTCCATCCAACTACTAACCAAGCTCAACCCCTCGTAGCTTTCAAGATCAGACAAGATCCCAAGAGGCAGTCTAAACACTGAGATAGACAGAGATAAAGAAGAATTGAAAAACCAGAAATAATTCCCTCTTGAACAGGAAATAAAATAATTCTTTTGTTTCAGTGAAGTTTTATATATTTACATATATGAAGTTTTAAAACACAGAATTCATGATCTAACGCTGGAAAGGAGATTAACATTTGCCTTCTTCACCTCAAATTTTAGTTAAGATAATATACATGACTATGCAAGGATCATTTTTCATTCCAAGCCAGTGAACCCCTGTTAAGTGAATAGGGAGGGCACAGTAATGTTGAATTACAGCAAAGCTAAACTGGTAGCAATACACTAAAATTCAATAAAATATCTGAATTAAAAGAAAACAAACCCAGAATTTTCTGATGGATATATCATAATAAAGTCAGCTATTCTGATTTTCGGGCGCTAGTTTCAAATAATCCAAAGAATTAGGAGGATCTCGTTTACTGCATGAAAGGATTTTACATACAAATTTACAGCCTATTTCAACTTTTAAGAGCAAAAAGAAACAATATGGTAAATTACATATAACTCTTATTAGGAAAGTCAAAATGAGGACTTGAGTGCTAACCAAGGATACTCCAAAGTTTAAAACAGAGTCATATGTAGTAAGATCAATAATGATAATCAGTCCTTTGAAGGCTAGATATAAATGCAAAATTCAATATATGATTTTTTTTAAAATCTGGATATGGTGCATTTTCAGTGTACAAAGTGTTTCATGTGCTAGCATCTTTGTTCCATATATAAGCAGAGGACAATGGTCTCCTGGTACTTCCATTAGGAATATTATTTGTTTACATCTTTAATTTCATTATCCAATTCTAAAACGATTGTAAGAGTATCTTCCCAATACGGAAAGCAGATATTTTTCAAAGTTTATGTGTTAAATTTATTTGTTACTACTGATATATTCAACAACGGAATCTTATTTCCAGGATGCAGCAGCTGTGATATCCAAGTCCTCTCCAATTGAAAATCTACAGGCATTTTATACAATACATATCTGACTTACGCTTGGTGGGGGGCGTCTGTAAATTGGGAAAGACACCTTTTGATCTTTCAGAAGTTCCAACAGGCTCGTGCAACTTGAGATATTTTACCAACCTCATAAAAAGACCACCTAAAGTCCTCAAGTACACAAGCAACCCTGTCTTACTAGCAAAGCAGCCAAAATAGGGGGGAAAGGCAGAAAAGATATGCAGTTATAATCATTCCAAATATTTCATCTTTCTACAGGACTTCCAAAAACACCAGCAGTGCAGATGCAGAAATCTCATAAACATCTTCAATTTTTTTTAAAAATGATAATTAAATTCTGCTTCAGAACCATCAGTCCACCAGAACTTCAAATAATGGTTCCATTTCAACTACAAGTATGCTTGGAGGAAACCAATTACCTAAACCGATTACAATCTGACTGAAACTCCTTTGATTGTCCTGATTGATGACCTTCTCTAGGAAAAAGACAAAGCAGAGTGAGCCAGTTTGGTCTAGTGGTTAGGGAGACAGCCTCTCATCTGGTAATACTGGGCTTGATTCCACCCTGGGCAAGTCACAGCTCTCTTCTGGGCTCCCACAGCCCCACCCACCTCACAGGGTGTTCTGCTGTAGGGAGAATAGAAAGCTTTGTGAGTCGCTTTGAGTCCCCTTAAATAGGTGAGAAAAGCGGGGTAGGAAAGCCAACTCTCCTCCTCCTCAATCACTTAGGAACTTCAGGTACCATTGACCATATCCTTCTGGAAAGGCTATGGAGCTTAGTGAAGTGTCACCAGTAGACAGAAGACACCTAGATCTCTCTCTGCATGCCATCGGAATTAGGAGAGGAAATCAAAGTGCTTAACAGGTTCTTGGAGGCAGTAACAGGCTTCATGGGGGCCAATAAACTGAAACTGAACCCAGACATGATGGAATTGCTGTGAGTTATAGGGTCTCTTACCCATAAAGAAGAAACACATCCTGACTTTGATAGTGCATAATTTGGGGGTGTTCTTGGGATCTGTGGTGGCACTTGTTACTCAGGTGGAAGCAGTGGCCAGAAACAACTACTTCCAGATACAGTTGGATCACCAGCTACAGGCCTTTTTAGACAGAGATAGTATGGCCACAGTAATCCATTATCTGGTAACTTCCAGATTGGACTACTGTAATGCACTTCACAAGTAGCTGCCTTCAGAAGCTATAGCTGGTGCAGAATGCAGCAGTTACACTCCTAACTGGCACTGCTAATCAGACACACATCACATCATTCCTTAAAAAATTGCACTGGCTGCCTATCTGAAATCAAAGCAGGAAAACTTGATTTCAAGGTGTGATTACAAATTATTCCTGGGCAATTTTAACTTGATTTTAGTGGTGATTTTGGTGCTTAACTATAGTTAGAAACAGAAGGCACTGGAAGGATGAAATTTCCCCCATCTCTTAGTTATATTTGCACCAGCAAACATCCGATGCTTCTCAAAGGAGGGAAAACTCCCAGTGATCTCCTTAATTTATGCAACTTGCATAGATGCTCACAATAAAGCTTAGATATGCTTTTTTAAAGAATCACTTGGTAGCTACTGGCAAACAGAAATTCCACATATCCAGTAATTGGGATGATAGAGGAAGGAATGGTCATTTATTCCTCTTCTGCTACTCTTGTTTGGTCTCTCTACTGCACAAAGAAGAATTAAATAAAAAGACTGTCCCTTCAGCCACAGGCAAATCTAGCCAGCAGAAAAAGACAGGCCAGTAGCATCTTTGCAGGAGATTAAAAAAAATGCAAACTTTTGTAGGCATGCTTGCAACATTGTTTTCATTATATTTGTTTTGCTCTACTATCCTATAATAGGAAAGTTACTTTTTTGAAAACATGCATAGGTCCTAAGGAGGTTCCTGCAGCTTAGCAACAGAACACCTGCTTTGCATACAGATGTCTGTGGTGTGATCTACAGTACCTACGGTACAGTAAATGTCTTCTATACCACTGCCAAGCAGTATGGATTATTGTGTGAACAGGCATTCAAACCTGTTCGAAGAGATGTAAAGAGACCTGGGAGTACTAGCTGAAGAACATAGCAATCTTTGACTATATAGGAACAGGTGAGCACTATGAAAACTACAAGGGAACTAGTCTGTTCCTTAACAATGCAAACACCACTATTTTTTCCACCTCCACAGGCAGAACAGCCTTTTGCAGATGTCATGACGAGCAGGAGGTGTAAAAAACAGCAGCGTTCATATCATTAATGAACAGGTATTCCCTTGCAGTTTTCATGGTGCTCACCTGTTTTATAATAGCCCTTGGTGCTTCACCTGGAGTCCCAGACAGGTTTGAATGCCTGTTCACACAAAGCCTAAGTATGGATGAATCTAAGTACTGCAGTTATCAGGAGAGTTCAGCCCGAGAGCATCTTTATCTTTCATAAGCCTTAAGTGGAAAATCAAAATGCACAGATCTCATCAATTATTTTCAAATCCAGAAACTACTGTATTTTCTGGCGTATAAGACTACTTTTTAACCCAGGAAAATCTTCTCAAAAGTCAGGGGTCGTCTTATACGCCGGATGTTGTCTTCTTATAGGGTGAGTATATCCCAAACTCTAAATTTTAACTGAAAAGTTGGGGGTCGTCTTATACGCCGGAAAATACGGGTAATCTCTACTTGTGCCAAATTCCCTATCTGAAACTAAAAGTATAGTTCAGGTAAGGAAAAGGAGCAACATTCACTGATTGCCTTCCTGTCCAATTTCTTCATTTTTTTACAAAATGTTTTCAATGAAGTCTACAAGATTTATGCCTAAATCATGTTTCCAAACACACCAAAATGCTGCAATACGTTAAATAATTAAAATCTTTGAGAAGAGCCCAAAATGTTCTTCTCAAGGAGACTGCTTCTCACGGTGTACCTAAGTGCACAGTCTTTCATCAGCAATGGGCAATTTCCCCAACAATCTTTTTCATTAATATAATCAAGTTACTCAACAATTCCCAACACAGAGTAAGAACAGAATTTCCATTCCCTTTAACTATCTGTTGCAGCTATGAATGGGTTGCAGCTTTATGTGAGTCTCCTTCCATTCAGGAGGAAATCCGAGAAAGCTGTCTCAAGCAAAACATGCAGGTGCAGGCCAGGCAATTCTCAGACATTCTCAAATTTTAATAAGAAAACAAGTGTGCCTCAATTATAAGAAAATCGGGAAATAATTGGTCTACGATTTGAGGTAGGCTCTGACTAATTGAGGACATCGTGAGACCAATAAGAATACTCTACTGCTTAACAGTGAGCCCCTCCGTGAAGCATGGAGACTGTCAAGCACTTACAGTCATGAGGAAAAAAGGTACACTGCCACGATCCCCAGCGTTCCAGTAAGTGCCTGCCCTCTCTAGGAGTAGCTTGGCCCTGTTAGGATGCTGAGTTTGTGCAACGGCAAAGTGAATACTACAGTGTGGACACAAAACACTGGCAGCAAGCGTTTGAACAGTAAACTAAAACAGGTTTATTATTATACACAAGC
>MTQE01000390.1:4635375-4645469 GCA_014337955.1 Aspidoscelis marmoratus
TTTAAGTCTATGAGTCTCTTAAGGTTACCAGCTTCCCAGCCTATGAGCTCCCCTTTCTGTAAAGGAAAATAGTTCCTTTTTTAAACGACAAACCTCTCCACGTTCCTCCCCCCTCTGACTTGCTTGGACTCAGCCTAGCCAGTGTACCAGAACGTGGCTCTAGATGATCACAAGGCCCAGTCCGTCCTTGCTTGACCAATCATCCAGCCTGGTCAGTTGCTAGTGAAGTCTCCCTCAGAGCCACAATCCTCACGATTGTCTCCTTCAGAAATCACTCAGCCAAAAAACCAATGATCAGCTACTGGTCCAGCTTGCTCAGGTTCAGCTCTCTTTTGTTCCCTTCAGCTCTTGTCCCAGCACGAAGACCCCTGGTCAACTACTGGTCCGGCTCCTTCAGGATTCAGCTCTTCTGTTCCTTTCAGCTCTTGTCCCAGCATGAAGACATAGTCTGCTGTAATCTGTGTTCCTTTATACCTTTTCTCTTGGCCCTGATTGGCTGCCACTTCCTGGGGAAAACTGCTGCAATAAAATGCTGCTGGAAAGTCCTAAGAGAAACTCCTGTCCCTCACCCCTGATTGGTGGGAACTCCTGCTCTAGCCCCTCCAGCACTCAGATCCCCGGACAGCTTTTCCCTCCAAAAAGCAGCTGCAACCAATCATTGCAGCAGGGCCCGCACAGGATTTCCCGCCCTTTTTGCAGCCCAAAACTCAGGGCTTGCAACAAGCTGTTTGCACCAAGGCTGGCTATTACAGCTTGCTAGAAGCCTGCAAGGCCAGAAAGCAAAACAGTTTGCAGCCTGTATCCCTGAAACTGTCACATACACCCTTTTTGAATTCTATGGCTTTATGTTATCAAGACATAATAAAAAACAGAGGTCCTTAGAAGGGCTTAAAATGAGGTAAACGAAACCTCAGATGAACAATAACACACAACAGATTCCACTGGTTCATTATTTATTCAACAAAAATGAAGCCAAAATAGAAAAGCCAAGTGTGAAAAACAAAGTACACCCCATGAATCAATAGCCTGCAGAACCACCTTTAACAGCAATAATATGAAGTAATTGTTTTGTGTAGGACTTCATCAGTCTCTCAAATTTTTCTGGGGATCATTGTCTTTTTGGCCAAGCTTGAAACGGCCTCACTTTTGACTCTAGAAATATTTTGGTATACAGAGGAGTTCATGGTCAACTCAATGACTGCAAGGCACCCAGGTCCTGTAGCTGCAAAAAGAAGTCCAAATAATCACCCCTCTACCACTGTGCTTGACAGCTGGTATAAAGGGTTCATGCTGATATGCTGTGTTTGGTTTCACCAAACTAGGCACTATACATTAGGGCTAAACATCTCCACTTTGGTCTCGTCTCTCCAAAGGGCTTTGTTCCAGAAGTATTGTCATTCGTTCAGATGCAACTTTGCAAACTTTAAGCCATGCTGCCATGTTCATTTTAGAAAGGGGAGGCTTTCTCCTAACAACACTTCCATATAAACCACACCTGTTCAGTCTTTTCGCAATTGTACTGTCATGAACTTGAACACTGACCATGCGAACTGGAGGCCTGTAGAGTCTTAGCTGTAGCTCTTGGGATTTTTGCAGCTTCTCTGAGCACTGCATGGTCTGGCCTTGGTGTAAATTTGCTGGGGCGTACACTCCTGGGAAGACTGTCAACTGTCTTGAATATTTTCCACTTGTGAATAATTTTTTCCACGGCTGAACGATGGAGTTCAAATGTCCTGGAAATGGCCTTATAATGCTTCCCAGATTGATGAGCAGCAACAATTGCTTCTCTAAGATCACTGCAGATATCTTTTTCCCTTGACATTTTGCTAACACATGACAGACTGCTCCAGACCAGCAAATGGCTAGAATGTCTGCTTTTATAGAGGTGGTAACACTTGCTGATGATCAGTTAGTCAAGGGTATTTGATTAGCTGCTTACCCTCTTAATTCCTATCAAAGTCGTAAGGGTGTACTTAATTTTTCTCACACTGGTTCTGCATTTTGGGCTAGTTTTTGTAATGACACTGTAATTTGTAATGTGGTGGTGTTCATCTGACATTATATTTAATTTTAAGACCTTCTAAGAACCAGACATTTTTAATTATGTCCTGATACATAAAACCATAGAATTCAAAGAGGGTATACTTTGTTTTTCTCTTGACTATATATGAAAGTATGCAATTTGCCATCATATCTGTGAAGGAAAAAAATCTTTATAAATATTCAGTGTTAACTGAAAGGTCTATAGTCACTTGTAAGAAAGCTTATTCTGTAGACGTGGGTGAGGAGCTCATTAATTTGTGTATACAAGGTGCTAATTTGCTGGAGATCCATATGAATGTAATTACAGCTCCCAAGTAAAAAAGCATCAGAAACACTTCTCATATTGGTTGGCTTCTACTTCTACAGTAGACATCAGATAGTCTTCAGAGATAGGAAATAAAACACAAAGAAATTAGTGCCTTATTAAGCCCGTTTTGCATTAAGCACTGCATCTGTGCAACATGATGCTTCACAACCCTTCCAGGTCGCAATTTTAGCAAGAACAGTTCAAACTTAAATGCATCCTATTAGTTCCTGACAGAACTCATTAATGCTTTATCTGCTAATACAATCTGCATGAACAAAAAAATGATTACACATACAGATCAAACATTTTTCTGTATAGTCATACCAAGATTAGCACAAGGATTCAGTTCCCCAGAAATGTCACACAAATCAAAACTGTGCAAATCAGACACCTGAAATGAATTGTTAGATAGGCCAACTGGCCTGAAAACAGGGTATAGCTGAGGTTGGACTACCTTTAGCTCCTCGATTTCTTGTATTTGATGGCAAGGATGAGTAGAAGAGCTAAAACACAGCAAATAGACAATGTAAAGTGTGGCTTGCAAGTAGACATCCAGTGAGTTAGCTGCCTTCTGATATTGCTTCAGATTCTTCCTTCTAATTTCCACATTTTTTTGTAACAGTTAAATCACTGCCCTCATTGATGCCTCTGTTTGCTTCTGTGCTTTTATTTTTTAACAGATCAGGTCTACTTTGGGGAGATCATCATCTTCCACCCCTCCTGCCATCAATGCAAAAACAGAGGAGCCAAACACAACAGCAAGGAAACTAGGGCACACAAATGACTTAGACACACAATAATGTGTGGAGTGAAAATATGCAAACTGAAGTTTGACTGTACCATTTTCTGGTTGAATAAATGAAGAGATTTTTTCTGTTTATCTTCACTAACAATCAGTTATTATCCTGTACCACGCACTCAAACTAAAGAAGCAGGGACAACAGGGAGCCTCTGATGAAACTCTACAACATATAAACAAAGTTGGCCAAACTAAAGAGGGCTTTATAAAAAAACATGTTCCTTGCATGAATTCTATCAAAAAGATAGCAGCAACAGCGTGGTGATAAAGGCATAAGAGTTCTAGAAAGAGGAGACCCCGGAGGAGCTGAATAAATCCTCCGTATGGTACACATTCACTGTAAAAGACATTAGAAATATAGTTTTAAATTTTTGCCTTAGAGAATTCTTAGAACCAATAAATTAAAAATTAGTCACTATGACTATATAGCATTCATATAATCCAGATGTTTAAAAAACTAAAATGAACGAATACTGACTTTTTAAACAGTGTCTGTAACAATGTAAACAAGTAACAGTTTGCACAAACAGATGTTGCTTCACCACCTATCGTAGATTTTCTGAAAGAATCAAGAAAAAAGATTGTCTGCATTGTATGCTGAGCTTGTAAAAAGACTTTGACCCTTATATCAAAGGCTCTAAACCAAGCTCAACCATAAGTTTCTTTGACAGATCTGTAACTGATTAAATAAAACTGAAATACAAGACGGAACAATTTTCATAATGGGGAGTGGGAGTAGGCAATGAAAGGTTCTGAGCCAAGTGCTTAAGTTTATCACAGAATATGAGTTGGAGTAAGCAATAGGAGTCAAGTTCGCAACTCCTCTGAGCATTTCAGAACAAGACTTAAGAGGAGGGAATGCAATGGCATTTAAGATTCACCTTAACAACAAAGTGATCCACAGCGCTACTACAAACTCTAAGTAAAACAGTTTAAAAGAAATAGAACTAACAGAAAAGGTCTCAGTATTGTGATAAAAACCCTTAGTAGAAAAAGTGCAAGTGCCATCAATAAAACAAACAAACTCAGTATTAACTGTATTACAAAGGGTTCTAAAACCAAAAGTACACCAAAATGTGTGCTTTGAGGAATAAATGCAGAGAAGTTGCCTGATTTTTAAACCTGTGATACACAAATACAGTCCCAACATATAGAAAGATACCAAGAAATGGTGGGAAAGAGTACCAGATTTGGCTATCACTGTACATACCTGTGCATACCACATACACACAGGTACTCAGCATACAGGCCGCGCTCTTGATTCTCCTGAATCTTTCAGTGACTCTTCATTTTGCTTTTAAATTAGCATTTTAAATTAAAATACAGGTCCAAAATTACAACGTAAAAACCACAAAATCTCTTGCAACTAAAACAATTGCTATTCCTTCCAAATGTCAATGTGTCACCATATAAAGACAAGAACAAGTGATGTTTCTACTGGACCACCTTGAAAAAAATGAGATGGGGGGGGGAATATTTTGAGCATATTTTGAGCAGTTCTCCTTTTTCCTTGACATCTATTGTGCTATTGTAAGGTATCTGCTCTGCCCATCTGATAATCTTTGAGGCTTCATTCCATCTCCCATGCTTTCTAATCTCTCTAGATCATAATTAGAAGGTCTGAATAAAGGCTCCATAATATGCTTTTGACACACAGCTCTTCCTCTCAATTCCAGCTTCCTTTAAGGACAAGAACTCAACATACTGGTGCTCAAATTCAACAGAAAATGGATAGTACCCCATTTTTAAAATCAATGCATGACATCGGGCAGGTGAACAAGTACAACAGGGCCTTCTGAGCAGTGGCACTAAGGCTGTAAAACTTTTACAGGCTTAGCAGAATCCTTCTCTCTGTTTTTGGATAATTGTTGCAGACTTTTAAAAATACAAGGCAGATTTAAAACTTCAACTGTTCCATAGTTAGTTTTAATGTTATTTAATGTGTGCAGACCTAGTTATTTAATGAAGTTAACCTTTTAATTCTGTTTTATTTCCAATAGATATTAATTAATCATTTATTTCAAATTTTTCCAGAAAAGCAGGATATAAATGTTAAAATTAATCCTCTACATTTATTCCTCCTCTAGAATCCAGGAATGTGAGTAGTATCTCTTAACTAAACAGGAGGAGGATAATCAATTGGAGACATTGGAAGTAGACACATCTCTCTTAAAAGTCTCATACTCATCCCCCCCTCCGATCCTAAATTCAGCACAAACTCCTCATCCTTACACTCACTTGCTCCACTTTTACAGTGAATCTTTAATAAACTGTTTCCACACGAATCAGACTTAGTTTACTTCTGGAAGCTTGCTTTCTACATCAGTGCAAAAGCAGCCTTCGATCAAAGAAGTCAAAAAAGGAAGAAACCATAAGTAGACACATACTGGCCCTATTATGATGCACTCACTGCGGACCCCATAATAATTTTTTGAAAATGCTGACAGCAGTAGGGGGATGATGCATTTCTTACACAAAGCAATTAGTAACAATAGGTTTTTCACAAAAAGCGAGTAGTAGGGAGTCATATACTCATCAGATATTAAGCTTTCATAGGATCCACTGTCAAAGCTATTTTCACCTTCAAGGGGTATAGCCGTGCGTCATCACAAAAGACCTAGATTCTTTAGCTACAATATTTCAGACAACTATGGGACCGTGGTCCCTTGGGAAAATATCAAGCATATACATGAAGCAGACAACTGTTCAGACAAACATACCAGCAGAGATAGTAATCAGACTATAAGCCACCAGAATGGCAAAAGAATCAGTGATGCCAATACTGTATACTGAATCCAGTGCAGGTGAACTTGATTACATTTCTATGTCCATACTTTTATTTCCTATGAGCCTCACTACCTGCTAATATATCCAATCTTAAACCTGAACATCTCTCCTTTAAGGATTATTCAAATAAAACCTCTAACATCCACAAGTTCAAAGAACACAGGCCTCAGAGCAACATTCTTAATTTGCAAAAGCCTCCGCAATAACAAACATTCACATTTTTCAAAAGATTCTCATGTCATGCTGGATTCATTATAATCAATTAAAAGAGTTCTTCATTACCTTCAGTTTCTTGCGGGACATAAACTAACTTAGCAACCTTAAAAAACAGCAATTTGGAGCCTCTATATAAGATGCATGAAACCACTGTGTACAAATCTACAAAACAGAAAAATAAATTCATGTTCAGATTGCACATTCAGTTGGCTGCATGCTCATGGACTCTCAAACAATCCTGTTAGCAAAAGCAAACGTTTTTATATCCATCATTACAGACATTTATAAAGAAAGCACTCAGACTTTGAAGAGCTGGCATCTTATAGGATACATATAAACTTCAGATGTACTTGGCATCTCTCCTTTATAATTTTAATCAGCACAACTATAATGACTCCTTATTCTACTAGTATACTTTAAGCCTGCGCACAACTTGATTACAGCCCTTAAACATCAATTTAGGAACCGTTTATCCTCAAAAGAAAACCATAGAATAACTTAACTGTTCTCTTCACTAATAACTTAAAAGCAGCATCTCTGCCAGGCCAGAACAAAACTAATCCAGTCCAGCATCCTGTTTCCAACAGTGACTAGTCAGATGCTTTCAGGAAGCAGGCTGCAAAAGCAACAGCCCACCCCTGTGGTACAGCCCTTTTCATTTAGTTATCATGGATACTGTGATGATCATGCCAAATTCTCTGGTGTAAATGTTATTTAAAGCTAACAGCCGCTGTCACATCTGGCAACTAACTGCACTACCTAATGGAATACAAATATTAAAAGGCACTCACCAACAATAAAAGGTTGATTTCTAAAATGTAGAACATGGTTCAATGAAAATGTACTTAAAATCAAAGTATCAGATGACCTGGATTATCTAACTATTTTTATACTTCCACGTAACGTTTCATATACATTGTCTTAAGAGTTTTCCAAAATCAACAAGCTTATCCTATCAAAAACCAGTGCTACAAATGTCTTCTGGAGGATTTTTCTGCCAAACTTTTTCTACATATCACAAATACAGCACTACCAATTAAAAAAAATGGATCTATCCCCCCATTACAGACAAACTTTTTCCGTTCCTGTCACTAATCATCCATTTACTTCAACATCAGCAATAAAGTGTGTACTGGAGGTAAGAAAACCTACAATCATTGTCTTCTACAGCATCACAAAGATTAAATACAGGACCAACAGAAATTCGTCTAAGTTTTAAGGTGTCAGCATTACCTAGAAAGAATTAACCATCCCATATACATGTCACACTACAACTAGAAGGTTCCTAAATTATGCCCTCTCCCAAAAGTAAACCAAACACTGGATTACATTTAGAATTTGCTACTTTCCCATGAGCTATTCAAATTACCAGGAATCAGTATGGACATTTAGGTTCTCAACCATATTAACATACCATATAAAAACTCCATTTATTTCATGGTCATACGACTGTATCAATTTGCCATGGTTTCCACTCCTCAGGTCTTTCTTTTTCACATATAGGTTCTCAATCATATTAACATACCATATAAAAACACTTATTTCATGATCATACGACCTTATCAATTTGCCATAGTTTCCACTCCCCAGGTCTTACTTTTTCACTGCGTTCTCTGGAACGCTCACAGAACCAGCTGAGAAGAGCTTGCAATTTCAACTTCCTCTTCAAAAAGTAGCTTCCTTGCAAGCCCATGCTTTTATTTCAGCCCAATCTCCCACACGCCTTCCTTGCCACTTTTTACCACGTACATGAAAGGTTTTTCTAGGCACTTTTCCTACTTCGTGGTCCGTCTCCGTTGGTCACCGTCCCTGCCAGGTGCACGCCTTCTGCCGCGCTGCCAATCCACACCCTGCAGACTCTACCCCACACACAGCAAATCCATGCTTGTGGATTCTTTGTGGATCTCCAGCACACATCATCAACTAGTCCACGGACCCTCGACGTAAAAGAGTTGCCCCCCCCCACTTACTCCATCACCATTTCCCCCTCCAAACAAGCCATCCCTACCTATGCCTCTCCCATGTGGCCTATGGAAGGAATTCTCTCAACCTGCCTTCTCTCTGGGGCCGGCAATGTTCAGGGCCGTGGTGGGCCTCAGTCACATACGGCATTACTTCCATGTGCACCAATGGCCCCACGTAGCTCTGCTCAGAGCCTAAGAGAGCCCCTAACGAGGAAACCCACCCTTTGGAGCCCACCTCCCGCCCAAATACTCTCCTGCCACTTCCATATGTACTTACCCTCAGCGGTCCTCCCCCCTCCCCGCCTTACCAATCGCGCCCGCCACACACAGGTCGCCGTCGTCGACGTCGTCCCCCCGAAACCACCCAGGCAAAGCCACTCGCCCCATAAGCAGTGCTGCTGCCCTTTACCACTCCAGGGCGGAGCCGCCTCCGAGCTAGGCCCGGCGCTCAGGCGCCCACAAGGGCCTGGGGCTGGGCCTCGTTTTTTAGGCCGCACTTGGAGCCAGCCAGCCAGCCTCTCTGGCCCGGGACGAGGAGGAGCCCTAACGGACACACAGGCACGCAGGCCCATGACAATGCAAAGCGGGCCAGGCGGCGGCGGCGGCGGCCCGACGGAGACCCGCCCTTCTCCGGCCGCCGTCCCGGAACGGGCTCGGGCTCGGCCGCGCTGCCGGCTTCCCTGCCTCCCTCTTCCTACCACCAGTGCGGCGGCGGCGGCGCCATGATGATCCTCCACCTCTCCCGGCCGCTCCTCTTCCCCCTCCCCCGGCCCGGCCCGGCCCGGCCCGGCTCGCCCAGCCGGCCTCGCACTCACCTTCATGTCGGGACATCCTAGTTCAGAGGAAAAGGCGGCGGCGGCGGCCCGGCTCGGCCCAGCCCAGGCCCGTCCCGGGCTCCAGCTCCCCCCCCGTCCCACCCACCGCCGCTCTTGGCTCCTCGGCGCCGGCTCCGCAGCCTGGGCCTGGCCCGGCTCGGCCTAGTCTGGGCCCCCGAGTCACCCCTCTTGGCGCTCGGCTGGGGCGGGCGCGCCAACGGAGAGCAGTCGGCTCCAGCGGAGACGGAAGGAAGGCAAGCAGGCAGGCGGCGGCGGCGGCGGGTAGAGGGCTGAGCGATGATGCGGAGGCCTGTCCGGGGAAGAGGCGGCGGCGGCGGCGGTTGCGGCTGCAGTAGTTTCTCCCGCTTCCCGGCGGGAGGCAGCGAGAGGAGGAGGAGGAGGAGGAGGAGGAGGAGGCGGGCGGGCGGGCTGGTGCCGCCGCCGCCGCCGCCGTGACACGGTGACTGTAAGCTGGCTCAGGCCCCCGCTAGCTCCTAGCGCCGCCCTCCCGCTCGACGACGGACGACGACGACAGCAACAGCGGCGGCGGCGGGACTCCACTCGTCGGTCTCCCTGCGGTCTATTCCCCTCCCCACGTCGCCGTCGCCGTGCTCGCCACACACGCTCGGCCTCAGCAGAAACAGCGCCGCCGCCGTCCCTCCTTCCTCGCCTTCTCAGCAGCGGCGGCAGCAGTAGCAGGCGGCAGCCCAGCCCAGCCTCCCTCCCCTCCCCTTCCCTCTTTCTCCCCTCCCGCCCGCCGAGAGGAAGAGGAAATAGCCCAGTGGGCCAGAAGGAAGTGGGGGGAGGAATACGGGCAGGGCGGGGGATTATGGGGGGTGGGGGGGACTGTGGGGGGACGTTGCCTCTTCACTCCCCCCCCCCCGTACCGGCTCTGGGCCTTCTCTCCTGGTTTCCCCCTCACTGGACTGATTTTTCGCCTCAGTAACGCGCACTTCAAATATCTCGGTCGTCTAAAATCTTTTTGTTTTTTAGTATTAGTATTAGTATTAGTACTATTTCTGGGAAGAATGGAAGAACCACGAAGTCGAGATTCATTGGTCAGATTTTTTGCCTCAGGAACACGCATTTCAAATATCTCGGTCATCCACAATCTTTTTGTTTTTATTATTATTATTATTATTATTATTATTATTATTATTATT
>MTQE01000390.1:4651718-4674027 GCA_014337955.1 Aspidoscelis marmoratus
CTTAAATGGGTGAGAAAAGCAGGGCAGAAAAGCCAACTCTCTTCTTCTTCATTGGTTTTAATTGCATATAAAATAAATAGCTATTTGCATTTACATATGCCATCATAATAATGATTATTTGTTCCAACTATAGTGGGCATTCTTTTCCACTTGCTTGCAGTGGAAACGCCGGAGCATCCATGTGGCGAATCCGGATCTACCCACATGGGTCCCACCTGCCACCCCAGGTGTTTTTGGGGAGAGGGGGTGCAATCTCCCTAGATGCTCTCGAGATTCTTTGAAGGTCCTCCGGAGCAGCTCCGGAGAATCTCCGGAGCGATCTGCTACAAACTTCGAAGATTCGGCGGAGCCTTTGACAAAGGCATTGCTCTTGCATGGGGTCCTCTTTGGAGCCTGTGCTAATCTTCGAAGGAAACTTCAGAGGGACTTTGGATAATGTGCACCCCCCCATGGGTGTGTCCCCCCCCGAGCCTCGCCTAGACCCCATTGCCCAATAGTGGTAGAGACAGGCTCTGTATAATCCGGATTTGATGGCTGAAGACCCCATTGTAGACCCCTTTAATGGGGTCTACACAAAATCCAAATTATAGGTCCCGAAGTACCCATATGATCTGGATTTCCCTAGAACGGGTGAAAACAAATATGGCTCTAATGGGGTCTGTAGTGGAAATGGGGTCTTCCTGCTCTGAGCCAGATAGGTCCTTAATGGGTCCTTAGTGCTATTGGAAAAACACCCATAACATCTCAAATGCTGACTTTCTTTCCACAGGCTCTCCAACAGGTGGCACTTGATTTTTGTTGTTTTGGCAAGCTGAATGAATGTTCTATGCCACCTATACATTATTTTAGTAAATATTTCCTTAATTTTCATGGCTGACTGCCATGAATGTTTTATTATTGTCATTTACACCGGGTGGTATTGTCTTATCATTTTCCCCAGCTCTGTCTCTCATAGCACTTCCAGATTTTGAACAGCTATTTTATCATTTATACTTTCCCCCACTGTAGATACTTTTATTTTAATATTTAGAATATTCTTTTAAATATGCTGAATTTTTAAGTGTTATGTATTTGTTAATATATATTGATTTGTGATTTGTTGTTTTAAAGGTTGTTATACGGTATACGGTGGGATAAAAATATAAATAAATAATAAATAAATAATTTATAATTTCTTTATAAAATTTGGAAGTTACCCACTTTAGAGCAGTGTTAATCTTGCACTAATCATGCTTCCCCACAAACATTGCCAATTGACTTTAATGGTATTCCCATCAAAATAAGTATATTTACAATTTAGTTAGTACAGTATTACCCATAGTTGCCTTAAGGTGCCTACAGGGTTGAAAGACAGGGCATAAATATTTCAACTGACTTATTAATAATTGACTAGTGGGCTGATATCCTTATTTTTGGTGTCATTTTGCTTTTCACATTGCTCCTGACTTCTTTTAACTTTTTATAATTTCCTCATATTTTTCTTCATGCTTCCTAGATCTGTTGTTCTATCTTCATACTTAAGTCCGTCATCTAACTGTTCTTATTGTCTTTCTCTTTTCCCGTTCCTTACTATGTTCTCTATTTTCCTTTCGATGGGTTTCCATAAAATTTCCAATCCACAGAATCTGCAAGGCATTCATTTCCCTGAAGGGTATTTCTTGCTTCAGTTCCCTTAGAAGCAACAAAAATAACAGTACAACGTTGGCAATTCAACTTTTTTAAAAAGAATAAAGTATATGAAAATGGTTGCCATTTTTACTATGGGCAGTTCCATGTTTTTGGTTACACTACACATAGACCACTCAGGAGACAAGTTTGAGAAATAGCAAAAGTTGATTTTTTAACTGAGGGTATTGAATAACTGCACATTAGAATGATTTGAAGATTCTTGACACACTTGGAAGAGTATCTTGATAAAACTGGATAAAAAAATAAACGGTGAAAGTAATTATAGACAAAAGCTATCAAATCAAGTACAAATACAGAATTTAAAATCAAGGCACAGATCCATAACGTGTATCACTAAACTAACACTGGGAAACTCATTTAGACAGGCACAACAGCTAACAACTTTATGAAGATGTATCGAGGAGAGGAGAAAATTAAATTTCAGAATTATTAATAATGCCTACCATATAGCTTACACCAAATTAAAATGCTAGAAAGATATACAGCTTTGTTGGTAAATGAATCCATTCCTAATTAAGCTGATAATACATGTAATAAAATGACACCATATCAAAAGAGGAGACATAGGCAAAGGAACGGCTTAAGGAACTAGGAATGTTTAGTCTACCAAAAAGAAGACTGAGAGGAGACATGATAGCTGTCTACAAATACCTCAAGGGTTGTCACAAGGCAGAGGGATCAGCCCTGTTCTCACTCTCTCAAGGAAGGACTAGAAACAATGGGGTGAAACTGCAGGGGAAAAGATTTAGTTTAGACGTTAGGAAAAAAATTCTAACAGTAAGAGTGATCAACCAGTGGAACAGGCTGCCACGGGAGGTGGTTGGTTCCCCTTCGATGGAGGTCTTCAAGCAGAGACTGGACAGCCATCTGTCTGAGATGGTTTAGGAGATCCTGCCTTGAGCAGGGGGTTGGACTCGATGACCCAGGAGGTCCCCTCCAACTCTACCATTCTATGATTCTATGATAAGAGGCATCTTGGCTTTTAGCTAGATCTTGAACCGTACAGTAAAAGAGGCCTAGCCTAAATCAGGAAGAAGAGCGAACCTGTATGGAGGGTCTACATTTAAGATTAAGCTTTCAAAAAGAGGAAAGGGGGAGAAGAGGAGCTTTGGAGAACAGCTTCAGAGAAGCAATGGACAAGAAAACTTGTTTAAGCATCCATTAAAGGAAAGAGGAATTAAAATCAATCTAGGGTTTCCTGTGCTTTACCCTAGCACCTGATTCATAGACAAATCCGATTACTTATTCTGCTATTTTTGGGTATTCTGGAATAAAGCATGGGTATTCCATGCTTTATTCTGAAATATCCAAATACAAAAGAATGAGTTACCAATGTCCAGAGGCAGCCAAAGCCCGTCCGTGTGTGCTGTTCACCCTGTCCAAAGAAGCAAAATGTTAGAAGAAATTTCCAGTTGAGTCAACATTTTGAAGCTGTTTCTTAAAAGGAGGAATGGTTCTACCATGACTGGGTATACCACAACATCTACTGCGCTATGGTTAGTAATATCTTGAAATTACAGAAAACTGGGATGCACTTTATTAACCATTCATAATGGCCACATCCTTCTTTCATGAAGGCCACATAAGCAAAACAGCATTCTGTTCACAAATGGTCAAGAAAACAAAGATCAATCACTTTTAAAAAATATGTGTAGAGCAGGGGTGTCAAACTCAAATAGAGTGAGCCAAAATTAGAAATTTGGGCAAAGTCACGGGCCAACCTTGGTATTTATTGAAAAAAAAAGTCTACAATTGAGGAAGCTTTTCCTTATCAGATATATTGATGAATCTTTTCATATGGAAACAAACATAAGTTTTGTTTAATCAATGAATCTGGAACAAGCAAAGCTTAATAATATAAACACGTGTGAAATCAAATGTCAAAAGACACATCTGTGGCATTCACTTTTCTAGAAAGCTTCCATTCTCCACCTTTCATTTGGTCATTTTTGGAAGGGGTGGCCCAATGAGGTCGCTAATGAATGTCAACAGAGGAGGGGGTACTTGTGGGTCCTAACTGATGCACCAATGCACCAACAGACCACTTGGGATTAGCAGTGCATGCGCTGCCTACCAGCAGGCCAGCTCTAGTAGACATTTTCTCGCAAGCCAAATAGAATTACACTGCGGGCCAGATTTGGCCCACGGGCCTGAGTTTGACATCTATGGCGTAGAGTAAGGTTGTGAAACCTATCGTAATCCCAAGTATTGAGAACTTATACCTCTTAGTGATTCTATTAGCTGCTACTGAGAAGTGATTAGAGGGAGGAGCTTCTCATGCAAGTATAAAATATGATATGGATACTATAGGCCACTTTCAGAACCCATGTCCCAACACACTTGATTCTAGAGTATTCCTCCCCAACTGATCGTTAGGTTAGCTGCAACTTCGGTAATACTCTGAAGGCACCAAACGTTTAGGAAGGTTGCTCTAATAATTTAGGAAGAAGTCAAATTATCACCACACAAACGAAACTCTTGTACAAGTATCTATAACTTTATTACAAAGTATTGATGTTATTAGTTCAATATAATGAAAACACTGTCAGTGCTGTATAACTGCTCCAATAAACAACGACATTCCCTCTGCACAGTAACCAAGGTTATTCTGTATATTCATAGCACTCAAAGACCACTCAAATACATTCAGAATCTTAACACGTGCATTTTACAAGAACGGGAGCCACACCGTGGAGGCCAAAGCTGCAAACTGATTTAGGGCCTTAAAACAGCTAGTACAGCATGATGCAGATACTATTAAACAATTCCTTTATTTGGTATAATTCAAGTAACTTCTAAACACTTTTAAATGCACAGTGCTTGAACCACCCAAGAGCAAATAGCCATGGGTCAGTTTGTTACGCAGAATGCTTTGCACTCGCAGTGTTGTTAGAAGCATTACCTCTTTAATAAAGGGTAGTTACAAAGCATTTGGGAAGTGGGGAGAAAACACTATTTTATCTTCTGCCTGAGTCTTCCCAATCTGAGCTCCTGCCATACGAACAGAGCTAATTGTTGAATTCTTTCTTCCTTACATGATACTACTGCTGAACATTTTCAGTTGGCACATTCTGTTCCTCATTTGCACTGTGTTTGCTCTTAAGGGATCTCCCAATGTATCTCCAGTACTCCTTCCGGATTACGTCTTTTTCTTTAGCAAGGATTTCACATAGCTAGAGAAAAGAAATGTGCAAGATTTTTTTTAAATGATAGCATTCTTAAGATTCCTTTTGATTTTTAATATGCCACACTCAAGCTAAGACTTTTGACCTGAGATCTCTCAACAGTACAGTTGGACCCCTGTATCTGCTGGGGATACGCTCTGGCTCCTACCGCGGTTACCTGAAACCGTGGATAATTGCAAACAGGCCTTCTGGTTCTGGGATCATGCAACCCCAGAACCAAAAGTGCTCTTCTGGCCTCCGGAAGGCCTATTTTGGCCTCCGAAGAGCATTGGAATAGGCGTGCAACACCACTGGACACCTCCCGCCAGGCCCCCATGTACCCCCTTACATTTTGGGACAGGCTTCAGTGGTGGCATGCACCTATTCCAACGTTCTATGGAGGTTGAAATAGGCTTCTGATTCTGGGTGCTCTTCCCTTATGGTGCCCATGGGGGTGGGAGTGGGCTGACCCAGTAACCATGGTTAACTGAAACCGTGATTACCAAATCAGTGGGTACAGGGGTCAGACTGTATACCAGATGAACATGGTTTCACATTTGTTCCCCAGTAAAATTCAAAGCAAGGCTTTGGGGACTGAATTCTACAGTTGATTTTTAGGTCTATAATTTTACTTATAAACACCTGTCTATACTAGGGCTGTGGAGTCAGAAGTGATTATTGGTTACTGGAGTTGGAATTAGTTGATAAAAATGTACGGATTCCAATACAAGTAAATGGAAATTGTTTAGTGTTAATAAAACATCCACAAATGCATAGCTATTAAGAGGTGAGGGTGCTAAAAGATAACTTCATGATTTACATTCACAATGATGAAATGCCTTGTAGGTTTTGTGCTATTAATCCATACAGGAAAAATAAAATTAGTCTAATTACAAGTAGAGAAGACAGTGGTACCATAACTTGAGAAGTCAGAGTCAAGGATTTTGTGTGCCAGCTCCACAGCCCTGATCTATGGCATTCTACTTTACAGGCCTAATCCCTTGATCATTTCTCTGTAAAATCATTAGCATATTTTAAAAGACCACCACATAAAACTGTGTCTAGATAAGCTAATAATTTATTTTAACTCACTTTCAGAGCCAAAAGTTTAGGAAATCTTCATTGTTTTAAAATCCATTTTAGGTTATATTTACTATATTATACACTATATTATATTTTTAAAATTACCCACTTTTAATTAGGGTACAGTTTTTATATGCAGTACAGTCTTACCTCATTACACAAGGACGCTATTCTGGAAAAATAGTGTGTAAACCGAAATTGCATAAACTGAGCATAAGAGGCCTACAAAGCAAAAGCCTTCACTGATTTACATTGAATCTATTTACCTGTCTGAAAAGTATACTAATTTGCACTGAGTTGACTACTGTTTTGGACGTGTTCTTTTCCTCTACTGACTTGCACTGAAAGCTCAGCACTCCACCAAATCAATTTAACTGTCAGGCAGGTTGGTCAACCTAATGCAAGTCAATGTAATTTTCATGCATGTAAGTCAACCCGCCCAAGGTCAATGGAGGTTTGGACAGAAAATGGCCCAACAATGATTAAACAAGGGTGCTTAAACCACATTAAATTAAATTGATCAGTGAAAAAATAACAAAATCATGCTGCTATAGACCGCATAAACTGACATGCTTGTACTGCTTAATAGTTATAAGCTTATATGTACTGCTTCTGCTTTTACATATGGATTAGTCTGCCCATTGAACTTGTAGATATTGAGAGGATATAGAAATTCAGTAATAAATAAATTGGTGAAGGCCAACACTGCATCATAAAAGGACATACGAAGATGTGGTTACGCTCTGCTTTGAAACAGTTTATTGAGTGGTTCAGAATAATTCAGTGTCTCTCAGCATAACTCTCACACACAGAGAACTACATAGAAAAAGCTTTCATGTAAGCCACACCTAGTTTTGGGGGGGGGGGGAAGGCAAGAATTTTGACCCAGTATGGTTATCAGTTTTGCTTAGTTATGCAAAATGTTGCTCTGAATTCTTTGACACATCCATGTACAACCAATAAGGGAACAGTGTTTAGGCATGCTAGCGTACCTATCCTGCCCCGACCCCAAGAACCAGATAACGCCACTCTGGGCTTGTTGGCCTTCTCCAGACCTGAAGGGTTGGAGGCAGATGTTGCTGTACAGCATTTCTGAGCTGGGACTTTTCCCAGACATCATCACCCCGCCCCAAGAGCAAATAATGCTAACATTATTGATAAGTTATACAGTGTACTCATTGCTGATTTATAAATTTATGAGACAGCAAAGCAGAAGAGAATACAGAAAGAATTACTGTTATGCTTATACTTACTAAACTATAAATGGGATATTTTATAGATAACACTCATCTCCATACTGTCCTAAGACATTGTGGGATCCAGATGACCCCCACACTTGCAATGAAAGGACAACTGGCCAGTTAATCTCCTTTTAAATACTAACCTCTAATGCTTTGTTGAGTGTTTCCTCCTTGTTTTCACATTCGTTCTCTAACATGTCTTCATATATATCCACCAAGAAGGCAATTAGGTAGGGTGAACTATGACTTGGCTGCAATTCCAAAAGCTGCTCTAAGAGGTTTGGATATTTTGAAAGCCCACGATCCTGAAGAATCCTGAAATGAAATGTCCTCATAAGCATCATGGTGAATTTACACATCACCACCAGATTATTCGCTGTACAGTTACCACAGCAGTGCTTGCAAAATGCACAGGCCTTCAGTGTTCTGTCCATATCAATATAAATAGTGTTAACAAAACATAAAGGACCGAGAGACACCAGGATATGGCAATCTGCTTAGAACTAAAGCTTTGAGTGTACATTTTGATTCCTGGACTGGGAAGGGGAAAAAAAATCACTCAGGATGACATGAAAAGTTCCAAGAAGGAATTAAACCATAAGGAAATGAAGGAAACAAACAAACAACAAAATTACCTTCAATGTAAAAATCAGTTGAAAAACTTATTAGCATGTTAAATAATTACTGATTGTTGATCATGAACAAAGTAACACAAACAAATAAAATATGTTTAGCCCAAGTTATGACCAATAAGAGTACTTTTTTTTTAATGAAAAAATGGAAAGAGTCAGGAAAGAGATGTGCACGGACATTCTTCCTTGTTTGGTTCAATTCAACCAAACCTCAAAAACTTCAAATATGATTTAATCAAATTTTAAACTTCTAAAAGTTTGAAGATCAGTTCAAATGTTCAACAAACTGGTCTTCACATGGCACAATGGAGAGGATCAAAGTAGGGCTTGTTCATCAATTGTATAGAGCTATAGAAGCAAGTGGGTGATTTTAAATCAAGGGTGCATTCAAACTCCACCAAGCTGCAGCGCCTCCGGAAGCAGGTGGAGGAGATGCCCCCAAGATCCACATTCTAATTTTGGAGGCTCTAACTCAAAGTTGAGCACAGTGAAAACTACCCTGCCACGTAGGCCGGCAGGGACAACTCTGACCTGGAGCCCCCAAAACTGCTGGGTAGGTCGGGGGGGGGGGGTGCACCAGCAAGGTGCAACTGGCCAGCATGGACATCAGTCATAGCATACTTCCATTGACAGTGGGCACGGAGATGAGGCTGACCATGTACTGGCTAAGCAAGTGGGGACAGCTTGAAGACCGCTACATCGCAGCTACACAAGATACACAATTGTGTAGGAGTGTGGAATCAAACCCAGTATTCCCAGATAAGAGTCTGGCTCCTCAACCACTAGACCAAACTGGCTCAATTTAAATAATGCAGTGTTTGGAAAGAGTAGAACTGCCATTTTATAGGAGAGAGGATTGCATTCCAAAGGCTGACTGGCCTCTTCACATACAGTACTAAGAAATTCAATGTGTACACTCAAAGCATAATTGCTAGGGCAGTTGTTGCTACCAGTCATTCCCTGGGGCAGCTTTGGAACAGGCTCTGCAGAGCTTGGTTGATCTACAGCCTGTGGGAGTAAACAGCATAAGAACTGTCATGTGCAAGCAGTTATGGTCCCCCTCATGCCCCCTCCTCACCTCTGGTTCACATGCTTCTCAGATACAAAACCCCAGTTATCTAAGGGGTTGCAGCCAAACAGTGCTTGTTCGCCTGCAATCCGCTACAAATCCAATGACATGATGTCAAAGCTACTTATTAATTCCCACTGTTTGCACTGTTGCAAGCATTGGAAAAGCCAGGGTGATCTATCAATTGCCTTCTAAAATTACAGTCCAAAGATCCCAAAATAAAGGTCCTTTTTGCATTGGTATTTATTCTGGATTATATCCTGGAGTAGAGGCCTACCATATCCATGCTGGTGCAGACTACAGAAGCTACCACCACCCCACCACCCCAAGCAAATGCACCAGCATGCAGATGGCAGGCTGCTCTTCCAGGATTTGATCTGGAACAAGACCCAGAGCAGAAAGAGCCAAAGATGTCACACAATGCATGTTAATTTGAAAAAGAAAAGTTAAAATTCCAGATAAAAAGTACAGAACAATAAAACACTAAGCATTATTAATTTTTGTTCAATTTCCAGCAGAATTAGTGATCTTTAGCCCCAAATATAATTTAACTAAGGAATTATTACATAAAGGAATCCTACGTTTTGTAGTACCACTAGGAATTTGGCTTTCATTAGGCGCATTTCTGTGTTTTGTGAGCTCAAACCAATGTGCTGTAGGCTACTCCATAAAAGGTACACACCGGGACACTTCTGCAGCTTCGCTTCCTGGTGAAAACTTTATGGATGCCAGCTCTCCCCTGAACCTCGTCAGTGCTTCTCTAAGGGCCAGAGAGATGTGAACTGCTGCTAGAGGCAGTGATTCCTAGAACCGCACCAAGGACACCAATGGCAGCAATGTGCCTGCATGGCGCGTTTCCTAACCATGCTTGCGTCACCCTTCCCCAGGTTCCCTTTGCCCGGCAATGTGGAACGTAAACGTAGAGCAGTTAGAACTGTTCTACATCTACATGCTCTGGGATTGCTGCTGCATGCATATAGTTGTCCCTGGAACAGTAACTGCTCTAGGAAATGCGGATGCTACGTGCAGCATTACTCCCAGATTCTTCTAACACTGCTAATGCAAATTTGCTGTCAAGATGAGCAGCATTACATGCACAGACTCTTAGGAATATAGGAACTCGTTCAAACTGCCTTTCAGCAGGTTTGAGGATAAATCGATTCACCTGCCCTTGGTAAACACAATTCTGTTAACCTCCTGATATGAAATTAAGACAAGGAACAACTAGAAATAAGTACAGTATATTCTGGTGTATAAGACTACTTTTTAACCCAGGAAAATCTTCTCAAAAGTCTGGGGTCATCTTATACCCCGGGTGTCGTCTTCTTATATGGCGAGTATATCCCAAACTCTATATTTTAATTGGAAAGTTGGGGGGCGTCTTATATGCCCAGTCGTCTCATATGCCGGAATATATGGGTAATTATATTTTATGCCCAGAAATATAGGTGAACAAGTCATGTAACAGGTCCTCTAGAGACAGACTAGCCTGCGAGATTTTCTAAGGGTGTTTTTCCACTGCAGCCATTAGATCCAGATCTAAGAGGATCCAGATTTAAGGAATGGGTACATTCCCTAATCCATATGTAGTAGATCCGCATTAAGGGAAGCACCCAATGTGTTTCCACAGGAGGTGTAGCATCCATTAACAATGGGTGCTAACCCCCCCTGCCGTGGAAACACCTTTGCACTCATGTGGGGAATCCGGATCGAACCCCAAGGAGTCAGGCGGTCACCCCAGGTGTCTCTGGGGACAAGGGGGTGCGATCTCCGAAGTCCCAGCTTCGGAGTGATTTTGGAGTGATTTCGAAATCATTTTGAAATGACTCCGAAGTCCCTCCGAAGAGATCGCCAAGGACTTCGGAGAGGCTCGGGAGCTGTCAGCGAGGTCCGTGCGCTATTACGCAGACCATGCGCAGACTGCGCGGACTCCCATCCAAAGTCCCTCCAAAGAGATCGGCAGAGACTTCGAAGCCACTCCTGAGTCCCTTCCGAACGGCTCCAAAGTGTGCACTGATCTCTTTGGAGAGACCGGCAGCGAGACTCCAAAGTCTCTGCTGATCGCTTCAGAGGGACTTTGGAGTCTTGCTACCGGTCTCTCCAAAGAGATCAGCGCAGACTTTGGAGGTGCTCCGAAGGGACTCCGGAGCCGCTTCGAAGTCTCTGCCAATCTCTTCAGAGGGACTCACTTCAGAATGATTTCAAAATGTCTCCGAAATCACTCTGAAACTGGGACTTCGGGGCTGCCCCCCATGGGTGCATCTCCTCCCCCTAGCCTCCTCTAGACCTATGGAAACAGGCTCCCTTTAATCCGGATTTTCTGGCAGAAGACCCCATTGTAGACCCCATTAATGGGGTCTACAGAAAATCCGGATTAAAGGGCAGAAAGTACCCATTTGATCTGGATTTCCCCCACGGCAGTGGAAACAATCGGGTCCCAAATGGGTGCCGTGGTGAAAATGGGGTCATCCGGCTCACACCCAAATGGGTCCTTAATGGGTGCAAAAATGGGTACTTTTTGACAGTGAAAAAACACCCTAAATCAATAGTTTGGTCCAGGGCATAGTAAGATTGTCATTCAGGAGTTCTAACATGAATCAAACAGCCTGTTTAAACATCTAAACTTTAAATCACCACTTTACAACAGACAGCCAAGGCCTTCATTTTTAAAAGCCAGCATCCTCTCAGCCAGATTAGTGAAACCCGATCTATAGCTATGTGACCTTGTTTGCAGGCCAGTTGGATGTCTGAAGCCAGGGAATTAGGCTCTGAGTGATGGATTAATCTGTTGTTACTAAGACGCCTAGCATCTAATTCCCCTACTATCAATAGGAGACTGTAGTTTAAGGGACCCCCAACCTAACTTTTTTTACACATGAATACTACTATGGACCAATAATATTCAACAAGGATTCTCTCTCATTATATTACTGTTAAATAAAAAGGAAGCCACTAAAGTGGCACAAAAATTTACACTCTTTTTTTAATAAGCTTGATGGAAATACCACCCTCCAGTGTTTCACCTGAGTGCCCTGCTAGACTAAGTTATACAGACTATCAATCAATCAATCAATCAATCAATCAATCAATCAATCAATCAATCAATCAATCAATCAATCAATCAATCAATCAATCAATCAATCACGGGAGCCAATTTGGCTCAAAGTTATCAGCAATGTTTTGGACTTTTCCTGATTGGTTGATGAAAAACAAATATAAAATAATTCATCCAGGTTTTTGCTGGAAGACAGCAGTTTGGTCACTGGGCTTGTGAAACAAATGCCAGTACAGCTGGGAATCATTTTTGAAAGGAATAATAATTTGAAGAAACCATAGCTTACTGCCTTTCTTCCTTTGCGTTATTATTATTAAAAATAGTTTATAGTAACCAGAAAGAGGTCAGGGCTTGTGGTTAGTGTGTCAGACTTTTATCTGGTAGTCTCCTAGTTCAATTCCACACTCCTCCACGAAGCCAGCTTGGTAACCTTGGGCTAGACACAGCTCTCTTTCTGAGCTTTTTCTGCCCCACCTACCTCACAGGTTATCTGTTGTGTGGAGAATAACAGAAGGCCTGTCAACTGCTTTGAGTCTCTTAAGGGTGAGAAAAGTGCGTTATAAAACCAATCCTTATTATAATTTATTTTTTGTTTGTTTGGCACAGCAGCAATTGTTACGAAACTACTTCCAATAAATGGAGGATTTAAAGAGGCTACACTTTTCCTAACAAAGGAACTCACAACACACCAGGTATTGTTGGTGAACTGCAACAACCAACATCCTCGATCACTTGCAACCTTGGCTGGAGATGATAAAAGGCGATATCCAAATGACAACATCTTTATTTTGGTGGCCTTCGATATCCAAAGTTTATATCCACTTTTGAATTATTCTGATTGAATTTCCTAGTGCCGAAAAACACTATTTTGACATCAGTCCTATCAATTATGTTCATACGTTCCTATTTAGTATAGCAGTTCTTTTCTTTGTTTGTTTCAACAATCATTTCGTGCAAGGTCTCCTTAATGTGATTTCTAACCTATACACTTAAGTCTAACTTTAAGGGCTGTAAATCATAACAGATACTCTTCACATAAATAATTAGAACCACCAGCTATTCTTGGATGCAAGGCACTAGATTAAATTGATCTTGCTTCCATCCAATGCAGGAGTTTTAATGGCATCTCCCACATCATAAAACTCACCTGTCTCAAAAGTACACACCCAGTATCATATTTCAATTCTCTTGTGTAATAAAGGATTTCCACACATTAAAAAAAAAATTTACATACTATTATCAGTATATTTTTCAGCAACAGTTATATGGAAGCAAAAGGACTGTAAGGAGTCTAGATAGCACCAGCTTCAATGGGGCTTAGCTTCCAAACAGTTACAGCTTCAGAGAATTTGAGTTTCCAAGATCAAGATGTAAGTATGCATGCATGTATACACTATTTATATTCAGACTCACCTACCACCAAATGGCCTTCAGCACTGCAATGTGCAACAGAAAGGTAAAACAATGTTGGACTGGCTTTCTCTGAAACATGTTTCTCACAGAGGCAATGATAGTTATGATCTGTATTACTACTGACAGTTTATGACCTTAACTCTAGCTTTGGTTATTCATCCATCCTCTTGTGGGGAGCAGGACGGAGGGCATTCTTCAGTTACGATTTTCTGCCCCATACTTTGGTTTTACATTATTATTTCTCTCATGGTTCTCATTATTATTTCTCTTAGTGCAGGTTGCTTTTACGGGTATAAACTGCACCTTTCCCTTGCCTCCCTCAAGATAGTTTAATAAAGGGAAGGCAACAAAAGAAATCACAACTACCATACCTGTCAATACACCATCAATGACAGTGCAGTCTGATTCTGAATAGACAAGTTTCTAAGGTAATTCAATTTTACTCTGTATCAGCAGCACTATCTAAAGTGAACAGGAACCTCTAGCACTATAAAGCTAGGGAGAACACCTATCGTATTATGAAATAAGACAGGTGATCAATGCATTCATTACTGTGACCAAATATATACTTACTTCTGCAATTTTACCAGATCCTCCCTCAGGAACTAGCAGGAAGAAATCCTTCGGAAGACTTAAACCTTGTTTTTATATTAATTTTTCTAAACAAACTATACGGGCACTTTTAAACAAAAGGATATTCTTTTAGAGCATTTCCTCAGAACTGCTTCGTCCCTCCCCAGAATTATCCAAGCCAAAACAAGATTAAACAACATCTCACCCTTTCAAATAGTTCCAAGCACTTTCATTATGAGGCACCATCTTGATCATTTCTAGGGTATATCTGCAAATAATTGGAGTTTTAAAATTTAAATTTTATTCATTTTTATGGCCATCCCTCTCCCCACAGACAAAAACAAATAAATTTTAATCAAAAACAAATGCAACGTACAAATGAAAATGTCCTCCCTAACATTTACATAGCAAATGCCCATTTACAAGGTTTTAAAAACTGTATTTATACCTACAAATAACAGGCAGGCAGGCCAGAAATTATAAATATGTGGCTTCCACCATAATAAAAATGCTTCCTAGAACTGAATAAACAAAAATGTTTCCTAAAATTGATTTAAGACTCGAAGTACTATAAACCCCAAGCAGTGAAGGAGGAAGGGAAATATTCATGTACTAACATGCCTACAGTATTTCAACTTAAAATCTGATTTAGGAGCAGGATTCTTTACCTCATCCAACAGTACTGCTCAGAATGCCACAAACAGTGGATGTGTTCAGACTTAAGAATACTGTGCATTCCGATGCGCACTCGATGTGTGGCTGTCTCACCTGATGCCCAATACTTTGTAGCGGGGGCGCATTATGCTGCCGCTACTTCAAATTTACCTACTGCAAAACGATGAGCACTCACTCCGCAGTATCAGGTAAATTCGAAGTTCCCCACTAGTCCGGACAGGATAGCAAGAAAAGCGAACATGAGCTGAGCCGGCAGCTCAGCTCCCATTGGCTGCCCCATCCCACGTGACGTGCGCCTCACCACATGTGCCACGGAAGTCTTGCAGCTGCCGAGGAGAAAGCTGTGGACCTCAGTTTTGGGTGGAGATGAGTTGTCGCTTCGCAGCCAGGTAAGCTGCAAATTTTTATATAACTGTGGATTTATTTCCACTAGTCTGGAGGGGACCAGCATGTTTGTTTGACACACACACCCCTCAAAAACCTGCAAGGAAGGATAGGAGATCCAAGATAGAACTCTCTGAACAGGGTACAGGATTATTCTCACTTACTGGACTTCTCTTTCTAGAACAGCAGGATCATTATAACCAGTTGTGTTGGAAATTACAAAGTATCTTTGGTTCCAGACAGAATTGTTTCTGACATCTTCTTCCAAAAGCTGTTCCACATAGTCCAGTTCACCATCCCACAGCTTAAATTCCTAAATGAATGAACGAATAAGGGAAAGTATTAGAAAAGGAATTATTTTTAGCAAGCTGCCTCATTTTCATATGCTGTTCCCACTGAACCAACTCTATAGGCATATTTAGAAGACAAAATGTGAAAGCAGCAGCAATTTTTGATCCATGCACTAATAGAATAGCAGATCATAAGGGCTGACAGCTGAAAGAAAGAATAACTGCAGATGAGAGCGAAAGTCAAAGAGATACTAAGAGAACACCCCAAAGAACGGAGGAAGTGATTTATAGTTAACAACTGAACGATGTAACCTTAAAGTATGTAAGATCTGATATGGAAATACTAAAAACTATATTTAAAAAAAAACCCAGATCACAGGGGCTTGGTTTACTTATTTAGAAGCAATAATCAGGACCCAAAAGATGCAGATCTCAATGCTCTGAACTATCTGTTGGGACCAAGAAAAAGAACTCGGAATCCAGGCAAACAGGCTGCGCTTGTCCGCACTGTACTCCTTTCCTTTTTTGGCAGGAAAATAAATGACTGCAATCTACGGATATGGAGGAATACAACCAAGTACTCACAATATTGACATTTCTCTCTTATTTCAAAGAGCTTCAACTCCTTAGAACAACTTGAAATAAATAAGCTCTCCCATCACTATATGTGGATTAATGATGCATGTTTTGCTACCAAAGTCAGTTGCCAGAATACCTGAATGACCCACTGTCTATGCTGCCATGCATGGTAATTCTTGGCATCCTGGTTAAGAATATCTGCTATAAATTCAAGTTCTTGTGATGGATCCTTCAGCCACTCCACCAACACACGTCTGTGGTGCCTAAACATTAAAAACAATGGTTTAAAAAAGCAGTATGTATGCAGTTCCTGTTTATTGATGATGATAACAACAACGCCTAGGTGATTTGTGTATAGGCTGAAGTTTCTTACCATATTTTATAAAAATATTTTAGTCACAAGCAAAAATTCATACTGCACACAAGCTATGAACATCAATCCACCCATGCAAACTATTGATCACTCACAACAATATGCCTCTTTTAAGCAATTCAAGTTAACAGCTATCATAAGGAAAGTGACAACATTCATGCCTGCTTTTGTCATTCTTGACATGAATTTACCACTGTGAGTAATCTGAAGTAAGCATTCTTGAGCTGCCTTCATTCTACTGAGATTGAGCAAGTTGGACTAGGCTGTCTTACCTCAAAACTGCAATATTGTTGGTTATTCTGTGGGTTAGCCCTCTTTCTGAACTTCTGAAGACTATGGGTGTCTTTCCACTTAGCACTAAAGGACCCCTTAAGGGTCCTTATTGTGTCCTTAATGGGTACTCTAGTGCTAGTGGGAAAAAAACCTAGCACTAGAATACCCATTAAGGACCCATTAAGAGTCCTTAATGGGACCTTAAAGGGTACTCTAGTGCTAAGTGGATAAACACCCTATGTCTCTCCTATGTTGTCACTGATTCCAGAAGCTAAGCCATAAACAGCTTTTAAGCTGATACTTATTATCTTCACCTGAAATCTTGAAGCACATGTGTATCAGCCTAAATGTTATTTGTGGTGACTTTGTTTCTACAGATGACAAACCCTCCTACTGCCATAAACAAGGGTGACATTTTTATATTAAACTCTCCTATTAAGATAAACCTTTTAAGGGCAAATGGAATGAACCTTCCAGCCGTTTATAATTTGCTATATTACATGCAGCAGCCAATAAAATCCACCATACAAAGGAATGAGACAATGGTGGCTTAAAATGAATCTATTATGAAACTCAGAACAGCAGAACAACATCATTAATAAAAAACAAACATGGACAAGACACATACAACAAGATACATAAAGGCATGCAGCAGCTAGGCTACTGAAAAAGCTGTATAACAAGATGCCGCCCCTTTTCCCGTTTTCTAGCAGACTTTTTCCCGTATCTTACACAACTGTTTTCGGGGGTTCAAGTGTTCATATTTTTGCTGCATTTGATCTTGATTATGCACAACCTTATACGCACTTGCATGATAAATATAGAAGAATGACTTTCTAATCTGTTCCCCCCTTCAACTGAATGAACATTTTCATATTTTTCAATAGACACACAAATGGACCCCAAAAATCAGAACACTGGGTTCTGCTGTACTGTACTGATGTCGTGAATGTTTGATAAGAGAGATTTAAAAAATCAAACACTAAAGAAACAAACATTTAAACAACAACAAAATAATATCATATTAAAGCATTTGTTCTGCATACACTCCTGCGTATGTATCTTTGTGAAAATTCTACTTCAATTTTTTTAAAAAAAAAACCCAAGGAAATATATCATTCAGACCATTCTTATCGAAAGAAGTCAAAACTTTTACCAGACTTGATAGTTCTTTGGCTGATCTTCAATGATCGCAGTAATATAATTGAGTTCCTCACGTAGATCTTTATTCAAGGACTGCAGAAGAACCCTTCGGAAATGCCTGCCCCAAAAGAGGGAAAAATGAAATGAAATGGTTTTCCCCAAATTTTTTTAGATTTATTTGAAATCCAAACAGAATTACAAGTTATAATCATTTCCGTTAAAGCATATTCTGATATTTTATGGGTTTTAGCCCAGCCTTCTGTTCAAGTTAAAACTTCCCCAATAAGTTTTTAAATTTACCTGTATATTCTGGCGTATAAGATGACTGGACGTATAAGACAACGCCCAACTTTTCCAGTTTAAAATATAGAGTTTGGAATATACTGGCCGTATAAGAAAATGACCCTCGGCGTATAAGACGACCCCCAACTTTTGAGAAGATTTTCCTGGGTTAAAAAGTAGTCTTATACACCAGAATATACTGTACTTTTAGAAGCCTCTTATCTTATCCCACTTCCCACTCTATTCTCTCTGAATTATGTTGTATCCATCTCTTCCATATTTGTTCAATATCCTTCAGTCTGTTTTAATCTTATCCTTTCATCCCTAATCATGTCAGATATAAATATTTCTCAAACATTGTCTTTCTATCTGTTCATTGTCAGTGGCTTTTATCTTTCCACCCATGAAATAGTTTCTTTTGCCACCAACAGTAGTTTCTGGAGTAAGTCTTTACTTTATATCCCCTCATTTCTTCCCTCTATTCTCTCTAACAGGAAGATATCACATGTATATTCCAGCAGTTCTTTTAATAGTCTTTCTATTCCTTCTCTCACTCATTGCCAGCATTTTTGAACCTCCACACATTTCGACATGAATAATCTTTTTTGTTGGAACCATGCCAATATGTTGGAATTCCTTTATATTTTTTGTATCTTATTTCATTAACTATTGGCTATTACTCAAATCACAGAACAATCACCAAAATTAAAAACAAAAAGTAACAGCATCTAAAAGGGAACTTTATAAACAGGCTAAAATACAAAGCAGCACCAATAAAACCAAGCACCAAGATACAATTCACAAATTTCATTTCAACATCATATCTTCATATTTAATATGTTTAATTTCTGTCCCATTTTTCTTCACCAATTGTTTCTCCCATTTCTTATACAGAAGTAGAAGAAATCCTTACTTTGAATAATCTGGAACTGCCATTGCAAAATAATGGCAGTTTTTCTTTGGGAACCAACAGGACCAAAGAGTAGATTTTAAAAACAATCCTTGCAAAAAACCTGAAACCCAGTCCCACAGTATAATCTTCTAGGTGTCACATTTTTTATTACATTGGTGCAATTTTCAGGATGCCTTTTTTGGAACACAGTCAATGGTAAACCAGACAAGATGTAAGAACACCATATACAATAGGTAGCAAAGTTTTCCATGTGCAGAGACACAATTAACAGAGAAATGTCCTGTCTATTTATTGCATAATGGCTATACGTGTAATATTTTACAATACTGCATTAAACAAAGACATTTTCTCAAAGCTATTTTTTAAAAACCCACCTACATACTAAGGAACATTAGTTTTCTTTAAAGGTCTACCTCTCCTCAATTTTGTTTGCATGCACACATTTACGATGTAACAAACATAAAATAAAAACTGAAATGCACCATGAACTGAAAGCATTTCTCCCTACCATACAGTGTAATTTGCAGCATTAAGGTCAATGGCATCTCCAGTTAACTTGAATGCTCTTTCACTCCTCTCATCACGTTGTAGGACAGCTCTGAAGTAATCATATACGTCTTTAACTGGAGAGGGAAAAAAATGCATGTTGCTGAATTACTCTGTGACAGCCAGCGCTTTATATATATCCAACTGTCATGCCTAGACATAAAATTCTAGTGTTGAAATCATTCACATCCCAACTGAATGACTTCTCCAAGATCCTGCTTCACAAGCTCCCAAGCATAAAATTAGCTTTAGAGCTTAACGCAGCTTCACCGCACCCTCACTGGAGTCTTATTTTATGCCCAGCCCCTGCACATGGTATTCACTTCCTAAATCCTACATCTTGCTGTCATTTAAAAGGGGGAAGGGTCATGTGACATCATCATACAGCCCAAGTTTTTTCTACCGCATTCAAGCATGGCGAAGCCCAGGAAAAGATTATTCCCGCTGAAAACTCCATGGGCCATGTGGTGACATCATCACAGGTACCCCATAACCCTTCCCACTTGCAAGGCCAGAATGCAGAGGAGGACAAGGAGAGTGTGGTGAAGAGCATTGCCTTTAAAATTTAACACGTGCAGATCTGACACTCACTGCCCTTGCCCCCTCCCCCCTGAGAAACACAGATGTGGGGAATGGGAGTCCTTATAACCCACCCCCTCCATCGGTATTTCAAATTCAATCAACTGAAGTTTGGCACATCCCTATTACCATTACTGTGTGGAAACACAATCGCACAACAGCAGAAACTTTACATAACCAAAAATGTAAACGAAGATCCAAGGAGACAGAACCAGCATTGAAACAAGGGCTAAGGAAGCTGCAGTATAACCAAGCCGGCCAGGTATTGCCCGTTTTCATGGCCTCCTTCCCGTGCATATTCATTTAGATGAGCAATGTACGTTTGTTTTGTTACTCAGGTTCTTTGGAACTTACACTTCTCACTGTATATGATCTGAACTACTGGATTTGGACCATCATCTTGAGGTACTGGCTCGACATCAGCCCATTCTTTCCTGTCCCTGTCGACAACATAGTTGAACAACAAAACAGTATGTAGAAAAAACTTTGAAGAGACACACAGAGTTCACAGTGATTGGCAACAGACTAGTTCTATGCCCTTTGTGCATGACTAAAACTTGAACAATTCCTGCAATCACAATGGCGCCAAGAGGCTCTCTATGGACAGAGGCAGATTTAAGGGAGCCCATACATATGAATCAGGTGGTTACCAAACTTCATAAATCCAATTTAAGAGATGTAGAAGTTTAGTTCTATTTAAAATTCTAGCTCAAGGAAAGTACTGGTCAACATACATATTATTTCTGTAACCCGAAAAGCATACTACAGGCCAATAGGGCTGCAGCAAGCCACAGTTCTCCAGCTTTGACTCAGTGACTGGGGAAATCCCTGGTCCTTTGGTTGCCTAAACCACTTAGGTCAGCTCTGAGAGCAGTCCTTTGAAGCAGTATAAACATATAGTATTATGCATAGGAACAGATGCACTTAATTGCAGGCAAAAACAACCAAAGGATAACTACATACGGTGTCTCCACTGACTATACAAACACAAACACTGAATCACCGGCTCTTATTCCAGATTACATCACAGAATCGGAACCTGGCACCCACATACTAGATAGTTTAGTTGCCGAAGCCACACCATGCCAATCTCTTTGAGTCTGAACTGGCTCAACAGCTGTTCAGACAACTGAAAAACTGAGCCAAAGAGACAGTGTTTTGATCCAGTGCATGGGTAGATCACATCAAGCTCAAGTGTGTAACTGGGCACCAAATAATTGGGGGGGGGGTGATATGAACGGTAAAAATGTCTAACAGGGACTGAAGAAGTTCAAAATTTGTAAGGAATTTTGGATAAGGAATAAGGATATTTATAAGGAATTAAGACAGATCTTAGCTCAAGGAGCTTTTTTTCTCTTTAAAAAAAGGCAGTATACACCTTGTTTCGAATGTAGTGCAGTCCATTTCTATATGAGCCATGAAAGCTTTTTCAGCCTAGCATAACATTTGCGATAAAGGTCAAATTCTTTTGAACCCTAAGCATATTTGAACTGCCTTGTTCTTTTCTATGCAGTTAGGTTCCCTCTGTAGCCTCAAACAGGAATATCCAAACACACTCATACAACTTTCTTGGCAGCTTGAAAGGGCTGGTTTGCTAGCGCCTTCCTTTGGAATATTTACTGACTTCCTAGCCTTCAACCCTTGAGTTACATGGCAATTTCTCATTCACAGATTAGCTCTGTAAGATCAGCTAAGGTTGACTAGGAGTTGCTCTTTGCTGGCCTGAAGCAAAAGTGCCCCAGAAAATAAGACACAGTTACTGCCATGCAGACTTGCACCTAGACATCTCAGGGCCACAAGTTATAAGATCTGTCATAAATTTTATTTATGGTCACCGACCTGAAACAAATATTGTAAATATTTAAGCATTTAAAATCATCTAATAACATTTCCTCACAGGCCAAAAAGTTTTATTTACTTTACATTCTATTATTTATTTACTTATTTTATCTGTATGCCACTCTTCACTCTGTTTCCATAACAAGCTACAGATACTGCAGTCATGATATTTATAAATATCCTTCTAGCTTTCTACAGCTGTGGTCACACTTAAGGTTTAATCCAGCTTCAGTCCACTTTCAGAATGAGAGAATACAACAGCAAAGCGAGAAGCTGTTTTCTTTCAGTGTTAAATAACTCAGAAAATTCACCATTGGGATAGATAATGTGGAAAGAAAATTACTGGTCACTTTCTGAAAGTGGACTGAAACTGGATTAAACCTTAGGTGTGACCATTTGTGGTGCAGCAATGGTTGATGATCTTTTTCATATCTTTTTTACCTGTCACTTGTATTGCTCAATACGAACAACTTGTTTGGGCCCCCTTTTACAAAATGTGTCCCACTGGAATGCA
>MTQE01000390.1:4728182-4740224 GCA_014337955.1 Aspidoscelis marmoratus
CTAGGCAAGCTCACAGTGGGAACACTGGAGCACCCATGTGGAGCATCCGTCTGAACCCAAGTGGGAGACATCCATCATGCCATGGTTTTTTTTGGGGGGGGATGATGTGTCTAATCTAGATTTGATGCCTGAAGACCGGACTGTAGACCCCTTTAATGGGGTCCACAGGAAATCCAGATTATAGGTCCTGTAGGACCCATTTAATCTGGATTTCCCTAGTACAGTTGTGAGCAAATCAGGTTCTAATGGGGTCTGCAGTTGAAACGGGGTCTTCCTGCTCTGAGCCTAATGGGTCCCTAATGGGTCCCTAATGGGTATTTAATGGGCACTTAGTGCTAGTGGAAAAAAACCCTTGGAGTCATTAATTCCAAATCTTTCCTGAACTTATTAGTCCCCAAGACTTCGGATCTTGCAAAAATCTGAATGAAAAACATGCTTAAAATAAACCCGTGACTTTTATTCTACCTGTTGTTTTTATTTTTCTTCTTAACTGCCCTGGAGTTTGATCTAGAAGAAATGACGGGATAGAAATTTTTTTTATAAAAGTCCTATTCACAGTTTGGTTTCCCCACTGACAGAGATTCTGTTAGGCTGCCTTGGAGGTTTTGCTTTTTAGGTTTTTGATCTTGCTGCTGTTTCTGATCACCCTGGGATGGCATTTTGCAGTCCATTGCAATGTATTTCCATCTTTCATCTCACTGATGCTGCTTCCATCAGAAGACACTGGAAAACGACAGCTGTAACTGTCTGTAATAAAACACTTGGTCTGTCAGAGCAATTTGTGAGAAAGGGTTCATTTTTTTTGACACTCCTGTGAACTCAAAAGGTCATCTAAAACTGAACAGCTGCTGCTATTAGCCCTCTTATCACAACCAACAACTTCTTGGAACGGTTGCAATACATCATCTGCAATTTTGGGACTGGAAGTGACTGCACAGTTAGCTTCAGACCTCCCAGTGAGCCGAAAGCCTAATTTCTGAACTTAGGGCCCGTGCGCATTTCACTGCCTGCAATGAGAATTCCAGTGCAGTTAAGTACAGGGCCTCTTTCCAGACTTGCGGAATAAATCCTCAGTTAAAGGAAAAACTGCAGCTTACCTGTTGCAAATCGACAACCGGCCATCCCAACTAAAAGCAGTGTCTATAGCTTCCTCATAGGAAGCTGCAAGAGTTGAGTTGGGGCGCACAGTCACGTGGGATGAGGCAGCCAATCGGATTTGAGCTGCCCTTCCTACACTTGCCATCTCTTCTCGCTGTTCTGTCTGGAATGGCGGGAAAGTTTGAATTTTCATCATACTGCACAGCGAGTATCCTTAATCCAGGATTGAGGTAAATACGCGGTAGTGATGGGATAATGTGTCCACTGATCGTCATGTGTGATGCCCCAATTGTGACTGCACATTCCGCTGCGCAGTATTAACATGTCTGGGTGCACCCAGGGATGGTGGCCTGCGTTTGCACCATGAGAGCCAGCGCTGTCCTCAATGTGCCAACGGTCCATCCCAGACTGACTGAATCGCCATCCGTCCTGCCATTGCTACAACAATGGCAGTAAGGTACACATTTGCTAAGCTGCAGCCACCCTGCCCCTCATGTTCCCATTCCTTCCTATGCAAGAACACTTCTGGGAGCTTTGGACCTTAAGGTGTCTGTCCCACAGTCCCCAATTAGAGTCACAGACCTTCTTCAGCTGCTCCATTTAGTCTGGGACACCTGCTATCCACCTCTGTTTTGAAAGATAATGGGAAAACAGAGGGAAAGTGTGTTTGTGTTTGTGTGTATGTTTCCTATTTGCACATGTCTATGTTAAACCATTCCTGGGGTGAAAGATGGATATGGAAGCTTGCTCTTGTGACTGCTTCATGTGTTACATCATGTCCCATCAAGAAGGAAAATATATTCCTCACTCCAGTTCTTCAGGTGGCTCTATAAGGTTGCTTGCAGTTTTGTGCTGAGTACATTATGGCTGCATCCAGACGTTGCTTGCTTATTCTGCTATATTTGGATACACTGAATAAAGCGTAGATATTTCAGAATATCTATGCATTATTCCAGAATATCCAAATGTAACAAAATAAGTAACCAATGTCTGGGTGCAGCTTATGTCAGCCCAGCATGATCAGGTGCAGGAGGGTGATAAAAGCATCTACCAATCCTCCTACTGGGATAAAAGATCTTTGCAGCCAAAGGTGTGAAACAGACAGATCCTCAGAGGCCTCTAGATGTTCCTGAACTACAACTCCCATCAGTCTGTGCCTACCTCACCCAGAGAAGTATGATGACCATCAAGAACTAATGCCAGTTTGAAGCCATGCTAATTGGGGTGGGGACCAGTTCCCCCCATCCATTATAATTCCTTCCTCCCTGTTTTCCCACTTTACACAGTTTTATTGCTGCAGTATTTGTTATTACCAGTAAGACATCGTGTTTGAATTTACTTCCTTCTCACTCCTGATTCCTCCCCCCTTTTTCCTTATTTTAAAGAAAATGTTTGGCCGTGCGTTCACGGCTATCATCTTGTAATGCCATAAATTAATGCTCGGGCCAAGCTCTTTAACATTGTGAGTCTGCTGTCCAAAAATAGCAGCAGACACAAAAAGAAGGGTGCAATAATGCAATACACCCTGCAGGTAGCAACAGCATTAACCCCAGGGATGTGACATGAAATGCGGGCGGAAAAGCACACTGCTGCACTCAATTGATTTGCTTCAGTCTTAAAAGCTGACTCAGCAGTTCTAAGAGTGCTCAGCAGCATGCTAATAGGATGTGAGAGCCATGAAGAATAGGGAGATGCTACAAATTGTCATAAGGGGTGCCGTGTGGGCAGGCAGGGATAAGGTAAAAGTCATGAAAGATGGTGTTACGTATCAAAAACTATTTAAATCATTAAGGGCTATGGTCATACCTAAGGCTTAATCCAACTTCGGTTCACTTGCAGAGTGAGTGAATCCATCAGCAAAGCGACAAGCTGTTTTCTTTCAGTGTTCAATAACTCAGAAAATCCACCTTTGGGATAGATAATGTGGAAAGAAAATTACTGGTCACTTTGAGTGTCCTCACTGGGCAGAAAGGTGTATGGTCCTCCTGTACCCGGATTGTACTGGGCTTAGAGCACGATAGCTTAATGACTGTAGTGAGAAAAGGCCTCTGATCTGGTTATGTGTCTTTACAAACATTCATGTGAACCGAAAGCTTGTGAAACATCGTAGGACCTGGATAATTTACTGTGGTATCCTATGTAGTTGGGGCAATAGTAAAAATAGCAAATTTTAGGGTGTTTTTCCACTGCGCTCCTTTAATCCGGATCTAAAAAGATCTGGATCTAAGGAATGGGTACTTCCCTTAATCCGGATCTAGTAGATCTGGATTAATGGAAGTACCCAATGTGTTTCCGCAGGTGCTCTAGCACCCAATAGCAATAGGTGCTAGCCTGCCTTCTGTGAAAACACCAGAGCACCCATGTGGCAAATCTGGATTGATCCACAAGGGGTCTGCCTGTCACCTCAGATGTTTTGGGGGACAGGGGGTGCAATCTCTGAAGTTGCTTTCAGAGATTAGCAAAGGCTCCGAAGTCCCCCAGAAGGCAACTTCTGAGATTAGCACAAGCTCTGAAGACAAACCCCTTATGAGAGAGGTGCATATTAGTTAGTTCCTTGCTTGCATCTTCTCCTGTGAGCACTGATGAGTCAGCCTCATTAATATGCACCTCTTTCCATGCCTGGAGGTAACAGGCAGCTCCCAGATGCATTGGTCTCACAAGGGGTTCCTCTGTGGAGCCTTTGCTAACCTCCAGAGTTGCCTTTGGAGGGACTTCAGAGCCTTTGCTAATCTCCAAAGGCAACTTCGGAGGGATTTCGGAGCTGCCTTCGGCGGGACTCCAAAGTCTTGACTTTGGGGCATCCCCATGGGTACCTCCTCCACCACCACCCCGAGCCTCCTCTAGACCCCATTGCTGGATTGCAGTGGAAACAGGCTCCCTACAATCTGAATTTTAAGGCTGAAGACACCATTGTAGATTCCTTTAATGGGGTCTACATGAAATCCAGATTATAGGTCCTGAAGGACCCATAATGATCCAGATTTACTTAGCTGTGGTGGAAACAAATGTGTCCCTAATTGGGCCTGTGGTGGAAATGGGGTTATCCAGCTCTCAGCCAAATGGGTTCTTAAAGGGTGCTTCAATGGGTACTTAGTGACAGTGGAAAAACACCCTTATAGTCCTTGCTATATTGATTAACATTAATGGTATATATTAGAATATCATTGCAGCTTGCAACATCAGACTTGAATCATAAAATAAGAAGCGCTTGGGACATTACTTAAGATTATCCACGTTGAAGATGTCTGCATCATAAATTCAAATATTAATATAGATGACCCCTCCCCCATAATACAGTCGTTCCATTTCCTGAAATTACTGCATTACGTAAATTGCATTAGGGATACTGGAAGTGGTTGCAATTTCTCCATGGCTCAAAAAGAAGAAAAAAGAAGGGGGCATGAAAACTGAACACTGATTGCAAATCTGTAAATGCAGGTAAATACTTACCTAAGCTACTTCCATTTGGCTGTAAATCGGCAGAAGGGTCTAGGGAACAGTTATGTGTAGGGATTTTTTTCCATGTTTGTTTTGCATTGAAACGAATGTGAAGGAAGTTCACATTCCTGCGAATAGAGCCATTTCAAATGTGGTAGGATTTGAATTCACCGAGAATGCTCTTTGAATCCACTTCAAATCTCTGCCACCAGGCATGCCTCCAAATCCTATCTAAATCCACTCTGAGTCCACTGCAGATGTGACTAGGCAGCCACTTGGTCACTTCACAACTATAACAATGCATGGAATGAGTGCACAAAAGCATTCACTTCACATTCAAATGTCAGTCTTCGAATATAGCCCATGTTCAAATGCAAATGTTCAAATTTATATGAATTCGTACGAATTGCAAACCTGATGAATAATTTGTGCCCATCTCTAGTATGGAAGAAAGTAGAAGGGCCATGTTGAATACATGAGAACTAATATAAATCCAGAGTCTTTGCTCAGTGTGACCAACCGGTTGTTGGGAATCCTATAAGACAGACTTGTATATTGAGACACTAATAGTATTTTTTAAGAGTGATGACCTGTCAGGAATACCCCAGCTCCAGTGGGTAACCTTAGCAGAAAATACCACAACTGTAGTCTGTGTCTCATTACCCAGGAATATAAGGAATCTAGAAAATTTAGCATCTTGCCTAAATATCAAGTGACTCAGAAGTTTTAGGTTTCCTGTTTTTAGGCTGTGATCACAAAGAGTTTTAGGAAGAATTCAGGTGCTTTAAGGGTTGGAGGAATCATACCTTAATGATCTCCTGACTTTTCTCCCAGCTACCCTGCTGAAATTTGACCTTCCTGAATATGGATTAACCCAGTGCTGAAATTGGTCCTGCTCTTGGAGCCTCTGGGGACTGTTTTCTGGCATGCTGAGCGAGAGAGAGAGAAAGAGAGAGGGGGGCATAATCCTGAATACCAGATGTATTTCTGCAAGCTTCTCATGTTCTGGATAAGGACCACTGGTCTGCTGGTAGACCTGATTAAATAGATCTACCAGTGATCCAGATTATGGCACAATCTGTCTAATGCAGGCAGAGCAAACCAATAGGAGGCATAGCATCATAGGTCTGGATTAATGTGCAGATCTATGAGGTCCTTATCCATACTGCACAGACTCTTAGGGCACATTCCCACTTAGCATTTTAGTCCTGGTTTAGTCCCATTTGGACTATTTTTAATCTGAATAGAGTGCCTGACAATTAATCGAAATATAGCCATCCCCACTCAGAACAGGACTTTTAAATTCCCTGCCCCAAGTGCAAACCCTGCCTGCAATCAATGCAGCAACACTTTCCCCTCTCACTCCCTTTAAGCTGAAGCTGGAGAGCTTTAGTTAAAGGCTGGTGCTTTTAATTTTTTTCTAAACCCTGCCTCTGATCAAAGCAGCCATCGATGTTACCAGGAAATGTGCACTCAAGCAGATCAGCACAGGAGCAGAGTGTAATCAGAAAATGGGGGGGAGGGGTGAGCTGCTCGCACTTTCACTTTAAAGCCTTTTTGCTGATATGTATCTTTCTGATGATTGTTATCAGCTACTGGAATATAGTTACATTTCTAGTACCTGGTAACAGTAATCAGAAAAGATACATATGTATCCGGCAAAAAGGTTTTAAAAGTGAAATGGAGCTAACCCTTCCTTTTGGCTTTTTAAATCAGGGCTCTAGATTGGTGTGAAATCCCACCCGTAGCTGGCTGGCATTCGCCAGAAAGCTAGATCTCCACCCCAAATAACCCAGTACTGTTCCCATTTTGAAAAAAAAAGTGGACTCAGCTCAAGGAAAGGGGGAAAATCCTGTTTTCATCAGTACTTTTTTCCTCTGGATTTCTGCAGGATAGTCATAAAATCCGGGAATAAATAATTGAATGGGGACTTTGGATACCAAGTTTTTACATAAGAAAATGGGGACTCTGGATACCGAATACGGATTCAGTTCACATTTAAATGCCTATGGGGATGCACCCTTAATCCTCATTACTCCTTTCAGAAAGGATCTTAATTTAAAATGATGTAACTTGTCCAAGATTACCTATAGGGCTTCATGGCTGAGAATCCTCTTGGACCCTGGTCCCTTGAAGCACAGATTCAAATAATTCTTTTCTTCTATTACACTCTTGATTAATATATGTGCTCCTCAGCTAGCAGACAGAAGCTCTTAAAGCTCAATTAAGCAACAACCTTCTGGCCAATATTCCAAATTAAAACAATGTCTCTCCAGTTATTCATCGAGAAACATCTAGAGAAAAGGTCATCTCTTTCCTTCGCCTGAGCCTTGTGCTCATCTTCTTTTCCTCGGTGTTTCAAATTAGGTAGTCTATTGGCTGAGTTTCAAAATGGTGCATTGCTGCTTTCTTGCCTCTGAGTCACACGCAGGTCACACAACTGAATGTAGTCTAAGACAGTGTGGTTCAGTATATGCCGACAAAAATCAAATGCAGTTTATGCAGACATACTATGGACAAAGGAGCTCATTCTGCAGCCTCGTCCAGTTTCAGTGAATAAGAGCCCTCTGAGAAAATGGTGCAGTGCCTGGACGCAGAGCAAATCTCTATGCAAGTAGCAAGAAGCCGATGATGCAAAAGGTTCAAGAACTCTCAAAGGGCATGGAAAATTAATGATCAGCACTAACATTTATCAGAGGCTGAGTTTAAAATAATGCACACACCAAAACCCCTTCAACTATCCCACAATTGCTTCATCCATCTTCGGAGCCACTTTGTCACTGGGTACATTGACGATATGTGCGGTTTTACGTGCCTCAGCATTTAGAGCTGCCCCCTTGCTGAGTTTGGCTGAGCTCAGAAGCGAACCAAGGGCAAACCTGGTGTGTACTTGGGTAGGGGACTCAGGTAGGACAAAGGCAACAGCAAACCTTGCTTGCATTGCATTAAGCTCACCAGAGTGAGGCTTACACTTACGGAGAATAATGGGGGTAGTTGGTATTATTTGTACTCCTCTCTCTTACAGTAGCCAGAAAATCCTGGATTCAAACTTAGATTCCTTTAAACTGTTAGAAAAAGAAAAGGCTGCAATTACTTGTTTGCATGTTGTATTGATTATGTGACGCAGATTAATTAAAAAAAACCCACACAATCTTTCTGAAGAACTTAAATTAGAATACAGTTGTTACCTCTTATAGATTGTTTCTAAGAACATATTTTCAGTTATAGACAGTCGGGACATTGCAGTGTTCCTCCTCATACATGGCACCAAAGCTGTTGGGTTAAAGAATAACCTTAAGACCTCTGGGGCCTTTATTTTGCCCCAGGAACCATTATCCTTTTTGTCTCCAAACAGTGAGAAAAAACATGGTCCAAAGCAGTGGGTCTACTCCAGCTAGGCCCAGTAGTCCAGCCAATGGAAAGGTGGGCTCCCGGCCAGGCCCTGCCTTGGTCCTGAAGCTCATGTGAAATTTGGGATTGGGTTCTGAGAACTTTAAAATTCTAGGCATGAAAGTTAATCTAATCTCTGAGCAACCGGGGGAACCTATTTCAGTGGAACAGTTTGTGGGCCATCAAAAGCCAGTTTGGTAGTGGTTAGGGAGCCAGGTTGTTATCTGGGAATACTGGGTTTGATTCCACACTCCTATGCAAAGTCAGCTGGGTGACCTTGGGCTAGTCACAGCTCTCCTCTGAACATTCACAGCCCCACCTACCTCACAGGGTGTTTTGTTGTGAGAAGAATAGAAAGCTTTGTCAGTCACTTTGAGTTCCCTTAAATGGGCGAGAAAAGAGGGTTAGAAAAGCCAATGAGGTCTAGAAGCTGACTATGGAGATTCCTATTCAATAAAGGGCCATAAAACATTTCCAAAATGTTTTCAATGCTTTGTAAATCTTGAATGGGAATGGGGCCTTTATGGTAGTTCAGACATCTATTTATCTCACAGCTGTAGATACAGCTGAATCAGCTTACTATGCCAACCTTTTAAGTTTTGAAATATTTTATTTTACTTATTTGCATTTATGCCTCATCCTTTACCAAAAGGTCACAGGATGGGTTACGATGATTAAAACCCAATACAAGTGAGGAACAAAGTTGAAACAGGTTTAAAATAAATATCTTTTACATTTCGTTGTCTCTTTAGGCCTCCTTCAGATCTGTAATTTGTGGATTCTCTTCCAAGTGGCTGAAATATGGCGTGATGTGAGGTTAGCCTACGTTCTGTCTTTCATTCTCTGCAAAGCAGATGCAACATTATATTCCTTGCATTTTAAACATGTGGCACAAGTCTGCCACAGCTTCGCAGTGGGAAGATTAATGTGAAAGAATTACCAGGTGATTAATGCAAACTTTACAAGGGGCTTTTAATGAAATTAAAATAGCAGTTTGGCTGGCGCTTATCCTTCTGTCACCTACAGATGCCCTCACAGTCTCTGCAGGTGCCAGCTAGGTTTCTGCAAGAGTACAGTAAGAACTTACATTCTAGGTCCTGAAATTTAGCACATTGTGCTGCCTCCTTTTTAAAATACTGAGCGGGAGAAGTGGGCAATAGAATGCTTAGAAAAGTTTAAAAGTTGATCTGAAGACAACAGACTTTGTAACAAGCCTCTTCATCCCGGCCTTTGATTAGGGCATTATTTGTAGGCATTCGAAATCCGATCGAATGTACCGTATTTCGACATTTGAACTGAAATAGAATTTTGAAATCAAGTTTTGGATCTGTTTGTTCAAATTATCCCAACATTCATATGTGCACGGGTTTGTACGCGATGTGTACTTGAAGATCCACATCTTTCCCACATCTGTACACATTTGCACAGATCCGTATGGGACGAAAACGGGTTGCATATGGGAAAACTACGGGATGCGTACGGACATGTATGGATGCATGCAGATGTGTACGGATGTGCAGATTTGAATAAAAAATTCAAACAAATAGATTCAAATTTGGTAAATTTGAATTGAATCTTGTTAAATTTGAATTTAAAAGATTCGAGTCGAATTGGATTTTTGGGTATTTGATTTGATCTGAATAGAATGTCAAAAAATATTCGTGCACATCTTTGCCTTTGATGTTCAGTTTCCTCTAGGGCCCTGGTCACACCTATATGAGGCAGGATGTCCTACTCATAATTTGAACTAACATTGTACCAGCTATGTTCAAAGCTAGATCATTATAGGTTGTCCTCAGGCCATCACTCAAACCTTTCTCTGCGATTGACTTGAGCCTCCTCCATGGAACTCTTGGCTTTTCACCCCTTTTGCTGCATAAAATCTATCTCCTTTCTTACTGGATGCCATTGTGTTACTCAAGGGAAGCACTCTTCATCCGGGAGCCAGCTTCTCTGGGCCTTTTCTCTGTGCTAATTTTGCACCAGGAGCAAACTTCCTGGATGAACAATTCAGCACTGTGACAGATATGTTATGCCAGATGTGGGCACAGTCACTGTAAACTGAAGCTTTTAAGAAAATGTGGGAACTGTCAAGCTTTCTCAAATCCAGCTTTTCAGCAAGATACATTGGGACTGCATCCACACCCAAGTTTTAATCCAGCTTCAGTCCATCTTCAGAGTAAGAGAACGTATCAGCAAAGTGACTAGGTCATTTGCTTTCAAAATATCTAACCCAATGTGGAATTTCTGAATTATGGAATACTGTAAGGAAACAGCTTTTCACTTTGCTGGTTTGTTCTCTCACTCTGAAAGTGGATTGAAGCTGGATTAAAACTTAGGTGTAAATACAGTGTGGCAGTGACTGGCAGTGATCTGTAGAGGCAACAGGTCTATCTCCCCAGTCCTGGCGTCCTGTCAATACTATTAAGGTGTCTGGTAAGTCCCTGAAATGCTTTAGAGGCTAGGGATGGGTGGAAAATGTTTGACACCTTTGCAATTTGTATGTGTTGCAAAGGTTTGATGTAGTAACCTCTAGGTTGCACAGCTTTCCCCCTGGCTTCCTTTTCTTCAGCCCTCCATTTTTCAAGCCTCGGAATAAAAAGCACAAGGAATTTTCCTCCATAGACTTCAATTACATGCACAGCGCTATCCAAGGTGCTGACCTCTTCGTTAAACTCCATGCTGCCTGCCGTCGACTTAGTGGAGTCCTCAACCACGAGGAGTTTTAAAAGCACAGCTGCCCTTCTCTTCCAGCTGAGTTTTTCCTGTGGCTGACCACAGGATGTGACATCATCAAGGACTTGTGACCTGTCTGCCCACCAGCTCCCCAGATGTTGCCTCGATGTCATTTCCCCCACACCCCTTTTTTGGCTGTATAAAAACCCCTTGCAAGATTAAAAAGCACTCTTTCCTGCTCTTCTCCTGCCTCAAGACTCTTTGTTCCCTTCCCCCATTTTCTAGCCTAATTCGAGTCAGCCATTACTGGCTGGTCTCCAGGATCCTAGCTGGTGGAACCCTGGGAAATCTATTGTAAAACCCGGCATATCACAGCAGCTGCCCAGATGTTGTCCCCAACTTCCCAGAGCTCTCGATTGGTCGCGTATCCAGAATGCGACAGTTTGAAACTTTACATTGTTATTGAATATTGACTATATTCAAAGCTTTTGCACCTTTGTTCAAAGCTTCAGAGCCTATTCAAAATAGATTAGGAAGTGCAACTGGTGGTGGCAGGGGTCCGAAGTGAATTTGAAGTGAACTCAAAGCCTAGCACATTCAGAGTGGCTCCATTCACTTTGATGAGTAGGGAACATGAAAAAAAAAGTGGACACCCTACTAAAGACTCACCATTTACTGCTTCTCTGTTACCAAGCTAGCATGACCAGAGACGGAGAATTATGTGATTATTTGTTTATGGATTTATATCTCAATTTTCTTCTGAAGAGCTCAAAATGGCTGACTATGAAGGTTTTTCTACTTACCTCCCTTAATTTGGATCTAAGATGATCCGGATCTACGAAATGGGTCCTTCAACTAATTCGGATTTAGTTGATCCAGATCTAAGGAGGTACCCAATGTGTCTCCACAGGTGGTGTAGCACCCATTGCGTGCTCACAGTGGGGCGGGGCAAACTCCGGAGCCACTTCAGATAATCTTAGAAGGTTGCGGCAAATCGCTCCAAAGATTCTCTGAAGCTTGGCCAAAGCTCCATAGAAAGGCCCCGTAGAAATGGCCTAAGCTCTGAAGTCTGTACTATTCTCCAGAATTTTCTTCAGAGCTGTCTTCGGAGATTAGGCACCGGCTTCAAAGTTTTGGGTTTCAAGGCACCCTCCACGGGTGCCACCCCCCCTGAACACACCCCTAGACCCCTAGACTGTATAATCCAGATTTTATGGCTGAAGACCAGATTGTAGACCCCTTTAATGGGGTCTACAGGAAATCTGGATTATAGGTCCTGAAGGACCCGTTTAATCCGGATTTCTCTAGTACAAGTGGAAAACAATGTGGCTCTAATGGGGTCTGCAGTGGAAACGAGGTCTTCCTGCTCTGAGCCTAATGTGTCCTTAATGGATCGCTAATAAGTACTTAATGGGTACTTAGTGCTAGTGGACCCCCCCC
>MTQE01000390.1:4743722-4756745 GCA_014337955.1 Aspidoscelis marmoratus
ATTATTTTGGTTTAGGAAAACCGTGTTAAGCTTGTAATGGGAATGTGGCCTTAGTTGCCTAATATCCCCAAAGCAGAGTTAAAAAGATTCAAAGAGGTAGAAGATCTGCCTTATGAGTGAAGGTTGCAATGCCTGGGGTGATTTAGGCTGCCTCCAGACTTGCGGAATAAATCCACAGTTAAAGGAAAAAGCATAGCTTACTTGCTGCGCAGAGCCGACCTGGCATGCATCATTTAAACCTATTCAGGCTGAAGGGTGTGTAGGACAGGGTGGGGCAGCACAGCCACAGTTGTGCACTGTGATGCCAAGTCGTTGCACCAATGGCCAGCACGCATGGCCATTGCCATGGTGAGGTGATTACCTCTAGTGTAGAGGTGGTCACATTTATCTGGCACATAGTGAAATGCTGAATAAGTTTCGGATGCATCAGCCATCACAAAATGCGGATGCCCGACGCATTCCACACGTCCCACGGTAGTGAAGGTGTGAACTCGCTCTGCCCACCTTTGCTTTAAACCATCTTCAGTCCCTTTTGGTCCCTAGCAGTTACACCTTTAAAAGCCAATCAGGTTTTTTTTCTGGACTTTCCCTGTTCTATTTGGATTTTCCTGCATTTGGACTAACACAGCCCTGAAAATGTACAAATGTTTTAATCTCTTTACAGTATTAGGGTGTGATTGTGGAAGAGGACTAAATTGGGTGGTATTGTACTATAGTGGGCTGGGCTGGCAACACAGGGATTGGCCCTCCCTTTTGTCCTACGCCTGGCATGTGGGCATTATCCAGCTTTTCTGCCATCCCCCCCTTCTCCTTGTAGGTGTTGTGTGCCACCTCCTGCCACATTTCTTGCTTTCCAGGCAGCTTGCAGTTCTTTTCACTTTCCAGAGGATGGCAGCTGTGTGGATGTTGGGGGGGGGGATTTGGGGTAATCCATTCCCTTGTGCTCCTCCAACTTCCAATACCTCTTTTGGAAAACTTGGGATATTTGCAAATGACTATCTTAGCACAGCTTTGCCTTATGGGGTGAGAAATGGCCATCCCATGGAGGTGTCCTGTGCCAGTGGTGGGACTCTCCATGCAAGTGGCATGGATCCCCGTCCCCCCCCCACTATTCCTGCTGGCCCTTCAGTCCAGCCGGTGGCTGGTGGCCACCCACCCCCCATTTCCAAAATGAAAAATAAAACTGGAGCCTGGTGGTAGGCAGAACACCAGGAAAACTCTTTAGCATCATCAACTGGGGTTATTATTTTTTTAAACAGGTATTTCCCACAAACACTGAACTGATTAAAAATAAAGCCAAATAAAATAAAATAAAATAAAATAAAATAAAATAAAATAAAAGCATTTTATCCTGAATAGGATATATTACAGCAAGGATTGTACTACATCGAGTAACATCTATCTGGTGCAAAGCTAGTTAAATGGTAAAGAGCCGCAATAAAAGCAAATTGTAGCCCATAAAAAGCAAGTGAAAGAAGCGTCTCGCTCAGCTGGTCATAGTTTTGTCCAAATGTGTATCACATTTCTATTTAAATTACAGTAGTTATTTCTTACTTTTCAACCTTACATATATTAGCATATATGCAAATGCTATGTAAATTAGATTATTTATTATTATTTTTTAAACAGTGAGCCAGTTTGGTTAAGGAGTCGGACTCTTATTTGGGAATACCGGGTTTGATTCCACACTCCTCCATGAAGCCAGCTGGGTGACCTTGGGCTAGTCACAGCTCTCTTCTGAGCTCTCACAGCCCCACCTACCTCACAGGGTGTCTGTTGTGGGGAGAAGAACTGAAAGCTTTGTCAGCCACTTTTAATCCCCTCAAATGGGTGAGAAAAGCAGGGTAGAAAAGCCAACTCTTCTTTTTCTTCTTCCTTCTCTGATCAAAGAGAATATGTAAACTAATACATAATAAATATGATTTGTTTCCAGAGTTCCCAGGCTGTGTTCCATTCCAGCTGTTGTCATGCGGACAGACAGTGGCAAATGAAGTGAGTCAGGTGGCAATCTGGAACCTGGAGACATTTTCCCAGGCCCTAGAAACAGCCCACTTCCAGGGGCATCTCTAGGGATTCGGTAGATTTGGTTCTCCTGTTCAGAAGGTAGGTTGGATGGTGATGCTATAATGTGGATGGCTGCTGGTGTGTTACACTTTCTGGCCCATTCCTGGCCCAGTCTCTGCATCCACACACCGAGACATGCAGTTCAGGCACTTATCTGTAGCTGTTTTCAACGAGTTTCAGAATTCCCCAAAGAGATCAATGTCTGGAAGCGCGTAGTGTGAATATTATTGCAAGGTGGATGTAATCTTCATGGTGCTGCTTCTCAGTCAAGATGTCATTCATGACCCAGAAGAAGCAGTTCAGATTTGAAAAGAAAAACACCCTCACATATCCCTTCCGGCAAAATAACACCTCTGTGAAGCCTTGCAGAACAATCTCCGCTCAGCACAATATGAAGAAACTGTATCTGACATTTGATCAGTGACTCATTGGCCAAGCATTTCGAGAGGAAGTGTTGGTCCGACTCTGCACTGGAAAACCCCCAAAAGGTTTGATAAAGGGCTTTTTTTTTTCATTGTATCAATTCAGAGGGAGGAAGGGATATGGTGGAAATCCTAACAGCAGACACAATTCCTTTGTCACTGTTTCTTTCTTTTCCTTCCTGACAACTCTCAGTCAGTCTACTACGCAATCCTCTGTGCTTGAACAACACATGCAAATATTTTCCTCTCCCCCTTCTATTATTTACTGCAAACCAAAGCAAGTTGCTTCCAAGCAATTCTAAATGGCAAAAAAATTAATTAGAAACAACGTGGATAATAAATGCAAGGTTAAGGCTGAGATGTATTTTTAAAAAAATCACATTAATGGCTATTACGTTTTCAGGACATAAAAATCCAAAAGTGGTTTTAGGCATACAGAACACAGCCATTGATTCACAGAACAAGGTAGAGCCACCTTAGGATCAGTCTCATCTCCTGTGATAACTATGGGGACATGTCCATGTAGTTTTCTTAGTAATAGTGCAGGAGTGGTTTTCTGGTGCCTTCTTATAGGGGTTTTTTCCCACTTACCTCCCTTAATCTCGATCTAAGATGGTCTGGATTTAAGAAATGGATCCTTCAACTAATCCGGATTTAGAAGATCTGGATCTAAGGAAGTACCCAATGTGTCTCCACAGGCAGTGAAGCACCCAATATCAATGGGTGGTAGGCAAGCTTGCAGTGGGAACGCCGGAGCATCCATGTGGAGCATCTGTCTGTACCCAAGTAGGAGCTGTCTGTCACACCACTTTTTTTTGGGGGGGGGGCGATGCGTCTAATCTGGATTTGGTACCAGAAGACCGGATTGTAGACCCCTTTAATGGGGTCCACAGGAAATCTGGATTATAGGTCCTGAAGGACCCATTTAATCCAGATTTCCCTAGTACAGATGTGAATGAATCGGGTTCTAATGGGGTCTGCATTGGAAATGGCGTCTTCCTGCTCTGAGCCTAATGGGTCCCTAATGGGTACTTAATGGGCACTTAGTGCTAGTCGACAACCCCCCCCCCAGTCTTTTTTCTGCACAGGACCTTATTCTGGATTATATCCTGGAATAGGGACCTGCCATCTACTTGCACTAGTAAGTGGATGGTAATTCCTTATTCCAAGATATAATCTGGTATACAGTTCAGTGCAGAAAGGATTACCTTATAGCCCCAGAATTTCCAAATACTAATTGGATATGATTCTGCTTGGCTCTCTGAGATTAGCGAGGCTTTGGTATATGATTCCACATTAAAATGGAAGTTTTGACAGTGAAGTCATGCCTTGGCCTTACTCTGTTTCTGTTTATGAAAGCATAACTCTGGCTGCCTTAGCTTTTGTAAACAAATGAACCTATCTTTGGCCACAAGCAGAGGATAAGATTAACACCGCGGCTGGGCCAGAGGGGTTTATAAAGCAGTTAGCAAATGAAATTCCTGAAAGCTGAAGCAGAGTCCATTTCTAATCCATATAATACAGTCACATTTCAAAATGATACAAAATGTGACAATAGCACTGCATAATCAAGGGTGTGTCCAGACTCATTAATAGTGTGCAGCGGAATGCGCAGTCATGGTGGGGGTGTCACATACGATGATCGATGGATCGTCGTGGCGATGTATTATACCATAGCCAATGAGGACAGGGAAGGCAGCTCAACTTCGATTGGCTGCCTCATCCCATGTGACCACATGGACCAGCTTAAGCTCTCACAGCTCCTGATGAGGAAGCTACAGGAGGCTGCTCTAGTCCGGATGCCTGGTTGCTGCTTTGTGATTTCCCTTAACTGCAAATTTATTCCACCAGTCTGGAAGGGACCCAAGTGCAGTTGCCTATACGATATACAGCTGTCCTTGTTTTCAAAACCTGTGCATTTCATGCACCCGCAACTGCAGAACTGTGCTCATGAGTAAATCCCATATTTGCAAGTCAGCTCCAAACTGACAAACTGCCGCTGACTGCATTGCTTTTTCATATGGTTTGAAACAATGTGTGTATGTGTGTGTCTAATTGCAGTATAGCATTAAGTTGAATTTTTTCGTGGGGGGAGGGTGAAATGCCCTAATCCTTGCCCATAAAACTAGTGGGCTTCAACTCCTGATGAAGATTCACAGGTTTTTCTTCATGTTTCTATAACATACTGCAGATTCTTGGGTTTGATGATAATATTGTATTTGAAAGCAAAGGAAGCAAGATTCTTTTTTTTCACGTGCAACCTAAAGTCACAAATTACCTTATTTGTGAAAGATTGCTTGCTACCTATGGGACACTAGGATGTTTATATTCCAAAAAGCACAGAAAGGTTTATAAATGGAATTTGTAGGAAAGCAGTATACAGTACATAAGGGAGAAGCATTATCCAGTAAGCTTCTGAATCCAAATGAACATGAATATCATGAGTTATTCAAATGAATGATTGGGACATTTGTATCTCTATGGGTACGCACACATCTTGTACATACCTCTACGCATCTTGTATGCATCCATGCGGGATGCATATGGAATGCATATGTACCCATATAGATATGAGTGTATGAATTATTTGTACAAATACATGCAAATGTAATGATTCAAATATTTAGACATTCATTTCTCCTTATTTGTACAAATTTGGATTTTTGAATATTCAATTTGTTACGTATCGAATGTCAAAAATTGCACTGGTGCACATTCCTATTGTCCAATGTGACTTAACTTTCAGTACTGCAGTTTTCTAATGCATTCTTAAAATTACTAATAAGGTAGACTGGGAAAAATGAACATTATTTTGCAAGTACTTAATATGGAAACAAGGAACAAGTGGGAAACAACCGAGTGCGGTTAATTTAATTAAGCCCAAAATGATTTCAACGTAAAGATTTAATCATATTTTTGGCATAGTAGCTGAAAGCAATTGAGTATAAAAAAGACTTAAGGCTTCAATCTTCCAACAATCATGGCAGGGTTAGGAAAACTTCCAGCATATTTGAAATAATGTATTCTCGTTAAATTTAGTTAGATATTTATATTTTGCTCCCACAGGTGTTAAGCTGAATTAACACAAATCTTTTAGGACCAAAAATGAACAGGATATAATTAGAATACTTTTAACTGATGTTTGTGGAATAAAACACCTTAATGGTCAGATGATTTCTTGAAATAGCAGTTAAAACTAAGAGAAGGCTTTTGGAGAATTGTTCTTAATTAGTTCTGATATACATTGTTCAAATTTTTGTTCTGAATTATTTACTGCTTACTATATGTTATGCTGTCTGAATTTCTTTTGCTTTGATATACTATTTAAATATATTTTGTTCAAATTTATTTCAGTGTGATGAAAGGGTCAATGGACTGCAAATAAAGTATTTGATTTGAGTTAACCATATAAAATATAAAACAAGGTACAATAGAAGATAAGAATTAATAGATAAAAGAAGAGCTGAGCGAATTGAGGTGCTACTGACTACAGGAGTCAATTTGCCTGCAGTTGATAATCAGCCAACATCTGGGCAAGTGCATCTACACTTACAGGAGGCATTTGCAGCATAGACCCCCCCCCCCCGCCGCCTGCCCAGAAGTTGACTAATTATCAACTAGCTGTGGAGCACTAAATCGTGCTCCACAAGCTTACCAAACCTTATCCCAACTTACCTGATCTCATCCAGTCAGTGACCATCCACACCTCTGCTGGACAGAGAGGTCAGTGGAGCTGCTGTGCAAATGCGCTGGCAACTCTGCTGACCTCTTGACGTGACTGCCACTGCGCAGAGCATCACCATCACCATGGCTGACCCAAATCAAGATGGCGGTGTCCCGAAGAGGATCAGCTGGTGATTGAACAGTAGGTAAGTGTTTGATTTTGTGTGTGTGTGTGTGGGGGGGGTAGGCTAACGTTTACTAGCCTTTGCAAGTGCAAACACTAGTAAATGTTAGTTGTCTGTACTCCTTTCCCGTCCAGCAGACTGGAAGGGAAGTGTGAAAACACCCCAGATCTGTCTCTGACAGGAATGACGTCTTTTGCAAGCCTTGGCCATTCTTCATTTTGTGATCTGTTATTCACTTCTACCCCTTTCCCTCTCATAAAGGCAGTAGGTAGTAAAAAAGGATTGCAGAAGAAAGAAAAAGAAGACCTAGCTAACTGCTGTACCTAGGCTTTTCCCGCCCCTGTCCAGCCCTTCACCAAGGTAAAAGAACTAAGGCTGCTCTTGTTTGGAAGGAAGAAAAAGACCTGACCTTGCCCCACCCTCCCTAAGGCATAAGAACTATGGCTGCCCTTGGGTGGCAGGAAGGAAGAAAACCCTGCTGCCTGCTGCATCTGAGCATTTGCTGATTCTTCCCCACTCTCACAAAGGTATATGATGAACTATGGCTGCCCTAGGCAGAGTTGAAAAAGACCTGGCTGGTTGCCGCATTGCTGCTTCTACGCTATCCTCCCTCAATGTTCTGTGTAATTGTATCATGTATTATTTTGTGATGGATGAAGTGTTAAAATGTACCATTTTGCATTATATGCTTTTTTTCTGTTTGCTGTAAACTGCCTTGAGTATTTGTTTTAGAAAGGCGGTATACAAATAAAAATGGATTTAAGAACCATAATGCTTGGGTGAAGAGATATGTCTTTTGTAGGCACTTAGAAGCTGACATTGTGGACACCTTGCAAATACTAGAAGGGAGGGAAATCCACTGGACAGGTGCTACCACAGAAAAGGCCCTGCTGTATATATTTAAGAAAGCTCTTAATAAACTTTTTTCAGTAGTGTATCCATGGCAGACTCCACACAGAACTGGTGAATTTGCTGCAAGTGTAGTGTCCTCCACTATATGTGTTAAATAGTGCTATGCTCGTCTTTGATCTTAACAAGGGAGTATCTTCAATCTCATGAAATGGTTCCACAGGCTATTTCCTATAATCTGTTACAGGGAATGCTGCCAAGGGGATCAGTAAGTCCCCTCACATGGTGGTAAAGGTGGAGACAGTGGCACCACTGCAAAAAGAGAATAGTTTGAAGAGCTTTGGGAACCCCTCAGACAGCTTTGCCATTAAAGTGCTATAAGAGTGCTTGCGCCAGCATGGTTGGGGAAGACCGCAGCATTCATTTAAGATGCCACATTCTACCTGAAGATCAAATGCACAATGAGTACAGTGTTATAGATACTGTGCCCTTTTGGTGCATTTAGAGCACTGTAAAGGAACCGTGTTGATCCTACCTGACTTTGTTTCTGGCAGCTGCTTAGTTTCTGCTAAAGAAGGTGCTTAAATGACAACAGAGCTACAGTCAGCTGCCTAGTGATCACCATGCTGCCTCTGTGGTACCTTGAGTAGATTTAAGACAGTGAAGATGCCATGATTTCCTTCTGCATCATAATGCAGCTTCACTGCAGTCAAGGCCTTTGGAACACAAGGACAGCTGAGTCACCAGCTGCAGCTCCCTCATTGCTTGGACAATTAACTTTAAAGGCAGTGATGACTGGTGCTCATTGAGAATGTCCAGGGGCCTTTCTGCATTTAGCTGATTAGGCAGCCGTGAACTAAGGCTGGCAAAGTTTTGGCAAAGGTGGACCATTTGCACTTCCCCAAAGCATCCATTACTGGCCAGAAGTGTGAATGGTCCTCCTGTTTACCAGCCTGCACCGCTGTTTCTGGAGCTGGAAGTTCCAACTCCTTGCTGCCACAAGAGGATGTTTGAGCAGGGGTGCATTGAGGCTGATCATGTCAATGCCCATGATCGAACACCCCTGTACGACCGGATGCCACTCCCAGGGATCGGTGGTCTGGTCATGGTAGAGGTAAGCAATCGATCATGGTCACCACCACCACCGTGCCTGCATGGATTCCGCCTCCCCCACCCAGTGACCGCAGGCAACCGGAAGAAGAGTGAGTGGTCACACTGCTAAATGTTTCAGGTAAACTTTTGGTCAACATTGGTAAGGGTGCGGAGCACAATTCTGGGGAGGGTGGACATGCCTCCTCCATGTGCGGATGCTCTTCCCCAGAAATTCACTAATGGTTGACTACCGGCCTAAGTGCGAATAGGTCTCTGGTGGAAGGAAATGGTACCAGAAACCAGAATACACATACAGCTAACGAGAGATACTATAAAGCTATAATGGAAATCAATGGCACTTGGATTATGTACAGATTAACCAACCCTGGAAGGAGAAAGGAAGACAGGACTCAAGCCCTAAGCTATTGGGTGTGATACGGTTGCTCCTCACTTTGCGATTATGGAACAACTATCCCCGTCTATGCTACATTCTTGATGACATACCGAGGCTGTGGTGACACCTCTGAAACAATCACTGGGTGCCTCCAGGTGTAGTTTAAGCTCTCTGATTCTCCTGGGACTATATTCAGAATGTCTCACATATCCATGGCCTTTCCAATATGATCCTGAGTTAGTAGATTGAAAATACAATATACTGGTAGGAAAGGAAATTTGGCAGTGATTTATTCCCATAATACTGATTGCTTACCCTCTCTGGCAACTTTTTCTATTCCTTTTCCTGTTTGAAGCACCTGGGGCTTATGCACACTTGTCTTTATTCTGGGTTATATCCTGGAGCATGAAACTGCTGTCCACATGCTAGTGCAGGTTACAGCAGGCTGCAGATGAAGCCTACCAAAGCCTGTATTAGCTTGTGAACCACAGGCAATCCTTGGATATACTCCAGAAAAAGGCCAAGTGAGAACAGGCCTCTGGATTCTAGCAAAGGATGGGGGGGGGAACAAGTGGGTAGGGGCTATGCTTGCACCTGGCTATTTCAAACAGGAACAGGAATTCAAAAAGCAAATTAAGTTTCACAATCAGTATTATAGGAATAATCATGGTTGGATCTACCATAATACCAATATTTTGGATTTTTGATCTGCCATCTGGAGGCATCCACTAACTGGGATAGTTTAGTCCCTTCTACCTCTTTAATTCTATGATTCTAGTACCCCATTTTCATTGCACATACATTGAGAAATGGGAAAGAGGATGGGACCCTAATCCAAAGGCAGCTGCATTCTGTGGGAGTGTGTTTGTTTTTGCAATGCACGTTATTTTACATTTTCTTATGGATCAATGTTTCCTTAAATAACTTCTCCGTAGGATCAATGCGCTTGAACGATACACAGAGCCAAAGTCAGTAAGAGAAAATGTAATTTATCTTCACACATATTTCTGCTTTTGATAGCAGCTTTAAAGCGATAATGGAACCATGTAGTGGTGGCAGTCTAACCAAACAAGGGACAAATTGGTACAAGTCTGCCTTTTTGGGATTTTTGTGTATTCTTTTATAAGAACCATATACAATAGGTTAGAATCTTGGGTACAGATCCAAACGAACAGATTTGTTCTGCATCAATTTTGTGAGTTTGAAGTCTCAGGACAGGAAATGTTTTTTCACTTGGCTGCTGTCTTGGCACGATGAAGTGTCCAGGGAACCTGTAATAGAGTGAGGTGTGAAGCAAAGAGGCCGCTGTGACTCCCAGCTTTGTATTGAAGACTACATTTCAATGACATGGAAGCCAGAGCTTCCTCTTATCCTAGAAAATAGAAAGTGTCACCAGAGCTCAAGGAGATGCTGCTGTCAGAGAAAAATAACTTCTTGGAAGAGCAAAGTGGAGAAAAACTGAGGATAATGGCCAGCTCTACCCATAAAAATTATGTCCCTCTCCCAAAAGATTTTGATCCTGGCCCCAAATTGGTCTAGTGGTTAGGGAGCCGGAGTCTTATCTGGGAATACTGAGCTTGATTCTGCCTCCCCCATGAAGCCAGCTGGGTGACCTTGGGCTAGTCACAGCTTTTTTCTGAGTTCTCACCGCCCCACGTACCTCACAGGGTGTTCTGTTATGGGGAGAAGAATAGAAAAGCTCTGTCAGCTGCTTTGAGTCCCCTTAAATGGGGACTCTTCTTCTTCTTCTTCTTCTTCTTCTTCTTCTTCTTCTTCTTCTTCTTCTTCTTCTTCTTCTTCTTCTTCTTCTTCTTCTTCTTCTTCTTCTTCTTCTTCTTCTTCTTCTCAGGGCATATTACAGCAAAATATAAAAGTTATACTCCACAATCAATAACAGTGCCTGAAGGTGGGAGGCAAAGCTCTTCTCTCAGCTAAAGGCCAGGGTAAATAGGTATGTCTTCCCCAATCTCCTGAACGTATAAAGTAAAGGTCCTTGGTGCACCTCAGGAAGAAACCTATTCTATAGTCTGGGGGCTAGCGCTGACAAGGCCCTATCCTGGGTCCCCACTCCTTTAACTAGGAGAGCCTCCTCTACAGATCTTAAGGCAAGGTAAGGTTATTATGGGAGAGCGTATTCCTTAAGATGTTTGGGGTCCCAGCTATTTAATGCCTTACAAGATAAGGCTAATACTTGAATTGGGTTTGATAATCAATTGGCAGCCAGTGTAGCTCTGTTAAGAGTTGTGCGATGTGCACCTGGCCAACCATTCTGGACATCAGTCTAGCTGCTGCATTCTGAACCATCTTCAAGGGTAGGTCTATGTAAAGCATATTATGGTAGTCCAATCTGGAAGTTACCAGAGCATGTATTACTGTGGCCAGATCATCTCTGTTCAGAAAAAAACTATAGTGGATGAACCAGCTGTAACTAGAAGAAGTTGCTCTTGGCTACCACCTTCACCCAAGCTTCAAATGTCAGCACAGAATCCAGGAGTATCCCCAGATTTTACACCTGTCCCTTCTAGGACATTACAGCCCATCAAAGACCACACTTGGTCTTATTCTGGTATATAACTCAGGATAGCAGTCTGCTGGCCACAAGCTAATGCAGATTATAGCAGGCTTCACTTGGGGCCTTCCACAGTCTTTCCTAGCATCCAGATACCATGCCCCTATTCTAGGATACATTCCAGAATAAGGCCAAGTGCAGAAAAGCCCAAGGTGCCTCCCAACATCTGTGCAAGCAGAAGTACTTGTTTTACTAGGTAGCAACCCATACTGTGGGAAGCCCTGTGCCAAGTGTTTTCCAATGTGCCATCAGGTGTACCCCTTCTTCCCGTCCTCTGTGATGTCTAGAAAAATCTTTTGACCTTGTTCCTTGATCTTGCTGCAGTATGAGAAACAGAGGGAGATCTGCTCAGCCTGCTCTATTTTTGAAAGCACTTAGAGACATGTGAGGGTGAAAAAAATGCTGGGGTTATGAACAACAGAGATGCTGCATAGATGATGTGACTTTGAGAAGTAGCTGAAACACTGAGATCAAGGGAAAACAAACTCATGAATCTGCGCTGGAAGAAGGTTATGTTTTCAAATATGAAAAAAAGAAAGAAGAAAAGAGAAGAAAGAAAGAGTTTATAGTGGTGATCAGTTAAGAATAGCCGAATAAAAGGAAGCCAGGGGTGCTTTAGAATTGATCAGATCTATTTAATGACTGCACAAGGATAGAGGAGGTAGATAATTGTTTTAAGAGATCTGCAAATGATATGATAACAGACTGAGTTTAATTATTCTAATTCTGTTTTATAACCAAGGAAAGGATTGAGAGGAGGGTAATAGAGCACAGCAGGACACATTCTTTGAAATAGCAGGCTGGCTCAAAGTATAATTGGAGAGAATCTGGAAAAAAGATAAGCAAAAGAAAGAGCTGGATACAATTGCATGAAACAAATTAAAGAAGAGAAATTGTGAGGAAAAGTTCTATAGAGCAAGGAGTGTTGTCAAAGACTAATCTACAAGCTGAAATATGAAAGCCATTCATTATCAATTGATTTTCACTGGACAGAAGTTCTGCAACATTTGGCAAATATTTGCTATTCCTAGGTGAGAGTACTAGGACCACAAAAATATCCTGCAAAGCGCATAAACTAGCCACAAAAGGAAAAGCCTGGCCACACCCTGTTGATGAATATTGAAGCTTTTTAAGGGCAGGAGCATTTGGTCCCACCCCGGGGCTGAGATGTGTGGTGAAAAGGAGGAAGGGATAGGGCTATGCATGAATTTGCTTCACATGAGACCTGATGCAAAGGAAATTTGCATTTGTGTGAACAGAACCACCTTGAATATGGTAGGAATCGAAAGTGCTGTGAATGCTCTTCAAATGTTCTTTGAACGCTCTTCAAGTCCCTGCCGCTAGTCACGCGCAACTCTGAATCTGTTCCAGATTGAAACTGAATCCAGACAAGACAGAGGTGCTGTATATCACAGGCTCTTGGGTCCAAGTAGTTGGGAGATACCCTGTCCTTGATGGGGTTACAATATCCGGGAAGGGACAGGTGCAAAATTTGGGGGTACTCCTGGACTCTGCGCTAACACTTGAAGCTCAGGTAGAAGCCGTGGCCAGGAGTGCCTACTCCCAACTATGGCTGGTGTGCCAATTGAAACCTTTTTTGGGCAGAGATGACCTGGCCACAGTTATCCACGCTCTGGTAACCTCCAGGTTGGACTACTGTAACGCACTCTACATGGCGCTTCCCTTGAAGACGGTTCAGAAGTTGCAGCTAGTGCAAAATGCAGTGGCCAGAGTTCTGACAGGAACATCTAGCCGGACGCATATTACGCCGGTTCTAAAAGAACT
>MTQE01000390.1:4765187-4780541 GCA_014337955.1 Aspidoscelis marmoratus
TGGGTACTTAATGGGTACTTCTAGTGACAGTGGAAAAACACCCCTGAAATGGTACACTTTCAGGACCACATCCATGTGCCCAGTGAAATGGCACTGGGCTCCCAGCTGTGGTACACTGGACCAGCAGCTAGCGTGTTGTCCAAGTATGGGCCTTTGATCTGGTATACAAGCCTGGGATGAACCATGCTTGAAACAGGCAACAGTGCCTTTTGCACGCTGTTGGGTATGGGTGGAGTGGCCTGGTGTGGACAAGGCATTCCAGAGTAGGGGTGTGCATGAATGCAATTTTCGGGATTCGATTCAATTTGAATCAAATATCCAAAAATGTGATTCAATTTGAATCTTTAAAATTCAAATTTACCCCAATTCGATTCAAATTAAGCAAATTCAAATCTATGTGTTTGAATTTTTTATTTGAATTTGCACGTACAGATGACAACAATATTCGTATGTGCCTGTACACATCGTTATGCATCCTGTATACATCCGTACACGTCTGTACACATCTGTATGCATCCTGTAGTTATTCTTTATGCAACCCTTTTTTGTCCCATACAGAGCTGTAAAAATGCAGATCTGTACAAATGCGTACTGATGCGGGAAAGCTGCGTATCTGCAAGCACACAATGGGTATGAACCCAAACACATACGAATGTCTGGATAACTCAAATGAATAGATCCGAAACTTGAAAGTCATTTGAACCTTTAAATTCGAATTTAGGGACATTTGATTCATATTTGAATGTCAAAATTTGATTGAATTTTGAATACCTTGAATATTTGTGCACATCCATAATCTGGGATGCTACATGTGGACCATGCTTGAAACAGGCAACAGTGCCTTTTGCACGCTGTTGGGTATGGGTGGAGTGGCCTGGTGTGGACAAGGCATTCCAGAGACCCTGCTGGTTCAGCCTGTGATTCGAGTATAGAAAGGGTCCTCCTGACCATCAGTGAAGTGATAGTTCCAGTTATCATTTACATGTTTATCTGTTGCCTGTTTTGCTGAATTTTTATTACAATTTTGCTGTATTAATCCTTCGTAAGATCTTAAGGTACATAGCAGAACAGAATTACCAACTTATCATTAGCAGTGACAGCAAGAGAAAGGCCAAGAGATCAGTTGGACAATCTGTAGGTGTTCCATATTCAAGAAATAGGACTCTAAACTACTTGTGGGCATTTAGACCCTCCAGCTTTGTTGGGCAGAAAGAAGTAGCTCATATCTAATGGTTCAGGATGCAAACTCAAAATGCAGATTTGAATGAACAGGTCGCTGCCATTGATAGAATTGTGTTTTCAAGCATTGCTTTATGGATCCATTCTCGTCTGAAATAGATCAGATGATTTTCAGTGACCTTCATGCTTCTAGACTGGAGAGGTTTTGTCCAGATGACCAGTTAATAGAAGGAACCAATATGATGTGACACATTGACTCTTGTGTAATCAACATATAATATGGCTATGAAAGCAATTGCAATGGAAGCCAGAAACCAATTAATGCTGGCCTTTAGGTAACCTTTGGTGGAAAGTTCATGTTTTAATGAGGAATAACCTTACTGCCAAAGCAACTGTGAAAGAGGTAGAGAGCTTGGATTCCTGAGGTTCTAATTCAATGCCAACATGAGAGAGGTATGTCCTGTGCCAGTCTCTTTGGCAACTTCCATATGATGGCAGAGAGAGTGCAGTGACCCAAAATCGATGTTTTGGCCATCTCTGATTGCCATGATGCCAGAGTCTGGGATGCTTTAGGAAATCTTGCATTGGGCAGGAGGTTGGACTCAATGACCCTAGAGGTCCCTGCCAACTCTATGATCTGCCTCCGCTCCTGGCAACAAAACATTGAAGTCAGGAAACTTTTATTTAATGACTCCACCCAGGGCTGTTCAGCAGAGAACAGGAAGAGGTTTGGCCTTCTTATTTAAGTGTCAGGTAGTCTATATGGCAGTAGTGGGGAGAGCGACTGGAAGATCTATCAGTGCTCTTCTATTTATTCTGCCATTATAATGCTCTAATTAGTGGGGTTAACATGCTCAGGGTGTAGGAACATGCATTTCCTTCTTCCTGGGAGCACACTTGTGGTGCAACAGAGGCCCACAGATGTGTGGCCCCATGAACTATCAGGCAAATCCCACAGTGCCATGAAGAACATGTGAGAATACTTCCAATATTACACTGGATGCTTCAAGAAAGAAAATGGAAAATATGAATATGTTTTGGCTATCCTGCACACATTTTCTGCCTGTTGTCATTTTAAAAGCCACTGGTGGATTGCATGGCAAAAGCAGTTGTTATAGTGTTTTACAATATCTCACTGAGTGCATTCAGATGGGACAAAACCAGTGCCATTACGGTGCTGCTATGGAGGAGTCACCTCACGTATCATAGGCAATCCCCACCAGTCCCGCTTTGCCTGAAAACTATTGCTGGAAAACCTAGCCCTCGTAGTGGGTTTTTCAGCAAAAGCACGTTTTGGCAATGGACTTTCTGGACGGAGGAGTGACTGGCGCTCCATCCAGCACGCACGGAGGCTGAAACAGTTACATGCACTTCTGGGAATCCCATGGCCAATTCCCACTTGGCCTCTTAGTTTGCAATAGGTGAACACCTTGACAGGTGCACCTGCACTTGCAGGAGGCATTTGCAGTCTAGAAATGCCCCCAGACTGCCCAAATATTAAATTCTTGCAAACTAGCTGTGGCGCACAAAATCGTGCCCTACATGAAACTAACATTAACTAGGAGCTTACCTGACCCATCCACACCACAACCATTCACACCATTTCTGGTGTGAGGGGTCATCTGAGTTACCACACAAGCACACTGGCACCTCAGATGAGCCCTAATGTGACTGCGCATGCAAGCAGCATCATTGTTGCCATGATAATGGCGCTGGCGCATGTGCAGTCATGGTGGGCACCACGATCAAGATGGCAGTGTCCTTTCAAGCAATTGGACACATGACCGGACACAGAAGAGTGCCCGGGCATGTGGGGGATTAGGCTAACATGCAATTAAAAATAGAACACAACCAGATTTAAAACCAATTCAACCCGGCAAGTGTTTTCATCTGGCGCCTAAAGATACATAAGAATGGCACCAAACAGGCTGAAGTTTCTGAGGAGACTGTTCCCCAACCTGGGTGTCTCCACTGACACCCCATTTTTCTTGTGCCCACTTGATTTATTTCATTTGGTGGAGGCACACAGAGTAGGTCTTCTTTAGTTAATCTCAGGCAAGATCCACATGCAGCCTTTATGGCGCCTTGAGACTGCCCTGAGCATGCAGGAACTCCACACCTCTGCATTTTTATGATGTTCTCAGAGTGCTCAAAAGGTGCACAATCCAAGCATCACCACATCCTGTGTACACTCTTTGCCCCATAAGCACTCTTTAGACAGTGGCAGGACGGTAAAAATAATTCAGAGAACTTTTTCTACCACTCTATGGTGCTCCTGCCTTCACTGCTCAGGTGACTTAACTTTTGTTGCATTTTCTTTGGGCCAGATAACACACTCCTGTTTTTCCAAACACAACAGAAAGCCAACTTTCCCTTCTTTCTTTCTTTTTTGCACTTTAAAGATTTTAGAAGAAAAAGGTCCCAAAGGTAATTTCTAGTGAAATTATAGGTGCCATGATATGCAGTATATCACTCCCTCCACCCTTACAAGTCAAAAATGCATGGGATGCTTGCTTCTGGTGTAGCTTCTAGGGGTGGAGGCTAGGGAGAAAATGACTTAAGAACTATTGAAACCTTCACTGTTTGGATAAAATACTCCAATTTTTTAAAAGGTAGGCAAAGGGCGCTTGTTAGCCCCTTTGGTCTTCCAGTTAGAATGTCAGATTCTTACCTGGAGGTCTCCTGTTTTGATTCTGCACTCCTCCACAAAGCCAGCTGGGTGACCTTGGGCTAGTCACAGCTCCCTGCTGAGCCCTCACAGCCTCACCTGCCTCATAGGGTGTCTGTTGTAGGAAGAAGAACAGCGAGCTTTGTCAGCCACTTTGAGTCCCCTTAAGAATGAGAAAAGTGGTTATAAAAGCCATCTCTCCTCCTCCTAGTTTGAGCTAGTTTGGTCTAGTGGTCGGGGAGCCAGACTCTTATCTGGGAATTCCAGGTTTGATTCTGCCCTCCTCCATGAAGCCAGCTGGGTGACCTTGGGCAAGTCACAGCTCTCCTTCTGAGCTCTCACAGCCACACTTACCTCACAGGTTATTCTGTTGTGAGGAGAAGAATAGAAAACTTTGTTAGCTGCTTTGAGTCCCCTCAAATGGGTGAGAAAAGCGGGGTAGAAAAGCCAACTCTCTTCAGTTACTCACAACAGTCATTCACATTTTATTTGTTGGCCAGTGTTTGGGCACCCTAGCACACCTTTATTAGTCCACTTTTAGGCACTCCTTAACCCTCCTTCCTGGTTTCTTGGAACCTGAGTGGTTGGCGTAAACTATTTTGCATTCTATCATACAGTGATGCCATCGTGCTGTTAGGGCTTGCCCTGGCCTGCATTGGCCTTCCAAAGGATAGCTCTTTACTGGATTTTATAGACTGTGAAATCAATTCTGCAACCCTGTACCACCTTATCCAGCTGCATGTACCAGGGAACACGTTTAGTTTAAGCTGTCTCTGCTATTGCTGAGGCTGTGTAAGCTGGTTCAGTCATTTGGCTATCCACCCAGCACAAAGTCTCTGTTTAGCTTGTGGTCTCTTGGAGCAAAGATGGGCTACGGGAGGAGGGAGAGTGCAGATTTTCCATACTTTGTCAGAATTCCAGTAACATGTCACAGCAGTTGACCCTGACATGACTTAGCCATATCCCAGAAGAATAATGCTTTGCAGTCTGCTACTGCTGGAGAAAAGCTTTTAGCTGTTGGCAGAGGAAACACTGTCTGTCTTTTTTTTTTTTGCTTTGCTTTTTTTGCCGCAACAAGCCTCAGTCTTGCTGCATCTTGGAAAGGCTTGAAGCTCTCTGCCATAAAAACGAAACTTTGCAGGTGCTGAGCACTTGATACGGCCTTTGGCATGGATGCAGTTCTGGCAAAGGTCCAGGACACTGGGCAAATACGAGTGGCTCATGCCATACAGAGCCACTCCTAGATGGAAGAGTGATTCTGCAAATCAGTTGGGCATTGAAATGCAATCACTTGCCTGCCTGGAATGTGGGGAAGACTTTACCTTCCGCCATGTTTTGTAAAACGTTGAGGAACTGTAAAAAGCTCAGTGTCACAGGCCAGAATGAGACAGATATTACAATTATTACTTGTGTGTATTTATTTATTTATTTATTTATTTATTTATTTATTTATTTATTTATTTATTTATTTATTTATTTATATCCTGCCTTTTTCCCAGGCAGGGACTCAAGGCGGCACACATAACCAAACAATAACACAATAATATACAAAATTAAAACTACCCATATATAAACAAGTAATAAAATGTGAATAAGAACATATTAAAACACCATAAGAGGCTGCGTTCCCATACAAGTTTTAATCCAAATTGAAATGGGAGTTCCCATTTATTTTTTTATTCATGGCCTTTATGAGGACTATCCTGCAAAACTCTGCAGAAAAAAAAACTCCAAAAAACTGTTCTTGGTCCCCTGCTACCTTTGGGAATGCTACTGGACTATCTATCCTTCTGGCCAATGCCTGCCAGATGTGGGTGGGATTTCACAGCTACAAAGTTCTCCCCTCACCATGCCTGCTCTGAACACACTGCAATTAGGAGATATACAGTCACAGGAAAATTTTTAAAAAACACAAGCCTCAAGAGATACATTGTAGCAAGGCTGGCACAGCAGGGGAAAATTAAGCCTTGAGCCTCCCTTTTATACTGAGGGGAGAGGAGGGAAACTGAAAGGGTGAGTAATACTCTTCTCCCCCCCTTGGTGTGCGCTGTCTTTATTTTGAAAGAGAATTTCTTTGCACTGTCGGTTCTTTCATTCTCCTGTTTAAGTGAAAAACTGCTGCCTTCCCAGCAGTATGAACAGAGTGAGGGAGCTTCCAATTTGAAAGGGAGAGTGTGAAAGGCATGATTGCTTCTGTTGCAGCTGATTCTCTGGGGCAGGCTTAACAGGGGTTGGACAGGGGTGGAGGTTAAAAGGTCCTGTTTCTCCATGCTTTTTTTGTTTGTTTTTTATGGTTTGAGTGGGAATGCCAGTATTTGGATTCAACCCATATTATCCTCAAGGAAATGGGGACAGCCTGCGCACTCAGTCCTGAATCTGGATTTAAAAAGTCCAACCCAAGTTTACAAATTCAAGTGGGAACCCAGCCAGCGTGTATAAAACACTGTAAATTACACTAAAAACAGATTAAAAGTTGACTATTTAGTTAAAAAGCCTTCCAGAATAAAAATGTTTTCACCTGCCTATGAAAGGGCGGGGGAGAGATGTGGCTAGCCCGGCCTCCTTAGGGAGGAGTTTGGGGTCCTCCAAAGTTTGGGGGCAGCTACTGAAAAGGGTCTCACCCTAGTTCTGACTAATTGAGCCTGGGAAGAGTGAGGGACAGAGAGGAAGACCCTGAAGGTTGATCCGAGTGGCCTAATAGGATCATAAAATATGAAACAGTTGTGGAGGTCCATTTCCATTTCCCTGGAATGACAGCCCTCTGTCTGTGTGGTGCTAGAACTGAAGCATGTTTGTCTGCTCAGGCATATGTTGGTTGTTTGTGGGACCACTTGGCTGATCATCATGCGGTTCACTATTCTTTATTGTGATCACTTTATTCTTTTGCCGTTTTGATAGAAACCATACCAGGTTTTTAAATCAGCAGGAAACAGAGTTACATGAGCCGCCCCCTTATTTTATATTATACAATACAAGATAATTTCTTTTAAGAGCTTGTGTTAGTGCATTGCCATGGATATTTTGGGGGAAGCCAGATGGTCCCTTGCTGCAGCCATTTGTGCTGAATTTTTCAGGGCTCTCTAGACGGGATTAATTAACAAAGGAGATCTTGGAGATGCTTTTGTTGCCCACTTAGAATGGATTCAATTTGTGGGTGTGCAAGGGGTGGCAGTACAGAAATAAGTAGGGCGGCCGTTACAGGAGTGCAGATGTCTGAGTGGCTTCCTATCATCTGAAGTGGCTTTTAACCTAATATGCACTCTTGTCTGGGAAGAAGAGAAGAGAGTAAGGAACAATTGACTTCACTGTGGACAGGTGTATCAATGGCTACCAAGATGGATGCCTAGGTACTGCTTCCTGAGGTCAATTCTAACTTCGGTCCATAGTTTACAATTAGTCAACACCTGGGCAGGTGCATCTGCACTTACAGGAGACACTTACAGCCTACAAGTGCCCCCTGCCTGCCCAGATGTTAACTAACTGTAAACTAGCTATAGTGCATGACATTGTGCACCACAAGGTACCTAACCTTTACCCCACATGACCAGGAACCTACCTGGAAGATCCCAGCCAGTGAGCATCTGCACTTTGTCTGGCTGGGGAGGTCATCTGAACTGCTGCATGAGCACACTGGCAGCTCACATGACCACCTGACGTGACTGCCACTGCAGAGAACATTAGCATTTGCGTCACCATGGTGGCAGTGCTGACACATGTGGAGTCACACAGGGTGCCACACTCAAGATGCCAGGGCCCAGGAGTGGATTGGCCATGTGATTGATCCTGTGGGAGCTAGGTGGTTGTTGACTCAATGTTAGTCTCTTGAACATCTTTTCTGTCGATGGGACGAGGGCAGGAAGTGCAAAATCACCCCAGGTTGCAGAAACAGGCAGGATGACTCTGCATTCACACCTAAGTTTTATTTCAGCTTCAGTCCACCTTCAAAGTGAGGAAATACATCAGCAAATTGACCAACCTTTTTCTTCCCACATCATAATATCCCAAAGGCAAATTTTGTGAGTTTAATGCCAAAAGAAAATAATTTGTCACTTTCCTGATGTGTTCCCTCACTGAAGCTGGATTAAACCATAGCAGGCTGTGGTCACACCTAAGGTTTAATCCACCTTCAGGCCACTTTCAGAATGAGAGAATACATCAGCAAAGTGACAAGTGGTTTTCTTTCAGTGTTTACCTTTGAGATAGATAATGTGGAAAGAAAATTTGGGGGATCCCTATTTGTCTGATAATTTGGGGAATCCTTACTTGGATTTTAACAGACTCACTGTGGACTCACTGTTAAAATCCAAATATTTATTAACAGGAACACCTGCCAATCACCTCCACCGTCTTTCCTTGTCTCTCCCATTGTTTGTCTTTCACCCCGCCCCTTTCCTCCATCTTTCCTTGTCTCCCCCCAGTGTTTTCCTTTCCCCCTGCCCCTCTCCTCTGTCTTTCCTCATCTCCTAGTGTTTAATATCCTGCCCCTTTCCTCCATCTGCTGGAAATGGTGGGCTTGGCCAGTCCTAGCTGAGCAAATCAGTAATGAATGAATGAATGCAATTTAGTTGTCCGGTATGGCTGTTGGCAGGTTTGTATGGAATAGCCAGAAGATATTGTAATTTGTGTTGGACTTGAAATGCCAGCTGTGAGGCCAAGGAAATTGGTGTACCTTACAGATGGGTTAGATAACAACCCCAACAATCCCTGATAGTTTTCCATGTTGCAGGGCTAATCCAAGCTGCATTCCAGCTCCTTATGGTGGGATTCATACGGGATATTCAAATCGTAACAATGGCGTGCCTCCACATTTCTTTAGAGATTACCCCATGGGCTGGAGGCAAAGGCTCTCTATTTACAGCAGCATGAATATCTTCCATAGTGCCCCAAGTTGGCTGGGGGTAAAGGCATGAAAGAGAACATGGAATGTGGATCTCCAGCTCAAATGTCTTTGAAAATGCTCCAGTGCAGGAAACTAGCCCAATGGAGGCATCTGGCCCATCCTTGGTTATTACTAGCAATATGAACTGCTTGGCTAACTTAAGTGTCATCTTTTTTAGTGCCTTGCTTATCTCAGGTGCACAGTCTGAGATTGCTTGAAGCTTCTGCAAAGGTAAAATATAGGGTATTCAAAAGGCCATCTTAAATGTTTTCCAAAATATTTGAGACAGTTACATTTCTTTTACAGGGGGACTGAGTTTGCCAGGTGGAAACCCTAGCAAATTCAGCCCTAGGAACAAAGCTCATGGACCCCCTACCTGGCCTTTTCTGAGCTTGGGACAGGATGGACTGTGTGATGACAGGCCTGCTGGGACTTCCCTTGGTCCCTGCCAAGCCCCTAGAAGTCAAGTCAAGTTGCTCCACATGTTAAAGGAACGTGACTGACTTAAATGCTTTTTAAAGCAGGATTAGGTTTTGCACACCCCAACAAAATCTGGGGACAAGAAATAAAGCCATATTATTAATATGAAAACGAGAATTTTTTAAGGGGCAAGTTGATTTTTGACTAAGGCAGGATTTACAGACATGCTGCAGGTGCATGTTGCAGGGTTTGTTCCTGGCCTGGGGAAGAGGGGGGGAATCCATGCCAGGAATATGGTAGGCGGTGCCAAGTGGGTTGGCAGATGCCCACTTGGCAGTCAGTTTGGCCTGGGCCCTTTCTGCACTTGGCCTTATTCTGGAATATATCTCAGAACAGTAGTTGCTGGCCACAAGCTAATGCGGACTGTTGCGGGGCTCACCTGCGGCCTTCCACAGTCTGCACTAGCAGGCTGATAGCAGGTCCCTGTCCTTGGATATTTTCCAGAATAAGACCAAGTGCAGAAAGGCCTCTGGTCTCCTTTGAGTCAGAGTAGCAAAAGTTCCCAGGCCTAGAAATTGCAGGCCATGGAAGTTTCCCTGTGTCACTGGAAACAGCCTTCACCCAGACTACTTCCCAGTGCTCCAATGTTGGAACACTCCTGGGGCACAGATTCTGCACCCAGGGGGCTCTGTACCCACTGCTCAATTCTATCATGAAGACCTCTTTAACAAAAAGCAAAAGTGTTGTGGTTTGTTAGCAAACCCGTTATGAATAAATTAATGGCACCTCAATGGGACTCGCATTGAACAGGCAATGCCATGCAAGAACCTGGGTGTGGTTTTTTAGAGAAGAGACAATGGGAAAGAAGAGATTGCTTATGTGGTGACAAACACTCAAAGAGTCAGAACTATTTTAAGACCCTTTTATACTACTCCGGGGAGATTTATCCTGGCTGCTATAAAAGGGTGGTGTGTGTGTGTGTGGAGTTTGGCCATAAAAGTTAATGGACTACAGATTAGTTTCTACAACAAACCTAGCATACTTGGTAGTTTCAACCAATCTAAGCTCCTTAGAACTACAGTATATTTCTCATTCCTTGCTGAACATCTTCTGTTAAGCTTCAGCTTGAGACTGTTTTACTCACCCTGGAGTCCTACACTTGGCTTCACATTTTTAATTTTTTGTTTAAAGTTGATTTTTTTATTTCCCCCAATCGTTTTCGCTCCACTGGTTCTTACAGATCAGTTTCTTCTCACTGGAGTAAATCTACCATTGAAGAGCTCACATTCTGTGTTTGACTCCAGAATATTTATTTTCCTTAGTTACAATAAAGCTTTAGCTGTTACTAAACAATATATTTATGATACGGAATGCCACATGATTTAAGTTCAGGCTTTACATATGCCTTTATTGGTAAGCTTTGCATTCTGTACAAACCAGAGGCCTGTTCACACTTAGGGCGGTAGTCAACAACTAATGAACATCTGGGCAAGAGCATCTGCACATGGAGTAGGCGGTTGCAGTTTCCAAGAATGTCCTCCCTCTCCAGAAATTCACTAATTGTTGATTAGGTGTGGAGCACAAAATTGTGCTCCACACCTTTACCAAAGTTGACTAAAAGCTTACCTGAAGTGTCCAGCGGCGTGACCATTTGCTCTTTTTCTGGTTTCCCGCAGTTGGTGGGCAGGTGAGGAAGTGTCGGTGCAGGTGCAGCTGTGGTGGTAGCTGTGATCAATCCCCAGGAGCAGCATCCAGTCGTAGAGCCATGAGATCAAGGGTGCTGATGTGATGGACTACAAGACACCCTTGCTCGAACACGCTCCTCTGCAATGGTAGCCAATTGTGGCAGCGAGGAGGTGGAACTTCCGGCTTCAGATGCTGTGGTGTGGGCTGGTAAATGGGAGGACCATTCACACTTCTGACAGGTAATGGATGCTTTGGGGAAGTTTCCTCATCACAAGTGTGAATGGTCCACCTTTATCAGAAGTTTACCAGCTTTAGTTCAGGGCAGCCTAATCAGCGAAGTGCAGAAAGGCCCCAGTTGGCTATTTATCCAAACTAAGGTTATTGACCTATAGAAAATATTTATCACAGCTTAGATGGATCTCTTACCCTCTACAGGTACAGAGTGAGCCAGTTTGGTCTAGTGGTTTAAGAGCTGGTCTCTTATCTGGGAACGCTGGGTTTGATTCTGCCTTCCTCCATAAAGCCAGCTTGGTGACCTTGGGCTAGTCACAGCTCTCTTCTGAGCTCTCACAGCCTCACCTACCTCACAGGCTGTTCTGTTGTGGGGAGAGGAATAGAAAGCTTTGTCAGCCTCTTTGAATCCCCTTAGATGGGTGAGAAAAGCGGGATAGAAAAGCCAACTCTTCTTCATCTTTCGTGCGGTTATGTCCATGATGGAAGGAGCAATGCTGAAACAATTAATCATTTCCTCCTTTCAACATACATCATTCTTATTATCAATTATCACGATAATGATAAAAGGAAGGGAAGAAGGCGGGGGAAACAAAGAGAGGCGGCGGGGGGTCTGGGGTCTCTTTCTTGTGCTGAGGTAAAGGTTGCATTGCACAGTAAACCTTGTCCACTGCCCTATACGAATAACACGGATGAAATGCACCCCTAATATAGACTGGCACAGCTGTCAAATCAGAAGCAACCTATTCCTCCCTCCCCTCCTTTGCTTCCTAAACTGAGCTTGGCAGCATCTTCCTAATCACTGCCTTTCAGAGGAGTGAAACAAAATGCCTTCTACTTTGCATGCATAATTGCATCTGTGGCTCTTGACAGCTTTAATCAACATATGGAATTTAAATACATGCCACCGTTCCCCTGCGACTTAGTAAGTCATTTAAATCTGCCTTGAAATCAATAGCCTGCTTCAGCAACTAAATGACATTAGCAACGGGACGGAAGTGAAACAGAAGCGATCTGCTTGTCATGAGTAATATCTGCATAGGGCCGCCTGCCCCACTAGGAAACTGTGCCATCTGGAGCCAAACGGTGATGAGCTGATTATAACTATGAGGCAGCTTGGTCTAGTGGTTAGAGAGCCAGACCCTTATCCGGGAATATCTGGTTTGATTCTGCCCTCCTCCATGAAGCCAGCTGGGTAATCTTGGGTGAGTCACAGCTCTCTTCTGAGCTCTCACAATCCCATCTACCTCACAGGGTGTCTGTTGTGCGGAGGAGAACAAAAAGCTTTGTCAGCTGTTTTGAGTCCCCTTAAATGGATGAGAAAAGCAAACTCTTCTGCTGCTGCTATGCTGCATACAGTACATCCATTTCCCCTGGAATACAGCTCATCAAAATGAATGGACAGACGGACGGACGGACAGATGGATGGATGGACAAACGGACAGATGTACGTTCGGACATCTCCTTGATGCCAAACTCCAGTTAAAAGATCCTTGTATGTGGGAATGTCTGGCTCAAAGGAGTTTGGGGCCTGGACACTAGGATGCAGCACATGGTGAATAAACTTGACTTGGTCTTTTGGGGAGTCTGTCCACATGGATAGATTGACTCCCCCTCTTTCCTCTGTTGTGTTAAGTTGCATTAGGGCATGACGTTTGCAGGATGGAGGCATCCCCAGGCTTGAAGCACTGCAGCAAGTGCGCCCTCTAAGCTAGGGGTGTGCACGGAAGCAATTTCCAACATTTGATTTGATTCCAGTAGAATATTTGAATGCCCAAATTCCTACGAATAGGGGGAAGAAATGACAGTCGTGTTTGTATTAAAATTCAAACCGACCCGAGTACATTTGTATCTATTTGTATGAATATTCAATATGAATTTGATGATACGAATGTCAACATTACTTTTTTATCCTGTACGCATCCCATTTTCATCCTGTACGCATCCATACGGATACGTGTGTAATGCATATGTATCCGTACACATACGAATGTCCGAACGACTTCAGTTTGGTTCTCTTTTCAAAGTCCACAAGTACTTCTGTTCACCACTGTTTAAGGCACAAGCCTGTCTGCACTAGACACCTGGAGCCAGATATGGATATACAGTAGGGCTGGCTGATTCCACAATGCTTTTTGGAATAAGAGCTTTTTCGTGTTCTTGCAGATTCCATTTTGGAATGGAGTCTTTGCAAAAATGGACCCTTTGTAATGTTTGTTTGTTTACAAATTACATTAGGAGAACATAGTGATGACTCAACTGGATTCCTAGGTAGCAGTGCCAAAGCTGCTTACTAGAGACGTGCACAAATGAAAATTGCGTGGTTGGTTTGAAACTGAACTGAACATTCATTTGGCTTGATGGTGAACTATTTAATTGAACAAACAGCTGTTTGTATTCTTTCAAACTTGTTGAAAAACAAAAAAAATATGCCAATTTTTCCATTCAAAAAAGGCAAAACCCACCAAGCACTAACATGCCAAAATACACATTTCATATGCACTTCTCCCCCTTACTGTGAATAACTTAGATGCAAATTAACTTTGGAGGATTGGAAGAGGCACTATAGGGAAGATTGTAAACTTCCAGCCGGGATAGAGATAAAAATCAGGCTGTAATGTGAAAGAGTCGGAACTTGTCCTAACAGGATGTCTGGAAGGCAAGTTTCCGTATTGCAATACAAATAAAAGAAATTCCTTTGTCTCTAGCTTGTTTATTTCACTAAAACCCACATGGATGGAAGAAAGCTGTTAGAGCAGCAATTTTTCCTAGCATTCGAAATTGATTTGTTTTGATTAAATATCTAGATATTCGAACAACCGAGAACAGCTTCAAACACAAATTATTCTATCAAATTTTTGAATACAAGCCAGGCTTTGCACATCTCTGCCCTTAGTATTAGCTAGGAAACTGAAGCTAGACTCTCCTCTGTTCTGTTTGCTCTCCATCCCCATGGACTGCAGACAGGTTGTCCATTCAGAATCACCAATAGCCATAAAAGGAACAGGAAATCTTGTTTGTAAAGTCCCTGACCCCCTCAAGTGTCACTGTTAGCAACATCGCATGGAGAGAATGCTCCAGAACAGTGAGAAGCTAGAACAAACTGCTGATTATCATTGTGCCCCAGTGTGTCTTGCTGTGTACACTGAGCATTCCCCTTAAGCATCTGTCAGATGCTGCCTGTTTGATGAGAACTAGAGATAGAGGATCTTACACATTCAGCTTAAAATGAGATAATAGGCTATTTTACCTCAGGCTCTTATTCAGCAAGAATGCAGCAAGTATTTAAAAAGTTTAAACCTTTGGAATATACTGTGGTTCTACATAACATAACGTCAGGGAACTACTGCAGTAAGCTACTTTGGTCATCACTTGACATAACTGGAAGGCTTTACAAAGATGGAAGGAGACAATGGTTTTCTTCTCCTTCTGCACTCTCATCTACCTTTTAATCTTTATTTGATTTTTAATGGGAATTACTTCTACTTTAATCTCCATCCCTCCCCACATCATTTTGCTCGTGCAATAGGCATGTTGTGGCACATGGCCAATCTCACACAACTGCTGCAGCGGGCTGCCCCAACACACTAGGGTTGTGCATGAATATTCATAGGCATTTGAAATCCAATCGAATGTGCCAAATTCAACATTTGAACTCAAATAGAATGTCCCAAAATTCAAATGTAAATATTCAAATCAAATTTCAAATTTCAGATCTATTCATTCCAAATTATTTGGGCATTCATATGCTTATGGGCTCGTACGTGATGCATACTTGAAGATCTGCATCTTTCCCACATCTGTACTCATTTGTAAGGACCAGTACGGGATGAAAACGGGTTGCACATGGGATAACTACAGGATGCATACAGACGTGTATGGATGTGTATGGATGTGGGGAAGATGCGTACATGCACGCACAAATGTCATCGATATTCATATGTGCAGATTTGAATAAAAAAATTCGAACAAATAGATCCAAATTTGGTAAATTCAGACCAAATCTTGTTAAAATTGAATTTAAAAGATTCAAATCAAATTGGATTTTCAGTTATTCGATTCGAATAGAATGTCAAAAAACATTCAAGCACATCTCTACAACACACTCATTTTTAGGCACACATATAGGTATCTGCAAATGAAGTCTGTGGTGTATCTGTTTCTTCAACAGAGGTATTTTTGCACTACCCTTCCTGTCTGCTGGATAGAAAAGGAGTGCAATGACTCAGCTTGACTAGCGCTTGTCAGGGGGTAATGGGGTGTCAGGTACCCCCCGTTGGTAATAAATCTT
>MTQE01000390.1:4781371-4798518 GCA_014337955.1 Aspidoscelis marmoratus
ATAATAATAATAATAATAATAATAATAATAATAATAATAATAAAATTTATAAATAATTTTAAAAGACCAAAAGCTGCTACAGGGTTTATTGGCAGTTAGGTGCTTGAGCAGTTTTGCACACCTCCACTCCCATCAAGTTTAAAAGGGAGAAAATCAAGCCTTTATCATGATTGCCTTGGCGATCGGGAAATGAGGGTTGAAATTTTTTGGAATTAAAACAAAAATCAAGCCATTATCCTGCCTGCCTTGGCAATCGGGAAATGGGGGTGGAATATTTTCTGTGGAAAATGTACAAAAATTAAGCCATTATCCTGCCTGCCTTGGCGATCGGGACTTTTCCACTCCCAAAAAATGTCAGTGGCTGCGATCTCCAATGCACAGGGCAGGAACGGCAAGCGCACCCCACCTCCCAATGACGTGAGCACCAATCTCCTCCCCGAATAGCCCGGGACCATCCCCATGCATGGTCTTGGCTTGCTAACCAATGCATGCTGGGACCCCAAACCATGCCCAGACTTGTTTTTTCGGGTACCAAATTTGGTCCTGGTCTGGCACGGTTTGGGGGGATTTGGTCTGTGGAAAAGGCACCCAATCAAAAATGCATGGGGATGCCCCATGCTGAGCCCGGTTCTGGTACCGGACCAAATGTGCATAGGGATGCGCCCTAAGTTCAGGAAAGAAGGATGGGGCAGCAGGTCTAAAGCCCTGGATTTGCACTGTAGCAGTTAACTAGCAATAAATCCCGCAAGTCACAGAGCAGAATTTATGCTGACAGCAAATCAGTCAGTTTGCGTAAGGCTGCGTACTTGGCTGGGGAAAATGGAAACACGTTACAGTATCCTTTCTTTTTAAAATGTTTAGACCACCATGAAACAGACTTTCAAGCAGATTTGAAAGCAAACCAAATTCATGCAATTCCCTTTCTTTGGGGGTTTTTGCTGTTGGCTTGAGCATGCAGCCAAGCGTAAAAATCTCCATCAGCATGTTCAAAGTTTCAAACGGAAGATCTGACAACAGCCCAAGAGGAAGATGTAAGAGCAGCATTTTGCTGTACAAGGTTAAATTGCATGTTATATCAAACTTGCCCACTAGGTGTCTCTCAGTGCTGTGTACGCACCCCAGGCATAGAACAGACAACTCAGTAATTTCCTCGTTCTACAAGAGAGCTGAAGAAAGATTGGACTTCTACTGATTCGTCAGGACCATGTCAGCCTTGAAGCATTTGTCTCCATCTCCCAGGAGGTGGCCTGAATTGCCAGTTGCCAATCGTATGTTTAACTTGGATGCACGCTGTTCGTTAGCACCAGGACTGCTGGGTAACCTGTGGGAGCAAACCATACAGGCCTGCAAGCTCCAACTTCATATCTCTGGCTGTGTGTTCTGTGAATGTGCGTTGCTCCCAATGGTCCTCTGTGGAGTGACAATGCAGGGAGACTTAAATGGATACAACACAGGGATGTGCACAAATATTCATAACATGCATTATTTGGACAAATTCGGACATTCGTACATGAATCAAATGTTATGATATTCGTACATTGACATTCGTACGAATATGAATGTTGCCAGACATTCGTACAAATAGTTTGGACATTTGTTACACTGGGGCGATGGGAAAGCAGCTGCGCCAGTCACATCTGCAGCAGATCTAGAGTGCATCTGACATGGATTGAGAGCATATTTAATGTGGATTTAGGTCAAATTTGACGCATTCAGAGTGTAATAGATATGTATTCATTTGTATTGGATACGTATTTGTTCGTATCTGTTACATATTTGTTTGTATCGGATATTTGTATGAATTTGTAGGAATGCATTCGCATCAAATAGAATCCTATCGCATTCGAATGGGTCTATTCCAACTAATATGAATATTATAATGTTCAATTCATTACGGTTCGAATGCCAAAAAACACAATTGTGCACATGCCTGATACAAAATATGCTGTGATTTCCACATGCACTCATTTATCTGCAGTGGCCATAATTGATATACTCACTTTTAATAGTGCATCTAATTATCTTTCCCCACTTACTGCATCCCAGCAGGGATATGCAAAGACTAATGCACTTTATTAACATTTTGCCTCTTCCCCAATTGGTTGCTGACACCAGGTGAGCCCAGGTGAGTTCTTCCCTTCCTCTTCTAAGAGCCTGGGGATGGATTTCAGTGTTTTTTGTATCCTCACTCTGAATCTTCCTTCAGGCAATCATTCATTTTTTATTTCAAAATACATGGGAACTCCTAAAACTCCCTATTCAGTAAAGCCCAACAGATTGCTTGTACGAGATACGGTTGTATTGTTCTTGGGTACAACCAAGTCGTGGGGCAGACTTGTACTTCCTGTCCCACCTGGGGGATAGAAAAGGTGAACTTGTCCCTGTGTGTACTAGCATTCACAGTTGCAAATGCTAGTACACACCAAACCACCCCCACGCATCCGGATACTTACCTGAAGTGCAGGTGCGTGTCCAGGTGCCACCATCTCTGCCTGGATGAAGGCGTCACTCCATGTGCACTGGCACCATCACTGAGACAACGGTGATGCACCACAAATACACACCGGTACCAGTAAATCACATGACACTCCAGCACTCTTGTACAGTGAGTCATGCGCCCCTCCATGTGCCAAAGAGGATCCAGTAAGTCAACATGTGGAGCACAAAATTGTCTTCTGGATGCTGTTTTGTTTTGTCACATTTGATAACTTGTTCAGATGCAAATATAGTGTTCATTACCTAGACTTGGGAACCTAAACTACAAGTTAGAATTAGAAACTTGTGTTAGAACTGGAATGAGGAACTATGAATTTGAAAGGAGGAAATAGTACTGGAATTTGGAACTAAGGCTGCGTCCTCATGCAAGCCATTTGGCACTGACTGGACTCGCATAGGACCGGGTGTGAGACCGAGACTGAATCTTGGCCGTCCCCATGCCATTCCCAGTAACGCGGGCTGGGGGCAGGTTCAGCCGTCCCCATTCAAACTGCACCGGGATTGTTGTTTGCTTGCCTCGAAAGGGGAGTAAAGCTTACTCACTTTCCCAGGGAAAGGGAGTAAGGGGGTGCAGAGGCTTGAGATTTCTCGCTTTTCCAGGGGGTAAAGTTTTACTCCTGAAGTGAACTGAAGTGTCTTTCCTGTCAGCCGAGATGGGAAAAGGAGTTACAGAGGCTTGAGATTTCTGCCTTTTCAAAAAGGCAATAAGGTTGATTTTAATGTTGTTACCTGCCCTGAGACTTTTAGGTATAGGGTGGGACAGAAACAAAATGAACGAACGAACGAACGAACGAATGAACAAACAAACAAACAAACAAACAAATGAACCAATAATACATAAACTGGAATTAGGATCTAGGAACAAGTACTGGAACTGGAAACTAGCTACAATATCCATCTTCAGAGGATCTGACTTCTGGAAGAGTCGAATGCAAGTGGAGGCTCCCTTAGCAGAGTGCACATTTAGGCTGCATCCAGATGTTGTTACTTATTTTGCTATATTTTAGAATATCTATGCTTTATTCTGGAATATCCAAACATAATAGAACAGGTAACCAATGTCTGGGGGCAGCCTTTGTTGCCACAATACTTGCTCTTAGATTTAACAACTTGCTGACAAATACATTTAGAAAGAAAGACATCGTCATATCAGAAAGTGAAGGGAAGAAGTAGAAAGCATGTTCAGGACTTCCTAAGAAAGAGAAAGTGTGTGAGAGCAAAGCAGGAACTTACCTGGGACACAGGTGTTCAGGCCGAAAGGTTCTTGAGCACTGGCAGGCGGAAGGAATCTGTGACTAACTAGCTGCCCCCTGGTGGTCATCTGGGATTTAGGCTGCTGCAGAAGATGATGCTATTGGAATGGCAAAAGCAACCCAGTCCGAAAATATGCCAGGCTTTGAAGACCAAAGGCAACACTTTCATTTAAGCTGTGAAGAAGATTGACAGCCAGTACAAGCAGCGCAACACTGGAATAACGTGATCACCACAAAGCTTGGCCTCCAAACCATGTTAATTATACATTTTGTGAAGAAGCTCCTCTTCTGTTATTCTCTGGCAATTGGCTTCCTAGAAAGAGCCTGGGCTCTAGTTTTATGAAAGACAGAAAAATGAACCTCTGCAGCCAGAACCCCGTGTTCCCTGATTCTTATTTTCCCACAGGAGTTAAAAGGGTCTCAGCTTGAAAATGCCTATTTTAACTAAGTAAATAGCCATGTGCCATAACCCTGGAATCATAAACGCTCATTATTTCCTCAGCGTGTTCTCTTCCATATGACACATTTAGAGCTGATTTCATGGGGATTTGAGATTTTGCCATTTCTTGCAAAACTAATACCATGCATTCTCATTATGGCTATTTATTAACAATACACTAGGCCGGGTGGTGTGAAGGGGCTGTGCGTGCTCTTTTGCTCCCTCTCACATGCAGACTTTTCCTCAGCCACAGTCCCAAATCCTGACAAGAGGGATGAAACTGAATGGGATGATCTCATCCCCAGGCCTGTGCAGATATTAATCCGCCACACGGAATCGACCGTACAACTTGGCAGAGCTGCAAAACCCTCCTGGGGGAATGCCTTACAATAGCAGGTGTGTGCGTGAGGGGGTAGAAATAAGGGAAGAGGGGGTTGGAAGCTGCAGGTGTACTTGCAAAAGAGCACCTCCCTGGGCTGTGCTTGTCTAAAGCCCATTCGATTAATAATCCCCTCACTTGTCTTCAGATTAGACCCTCCAAATGGGAATGTCACAAAATACGTAAGCAACCTTCAAGTGACTCCTCCCTTTCTCGGGCAGAACACTCCGGAGGGCAGAATGTGAGCAGAACCGGCTGACAGATCTCACAGGTCATTCCAACCGCAATGTTGATGTGTCACCCAGACATAACAATCTGGATGTTAGTCCCCAAGGGATGCAGATTTTGAGGATTTCCTATTAAATCCATGCTGTGCCTCTTTGGCATGAAGATCATGTGTCTAACAAACTAAGGAGGCGATTATTGTTTCTGTTATTAGTAAGACGTATCGTGTTGCCTTTCTAAAGGGGGCGGGGAAAGATCAATTCTTGGGCAATTTGCTGGCAAAAATGCAATAAAACAATTATTTTAAAATATTAAAGAGCCCTGCAGACTGAGAAAGCTGTTTCTCACCAGACAAAGGGCAAGAAAACTTGGAGAGATTGTTTTAACCTGTCAGTAGAGAGTCAACAAGGCAGCTGCTGACCTTCAGGGGTTGGGCGTTTGCTCAGTATGTCCACGTGGCTTTAGAAATAGGATGAGCCTCGAGCTGGCAGGAGCTGCCATGTTTGTTGGGATCAAACTGCTTATGGGTTCTGTCCTTTGAACAGCCACAGTAAGCTTTTCCTCCTCAGAAAAGGAACAGATCTGATACTGTGTTCACACCTACATTTTAATCTAGCTTCAGTCCACTTTCAGAGTGAAATAACACAGCAGCAAAGTGACAAGTTGATTTCTTTCAGCATTTCCTAACTCAGAAAATCTACCTTTGGATTAGATCACGCAGAAAGAAAATGACTGTTCATTTTGCTGATGTGTTCGCTCACTCTGAAAGTGGGCTGAAGGGGGATTAAAACATAGGTGGGAATGCAAGAAAAATGGAGTAGAATCACTCATTCAGTTTGAAACTGCACATTCTAAATGGTTTGGCAACCTCCATTGAGTTCTTTATTTTGTTTTTTTATCTGCATTTTTATCCCACCCTATACTTAAAGGTCTCATGGCTGGTTGCAGCAATTCTTAAAATGCAAAAGACACAAACTCGTTTTATAGGAGCGCTGTGCAATGTTTGATTTTTTAAAAAATACTTTAAACCCAGATCAGTGGCATCACTTGCCCATTGAGTGCATTTAGGACTGCAACTCCTAATCAGTTAGAAAACAATTCATTGCACGGGGCTTGTCTGGAGTTTCTAAACATTGTTTTCTTAAGTCATTGACCCCAGACAAGTCCACGGATAATTTATATTTTTCCCCCTACATTGACTGTTTGTTATCAGAGGAAATGTCTTCAGAGTCAGGGCTCACTGTTCTTTGAGAACTTTATCTGTGTAATAAATTCCATCCAGCAAAACTGAATGCCAAAAGCGGTAAGATCGACATTCCTGGAGAATGACTTAGAGCACTGAGTATGAATCTGAAGTGACCATTACCAGATAAAGTACCATAGTTGAAATACTAAGATATTTTACGCAAAATTTTCTGAAGGCATCGGGGTAGATAACCTGCTACTGAGGTTGGTTAGGCTAAGAGACAGTCATAGTTCTGAATGGGTGCCTGTATTGAAGACAGACCTGCTGGATTCTCCACCCTTTGCTGATTCTAGATGTAGCTAGGTGGTTCTTCCAACCTTTGGTTTGGGGCCAAGTTATTTGAAGGACTGCTTTCTCTTAGCTGCGTCTGCCTACCATTTGGGATATGATGTAGCCTTCGAAGCCAACTTTCCTCAGCTCTTGACCTCTGATCACTGTTTTTGGCAAAAGCAGCAACAGTGTTTATGTGGAGGAGAAGTGAAGTACAACCACGATTCTGGATTGGGTAGTGAAGTTTAAGGTTCTAAAAGATGCAAATGGGTCATGATCATTAGACAGTGGAGTGCATTATACAGGAGGGAGGGAGAGTCCCCCATCAACCAGTCTGAATGTATGTTGAGATAGTATGGTGGGGGCGGGGAACAGTGGTTGGCACAAAAACAAAGATGGACCTTCAGCCAAATAACACCACCCATTTTGAGTATGTGATCTCAGGCAGTTTTGTTTCCTACCTCTTTAGCTTACAGGGCAGCAAAGTTAACGTCTGCTCTGAGAAAACTGGTAGGAAACACTGAGCCTTCTTGCACCTACCTGATCAGTGGGTTATTTGAGGTGCTGTGCAAGCAGTTGCACTGGCCACCGAGACAAAGATGGTAGCGCCCGGATATGCATTCGCATGACAGGTAAGTCTGCAGATGTGTAGGAGGAAGGATAGCGCACACTAGCATTCACAAACGTGAATGCTAGTACACAGCAGGGGAAGTTCATCATTTGTGTCACCTGCACGGGATGGGAAGTGCAAATTTCCCCCAGGATGGCCATGCAAGCTCTGGAATGCTCTATTTGCATGCCACAGCGCCGCTTCCATCCCAGAGAGTGCATGGCTATCCTTCTGAAGCTTTGAAGCAGTAAGAACTGTTCCACAGCTTTATTGGGAACATCTAGATCCTAGTAAACTCCTAGATGCAGTGTTCACACTACTTCCTAGGGGAAATGCTGTATGGGGGCAGGGTGATGTAGCTGCAGCTGTGCAGTGGCGTGCTGTGTTGTGATTGACATAGCAGTGGACTGGCACACACAGTAAGGTTGCTGCCGCTGCTGCTATGGTGATGCAGACGGTCTGGGGTGAAGCATGGGCAAATAGAGAAGTTTGGGATGGTCCTGGCGCTTGCACTGTGAACTCCAGGCCTTGTCTGGGGTGGCATCTGTTACTTGGAAAGCTATTCCTTCTGATAGCCATAGGTTAGTTGGTTGTTCCCTCCCTCCCTCCTTTCTATGCCAGGACAGCTAATAAAGTGATATTATATTAGTAAAATAAAACAATGTAGTGCTGATGTCTAACATATCTCTTGGAGATACTGTTCCAAAGCCTATGGAAAATAAATTAGACACCGTGAACTACTGCTTGGAAAGAGTGTGCCATGACCTGGCTGTGCTTTTTGATTGAAGCTACGCAACTGCCTGAGACCTCAGCAATGTTCCCATCTCCACTGAGTTGTTTATAAACGAAGCTCATACTTTCGCCATTAGCTTTTTTCATGGAACAAGCAAACAGCCATTTCCACTCCATCATTTGAAAAGCATTCTGGCCTACACGCTGGCTCCCATGAATTTGGTGACATGTTCAGCTGTTTCTGACAATGCTGAAAGGAAAAAATGTTGTAGGAAGCAAAATAATGCTGGAGGGGGGGGAGCTATTCCAGATTCCCCTCCATCATTCACTCTCTCTGCTACTTGTAGCATAGACAAATGTGCAGTGAGAAGTAAGAATTCCTAGCACACTCCAGAATACCTGGAACTGATATCCTAAATGGAGAATTGCTGGGTGTTAACCAAGTTAGGGTTCTTATATCTTTAATAGATATGCACAAAAGGGAAATTCAGCATCTGTCATCTGCATTATAGCGCAGGCAGTGTAAATCCCAGAGTGAAGCTGACTGGACACCATTAAGAGCACATTATGAGGCCTGCCTTGTGATGATATTAACAGCAAAGGGTTTTCAGTTTTCTCTGTCCTCTGGTAGCTGTTCAGCTGGGCTTCTTAGGCCCTGGTCACACCTTCAGTTTAGGACAACTTCAAGTTGCGCTACTTACGTTATGTTTATTCAATTCATTTTCCAAGCTGACTTACCCCATTAGACCATTTTAAGAGGAGTCCTCTTTTCCAGAGGACTCAGTCTGTCTGGCATTCCAGGCCATGTCCGCTTCCTCAGTGTGAGAAGGGAGATGGGCTAGAGGAGGCTGAACCGTACTGTGGTGGGTGGGGTCCAGTCTTTCCTTTCAGCCAATGTGCATACACGGAGTTCATGAGGCACCTCCCCTTTTCTCCTCAGTTTATATGATTCCTCTTGGTATTTTTCTGCAAAATTTATTGTTGTTGTTGTTTTTGTTGTTGTTTTTGTTGTTGTTGTTACTATTAAAATTATGGCATGGAGAAGAAAAACACATAAAAAAGGAAGGGGGGCATGGAAAGGGGGAGCAGGCTTAAAAAAGAACCACAAACACCCCCCTCACCTCCCTTGAGTGACACAATGGCATCCAATAAGAAAAGGAGATAGATTTGACGGAGCAAAAGGGGTGGAGAGCCAAGAGTTTTGTGGAGGAAGCTCAGATCGATCGTGGAGAAAGGTGTGAGCGATGTAGCCCAAAGTGAAGACAGCCTGTGGGTGACCTATAATGATCTAGGTATGAACAGAGCTGGTAGGACCTCAGTTTATGAATAGGATGACCTTTCTGATGTAGGTGTGACCAGGATCTTAGGGTGGTAAGGGGTTTCATATCCAACTAATGTAGTAGCAAACCCTCTGCCACCATTACAGATTCACTTTGCACTTTGAGGGCAAAATTGTCCAAACTTGCTCAGAATCTTGCCCTACTGTTATGGATCAATTTCAACTGTTGAGGGCTGGTGATGCGACCAAGATCTTTGCAAAAATGTGCCCCTCCTTCCCTTGCTCTTTGCCTATTGTGGCTAATAAAATCATGCTGTGTGGGCTTGACAGGCTGAATCCTCTGAGAGATTAATGCCTCTCTCTGCGATGGAGGGATGCTACCTGTCCTTAAAAAGGGAGTAGTATGGTCCATGGTCCTTTCTGCACTTGGCCCAGATTATATCTTGGAGCTGGGACGTGCCATCCACATGCTGAGGCAGAATATGGCAGTTTCCACCCTGGGCATGCCATAGTCGGCACCAGCATGAAGATGAAAGGTTTAGAGATATGATCCAGAATAAGGCCTGGTGCAGAAAGGTCCCATGACTCAAGTTACAAATTTGGTCTTGGAAGTATGTATATACAACCTAATATTGGGGTTATAATTTGTATTCCTGTTTGTCTTCTTAATAAAATTTAAAAAGAAAGAAAAAGAAGAATTAAAAAAACAAGGGCAGAGACCTATTATTACTGGCTTGCTGCCCCCATTGTAATGTTTTAAAAGTGCAGTTTGATGGTTTGGTTCACTTTAGCTGCCTCATTGATGTTGCCCAAGGAAAGGCAAGTGCCCTGGTTTGCCCCTCCCCAATTCAGACAGCAGTTTTAAGGGGTTTGTGTGTGGAAGAGATGAGTTTGGGCTGGGACGTAGTTGCGGTGTGTTGGGTGCAGCTGAGTGATGTCTGTAGCATTTGTAGCATTTATCGTTGCTTTATTTTGAGGAAGAAGAAGAAGAGTTGGCTTTTATACCCTGCACTGTAAGGAGATTCTCTTCTTCCCTCCACAACAGGCACCCTGTGAGGTAGGCGGGCTGTGAAGGCTCAGAAAGAGACCTGTGACTCGCTCAAAGAATCAAAGCCAGAGACCACCAGACACTCTAACCACAAAACCGAACTGGCTCACAATCCAGTTCGTGGTTTTAATCAGTTTAATATGTTATGGTTTTAATGTCTTCATTGTATATGCTGTAACCCCCCCCCCCGAGATCCTTGGGTATAGGGTGGAACAAACAAACAAACAAACAAACAAACAAACAAACAAACAAACAAACAAACAAACAAACAAACAAATGTTATTCTCCAGGCAACTTTACACTCCAATCCGTCTCATGCTGGGCTAATTTCTCAATAACTACCTTTCAAGCAACCCTCTAGAATTGCCTGTAGTTGAAGAGTAAACATAGGTTGTTTGCAACACTACACCATTGCTTTATTGATTTCAAGAATTCAGAGATGCTATTCAGAGGTCCTATTTTCCTACCGCCTGCTACAGAAGTCAAAATGGTTGAACCTGAAATGGTTATCTAGGTAACTGTTGCCATTAAATGGACCGGGGAAACGATTGTGATTTGCAGCTGCTTTCTGTGAACGAAACTGTAAAATCCATAGTCAGGAGGGGAGACAAAATTGCAGCACTCCAGCCCCCCCTTTCCTTCAGCACTTGAGCTATCCCTTGCTAATCTTGCCTGATTTTGGAAACTAAGCAGGGTTGGGGCAGGTTAAGGACTCAAGGCACAACCACACCTATGTTTTTAATTCACCTTCAATTCACTTTCAGAGTGAGAGTGTATCAGCAGCTTAGTTTATCTTTCTGCAACATCTAACCCAAAGAATCCTCCTTTGTTTTAACAAAGGAGAAAGAAAATGGCTCAACACTTTAATAATCTGTTCTCCCACTTGGAAGATGGACCAAAGGTGGACTAAAATTTAGGTGTGGCTGGGTCCTTAGAGGGGAGAAGGCATGGGAATCAGGTATCCTGGAAGAAGGTAACGGAAGAAGCGGCCACTTCTGTATTGTTGCCGGCTCTGCACTGATATTGGAGTCATAAATCAAATTGATGGCACCTCTGTTTTTGGACTCCTTGTTGGGATTTTGCATGTGTGTTTTTGCCATGAGTCTAAAATATCATTAAGCCCTGAATATTGGATAATCGAATGCTGTTTTTGCATGTTTCTGGTTCTGTGCCTTTGGGTGCTTCTGCACCTGCTGCCAAGAAATGGATTTAAGAAAATCCGTTTCCTGGTGATCCGTCCTCCGGAGGATCCATCTGGAATAGGGACAGATCGAAGGAGGCCTCCTGCGTCCGCACACACACGGGGAGGATGGATCCAGCCGGCCGGATCCCCTGGGTACTGTGCAGAGGCCGCAGCACCCATTCCAAAGGGGATTTGACCACCCATGGGACTGTAGCATGCAGCTGCCAGTCACTGCGCGCTTGCGCCAATGCGTGGTGCATGGGGGAGGGGCTTCGGAGGCAGTCCGGCCTGCTTCCACCCTCCCCAAGCACATCTGATCCCTCACCTCTCTGGGCGTGGAAGCGTCCTGCTTCCAAACAGATTGAGGTGACGGGCCGGATGGAAGACCTAATTTTCAAGGTCTTCCCAGAGGCCGGATCGTTCGGTGGCAAGACCCCATTAAGAACGGGTCTTGCGCGCTGGAGTGTGAAAGCAGCCACCTCGATGGGTCCCGGATCTGGCCTCCAGTGTGGAAGTTAAGTACTGTAAGTGTCTTCTATGTATCCTGTATGTGTTGTTAATGTGTTTCAATGGTCTGTGCGGAAGCAACCTTTAATAAATACACAACCAAGTGTTCAAACAGCTATAGAAGCTACACATTCTTTCACATGAGCTTGCCTGGCTGCTCAGATCAGCAGGTCAGATTTCCTTTTCATTTCGGCCACCAGCAGAGGCAGCCTTGCTATTTGTGTGAGAAAGGCCTTCTCAGTGGTTGCCCCTAACCCCTGAGATTCCCTCCAAACAGAGACAACAGTGACACTGTCTCTTCTGTCTTTCTTCTACCAGGTGATAGTATTCTTATTTAGGCAGGCATCTGCCAGTGAAGCAGCCATTAACAGAAAGAGGTCCCATTCTGCAGAAGGTTTCAATGTCTTATGTTGCTTTTAATTGCTTTTTTGAACGGTGTTTAAACTTTGGCTCTGTGCCTCTGTACCTTACATTTTTAACATTGTGTGGCAGCATCAGGACACACTGCAGGAAGGGTTGAGGTGCTGGTAGGCCCTTTGCCTTGAAAGGTAAAGATAGCAAAATAATACAGGAGAGAGGAAAAAGCCTGAGAACACTAGGGCTGTGTTCACACCTAAGTTTTAGTTCACTTTCGGTCCACTTTCAGAATGAGAGAACACAACAGCAAACTGACCAGTCATTTCCTTTCCACAGTATCTAATCAGAAGGTGGATTTTCTGAGTAACACAATGGCCAGAATAAAACACCTTGTCGCTTTACAGATGAGTTCTCCCATTCTGAAAAGTGGACTGAAGCTGGATTGAAACAGGTGTGAACGCAGCCCAGGGCTCTAGTCGCACAAGTAGTTTCAGATGACCTCAGGTTGTCTTCAGGTCATGTTACTCGCATTATTTTTATTCATTTTCCAAGCCAGTCTACCTCCGTTGGACCGTTTCAAACAGAGTCCTCATTTTTACAGGACTGACAAGGACTCAGCCTGTCCTGGCATGTCAGGTCATCTTCATTTCCTCAAGTGTGAGTGGGAGGACGGGCTAAAGGAGGCTGAATTGTGCTGTAGTGGGTGGGGTCCAGTCTTTTCTTCAGCCAACCAGCACGTGCGGAGTTCATGAGACACCTCCTCTTCTCTCCTCAGTTTAAGTGTATGGTTCCTCTATCTAGCATTTTAATGCAAATGTATTATTATATAGACTGTTTTAACACCTAGCAAATATCAAAGCCATATTTAAACTTCTCTGCATTTTGTAACTAGTGTACTCTTCATTTGCATATGACAACTGCCCTTGGCCTACACACAATGAACTGAGCAGATGAACATTTCAGGTTCTCCTTAGAAAACAAGCATTTCTCTGGTTAAAGCATGCTGGCACTCAAGGAACTGCTTGTGTTGGTGCCAATTCATGTGCAGTAGAAACGTCTTGAAATGCCGTTAACAAAGGAAAGCAAGGGTGACATCACAGTGCAGTCTCAGCCTTGGCCCTGGAAGACTTTATACATCAGGCGCGCTTGGCTATATGGCAGCACTTTCAAAAGGGAAAAGAAAGCTCACCCATTATTAATCACAAAGAAGACGGCAGTCTTACAGACCCTAGAATCCAGTAGGCTTCTCTTAGGAAAATGACTTACAGTTTGGCCTGTGAAATTTCTCCGCAGCGCCGCAAAAGGCAGTGCAGGAAAAACAAGGAAAAGAATGCCACCCCCCTCTGTGCGCCTTTTGCAAATGAGCTATAGAGATACCTGGCCCATTCTTCACAGCAATTTCCATTTGGAAGGCAATGCACATGACAAACGGCAGCAGGTTAGAGAGAAAAATACGCAGCTCATCATTCAGTCCAAGTTGTAGGATGAGCTATGGCTACACGTCTTCCTCAAGTCTCTGCCAATAGTTTCCCATGTTAGTCATCTGAAACCTTGATTCCTAGATCACAGGAATTACCCAGGGTTTTCCACAGTTATATCCTCTCTCTGTGTGTATAGTCAATATTCATGAGAAGGGCTAGGATTGCATCTACTGGATTATATCACTTGCTGCAAGGAAATGGAATGTTTACTGCGGAGCCTTGGGCCCTTTCTGCGCTTGTTTTAGATCCAGATGTCTGTTAGCTGTGTTCACACCCAAGTTCTAATCCATCTTCACTCCAACTTCAGAATGAAAGAACACATGAGCAAAGTGACTAGCCATTTTCTTTCCACATCATCTAATTCCAAGGTGGATTTTCTGAGTGAGTTAATGCCAAAAGAAAACTGCTTGCCACTTTACTGATGTGTCCGGTCACAAAAAGTGGACTGAAACTGGACTGAATTTTAGGTGTGAACACAGCATCAGTCTGAATCATGGGCCTCCCATCTACATGTTAATGCAAATCAAGGGAGCCCTGCCTCCTTATTAATCCTTATCCTTCTCTACAACACAGAGCCCTTAATCTGGATCTTCTGTGGACCCATTTAATTGGGCCCGCAAGAAGACCAAGGGCCTTATTCCAGATCACGGGAGGCATGCAGACGGCATACCTCTTTGATCCAGAGCTTCAGGAGGGCTGCTTTTGGGGAGATTCTGCAGTAGTGAGTATTCCAGAGCAAGAAGGATACTAGACCCTCCTTTCCACTTGCTGGTCACTCCATCTGGGGCTTTTCCTTAGACTGTCCCAGTGTGCAGAACGGAGGCTCCTAGTTTGCTTGCTGACCCAGTGTAGAATTGTCCATAATCTTTGACAAATGTTTCCTAGGTGCAGTTTTCCCCCCCACACTCAGGCATTCTGTATTCCATTGCATAGATCATAGCCTGAAATGCTTGCTCCCAAAAACAATTATCACAGGCTCTGGTCTATTTCAGCAAGCTTGATAGCGCTTGTAGAAATATCAACCTTGTGGCATACAAAGAAAACTAGGAATTATGCCATATTCTAGCTTCCAGCATTTATGTAATCTATTCTTGCTTTCCAGGCAAACTCCCCCCAGCCTTGCATAGCATTCCCCTACTCTGTCACTCATTTCGGCCACACAGCAAGCTGGATTTCCCAAATTCCTTGTGAATGGCAATTACTTAGCAATCAAACTGAAGTATTAATGTTTTTTCAGCTGCCTGGAGCCCTTTTCATGGATCTAGTTGAGCCAGGAATCATTAGACCTTATAGTTCTCTGAGACCTCAGAAGCAGGGCATGTTTCTCTATGGTTTTAAGCTTGTATATACAGTATATTCTGGCATATAAGACTACTTTTTAACCCAGGAAAATCTTCTCAAAATTTGGGGGTCGTCTTATACACCAGGTGTCGTCTTCTTATATGGCGAGTATATCCCAAACTCTATATTTTAACTGGAAAGTTGGGGGTCGTCTTATATGCCCAGTCGTCTTATACGCCGGAATATATGGGTACTTTTACATGTGCACCTAAAAGAATAAATTGCAGATTAACAAGATATGCATACGTATGCATCAGAAAGAAACCGTCTATACCTGAACTGCTCTTGAAGTCCAATCCTATTCATAATTAGAATCCTGTCCAAATGGAATATATAATAGTATATACTGCCATTTAAATATATGATGCCATGAAAAAGTATTTGATGATTTGTTTACTTTTATATACTTTTCATGCTTCTTTTAGAGAGCGTCAGTGTGACAAAGGCAATTTGAGTGAACACAAAGATACAGCTTTCAACACCTGCATCACCATGTGAAAAATGTAATTGTCCCACTAAATGTAATACTTGGTTCTGCCATCTTTAACAGCAACAACTGCAAGCAAAAGCTTCCAGTAACAGGAGATAGTCTTACACATCTCTGTGGAGGAATTCTGTCCCACCCTTCTTTGCAGAATTATTTTAATTCAGCCCCATTGGAGGGCCTAGGTTCCTGCCACAGCATCTCAATGGAGTTTAAGTCAGGACTTGACTAGGCATCTATTTACCTAGGCCAGTGATGGCCAACTTATGACACGCGTGTCACAGGTGACACGCCAAGCTTTTTTGGGTGACACACATGGTCACCCTGGCACCTGGGCGTGTAGTGCTTGCTTGTTCTTGAAGTGTGTGAAACACCAACTTTCAATTGAAGATTTAGTAAATGAAATTCAGCAACAAAAGTCACTAATGTAAAGAATTATTTGTTTTTGCTTTTAATAAAGTACATATATCAAAAATATAACTTTTTTACTAGAGCTACAAATATCACAAAATTATGGATATTTCTGGAAGTGATACAGCACCCGAGTTAAGCTAGGTTTTCTTGCGAATTTTGACACACTGAACTCAAAAGGTTAGCCATCACTGACCTAGGCCTTTGGTGGGTTCATTTTATATTTTGCTTTTATGGTTGAAGCCTTCCCTGAGACCTTTGAGTAAAGGGCAGGATAAAAATGCAAACAAACAAACAAACAAATAGGCCACTACAAAACCATTTTATTTCTTTTGAGCCACTCAGAAATGATCTGGCTCTTGTGTTTTCTATCATTGTTCTGACTAGGGGTGTGCATTAATAGTAAAAAATCCGAATTCCTACGAATAAAGAAAAATGAATGTCTGGACATTCGAACTGATACAAATACATTCATATCTATTCATTCAAATATTTTATTTATTTATTTATTTATTTATTTATTTATTTATTTATTTATTTATTTATTTATTTATTTATATTTATATCCCGCCCTATACCCAAAGGTCTCTGGGCGGCTAACACAGTTAAAAATGAACATATTAAAATTGTATCAAACAGTGCTAAAATCTATATACAGTTTAAAAACCAGCATGATGATAATAATAAAAATAAACAAAAGCAGTTTAAAAACCATAATTTTTTTTTGCAGGGGGAAAACGTAGAGAGCATTTAGCCAAAGGCCTCAGTGAAGAGGTGCGTCTTCACCGCCTTCCTGAACATAACCAGAGAAGGGGCCTGACGCACCTCCAAGGGGAGGCCATTCCACAACCTGGGGGGCACAACTGAAAAGGCCCTCTCCCGGGTTCCCACCCGCCTTGCCGCTGAAGGCGGTGGGATAACCAGGCGGTCCTGTCCTGCAGATCTTAAAAGGTGGGCAGGTCGATATCCAAGGATACGAATCTCATATGCCTTCGCACCTATCCTGTCTTCATCCCATATGCATCCTGTAGTAACGAACTAGACTTGATGCTGGATGGTTGTGAAGTGAAAGCAAACTAGCAAGCAGGCAGGTCTGTCCAAGTTCAAAGCAGGTTCATGTTCAAAGCAGGTTCATATTTATTGTTAAGAGTCAGGGCTTTTATACCCTTTCACACAGCAGACAGTTACACAGTGGAAAAACACTACAAGATGCTCATAACTATAAGGGAGGGAGAAAATCCGGATACAACCAGATTGAACAACCTAAATGCAAGGATAGTGCCACATAGGAAGTGCCATATACGGTGTAATGGTGAGGAAGCTCAGGAACCAATAGAAGCCTGTCTCTGGGGCTTCCTTATGCATGTGGACAGCTCATGTAAGCTACCTTGAGCGTTGTATTGTTT
>MTQE01000390.1:4798607-4824728 GCA_014337955.1 Aspidoscelis marmoratus
TACATGTTATGACTTCCTGAGACCTTCTTTGAGAGAGATACGGCAAAGTTGCTATGACCTAGGAATTTATCCTTTGGCCCAGTAGCTAGTAACTTTTACTTTAGCTGAAATGGGCAAAATCTCTACCACAGCATCCCGTTTTCATTCCGTATGGATGCGTACGGGTGCGTATGGAAACACACAAGATGTGTATGGATGCGTACACATATGAATGTCTGAATTATTTGTATGAAGAAGTCAAAATATTTGTATTCATACGAATACTAAAATACAAATGTCTGGACATTTGATTCGTATACGAATGATGGAGTTCGTACACATTTACATGAATAATATTTCAAATATTTGTGCCCATCCCTAGTCTTGACGCCCAACCCAATTGCTCACAGAGTTCAGTTTACAGACTGATGACTGGACACTGTCCTTCAGGATTTTCTCTTAGACAACAGAATTCATGATTCAATCACTTTGGCTGTGGTCACACCTTCACTTTAAGCCTTCTTCAGTCCATCGTCTGATTGTACCTTTTCATGACTATCCATTTTCTTTGTGGACTTTCTACCCTGCAAAATCCAATTGGAGGGTGGAAAAATGAGTTGTGATCTGAAGATTGTCTGAAGAAGGTTTAAAGAGAAGGCATGACCAAGGCCTTACAGCAGGTTGTCAGACCTGAAGCAGCAAAGTACCGCCACACCATCACACCACCACTGCCATGGTTGACTGTTGGTATAGCAGTCTTATTGTGGGATGTTAGCTTTACACCAGTTGGAATGGGACCACGTCTTCCCAAGAGATCCACAGAACATTATCCCAAAGGCTTGGGGGATCATCAAGGTGTTTTCTGTCAGATGTGAGACAAGCCTTTATATTCCTCTTGGCTAGTAGTACTTTTCACCTTGCAACTCTTCCATGGATAACACTTTTGCCAAGCATCTTTCTAATGGTGGAGTCAATGAATCCTGCAGACCTGAAGTTCCTTAGATGTTCCTCGGGTTCTTTTGTACTTCCTGGAAGAGCCTTGGATGTACTCTCCAAGAAATCTTGGTAGTCTGGTCACTTCCGAGAAGAGTCATCACTATTCTATGTTTTCTCCATTTGGAGATCATGGCTCTTGCTGTGGTTCGCTGAAATCCCAGAGCCTCGTAAAATGGTTTGTAGCACTTCGTCTTTTGGAGTTTCTTTTGAGTGGAGCATAGTGTGCTGCTTTTAGCCGCCCTCACATTGCTGCAAATGTTCTCTTTAGGTGATTATTGAATTCAACAAGCATGACTGGAATCAAGCCTGGGTGTGCCTAGGTTGATGGAGCCCAATTATTAGTTAAAATTTAGCTCATTGGTTGACTGAGTAAGCTAAGAGAGCAATTTCTTCCTCACATGAGTGATATGGGTGTTTGATAACCTTTTTTCTTTCAATAAATGAAATGATCATTTTGTCATCTCTGTCTCATATTGAATTTTGTCTGAAGATCTGGAACAATTAGTCACAAATATGTAAAAATGGAAGCGCTCAGGAAGTATTAGTTGACTGAGACCATGTTTCCATTTACACTTCTGGAGCACCTTTGTGGTTCCAAGGAGGTATCTGGTGCTACATATCTAGCGCCAGCTCCTTCCTGGTGCAACTGCAGTTGGAGATGCCTCCTTTTCAGGGCATTTTTATCCTCTTCTGAAATGCCTCCTTGCTCTGAAGTGAAGATGAAGAGGGTGTCTTCTTTCCTTGTCACATGCCCTGTTCATAGCACCTCCATTCGGAAGTGGAGATATGACCTAAATCACACTTTCCACACATTTTAACCACAACCTCTTGGATTTCTTATATGACATATGTTCAGAGCTGTGCCCAGGTAGGGGAACCTGTGTAGCCAAATTATATATAGGCAGTGCCTGGGTATGAATGCTGTTTACTTATTGGGACCAATGTGGTTGTGTTTTGTTTTTGCTTTGGGGGGAATAATCTAGGACCTTTTCACATGTTGGAATGGGTTGGGCATTCAAAACTTAGCTGCCGCTTAACTACGTGTTGGCAAAATGCAAATAGTCTCCATTAAGGAAGCACTCATGGAGCCATAGCAGTGGCACAAATGTACCTGCGTAGCATCACTGCCAAGGCATCTGGGTGACGCAGCATGCAATGCCCAGTCAGACGTTCTGTTTGAATCTCCTTCATCCAGAAGAGTGCGAATGGAATTGCTAGGCCGGTTGCTAGGTAAGTTGTGGAACACAAACATGTGCTCCATGCCTATCCTTGCTGTGAGACATTCCAGCACGCGTGAGACTCTTCTAGTATAGAAACGTCTCTATGCAATGTATATGCTCTGTCCAGGGGCAGACCTGGGGTGTCCCTTTTTGCAAAGTGAGAAAAGACCTCTAGTTTTGTTTCACAGAGCTTAACTTTGAATAACCAAGTTTTTCAAATGTAAATGGTTTAAGTTGCACTTTGAGTGTGTCATTTTTACAGGCTACTTATGACTCAAGGTCCCTGGCCACATAAATAGTTTAGGACAACCTCAGGCAGGCGGTACTTCAGGTCATGTTATTCACATTATTTTTATTTAAGTCATTTTCCAAGCTGGCCTACCCCGTTAGATCGTTTGAACTGTAGCCCTCAATTTTACAGGACTGAGGAGGACTCAGCTCATTCTGGCATCTTAGGATGTCCTCGTTTCCTCAAGTGTGAGTGGGAGGATGGGCTAAAGGGGGCTGAACTCTGCTGTGGTGGGTCCAGTGTTTCCTTTGACAGCCAGCATGCGAGGAGTTCATGAGACCCTTATCTCCTCCGTTTATGTGTATGATTCCTCTAGTGTTTTTATGCAAATGTATTATTATTTTTAAAATTAATTGCACAGAGAAGAAAATTTCATTAAAAAGGAAGAGGGACATGGAAGGGGGGGAAGTAGGTTTAACACCCCCCTGCAAACACATACCCTTGCCTCCCTTGAGTGACACAGCAGCATCCAATAAGAAAGGAGGTAGATCTGATGCAGCAAAAGGGGTGGAGAGCCAAGAGTTCTGTGCACGAGGCTCAGGTCGACCGTGCAGAAAGGTGTGAGCAATGCAGCCCAAGGTGGGGACGGCCTGAGGAAGACCTGTGTGTGACCAGCACTGGTACGACCTCAATTCGAATGAATGAATAAGGTCATCTTGTCTTAGACTTGTGTGACCAGGGCCAAGATGACATAAGCAGATGCCACTGTTTATAGGAGAGCCACGTGCATGCATGGGCAAATAATATTCTAAAGGAAGATGGTCAGTCTTAGCCTATGGTTGAAGCACTTTCTTCAGATTGCATTTGACTAGAGAACTGAAGCAAGAGGCGACACTCGTGTCTTGTTAATGAATAAAATAAAATCACTTGCCTGTACTTCTGAAAATTCAGCACCAATAGTGATATGAACCTCATGCAACCTGTAAATAAGTGGGCAATAGCAATAAACAACTCAGGGTCAGGAAGAAGTAAAACTGGCTCGCTACAGCCAGAAGTGATAAAGAGATTCAATTACATGCAGCTCTTGTGCCTAGTCCTAATTAGTTTCATCGCCATTTTCTACTTTGATCTATTCCCCTAAATGATGAAAGTCAATTAACTCTTCTGATGGCTTCAGCACAGATGCCTTTATCTAGGATGGCTGTGATGGGGAGGAAGATGTTAGGAACGTGTTGTCTCTGAATAGTACCTCTGAATGACAGCGTCCCCCTGAATGTTTTAGAATACATGAACCCTCTTTCCCTGCTAGTGCAGATGACTAATGACAACGTTGCATCAGCTAAAGTGCTTTCATTATAGCGGCTTGTGAGTAAAAGGTGTGTAGAGAAGAAAGTACCCCCACTGGAATTTAGCTGAAAGAAGGAATGCTATTGTCACAGCAGCATGTGAAAATAAGCATAGGTCAAGGCATGGGTTACATTCATTTCCTGTGTATTGTACGAGCAGGCTGTAGCGCTTCACACATTCCTTTTTATATTGTGCAACTAGAATTTACATCAGTGTACACTTAAATAAATTGTATTGTTTGAGGATGTGTTAGACGCATGTTTGAAAATACGAAGATATTTCCACACAGTTCAGAAGAAGGACCAAAGCTCGTTGTTAACTGTATAGTTAGTGTCGACGCTCTGTCACTGTGCAATGGACAAAATAATCGCCCCTGGACCATTGAAGCAAAATTAGATAATGTCCCTTTGAACATACATAAAACGTGATGAGTTTTTCTCTTCTACGATTATGAATGCTTTTTTTGTACTACCGAGTACCATCATCATGAGCAGCATTGAAGACATGCAAGACATGTCACAGGGTTATTGTTAAGTGTTTTTTTTTTTTAATTATTGAACCCTGATTATGCCAAACTGCTTAGCGGCAGCCATTGGACATACGATCTCTAAGAACACAGGCAACAAGTAGCAGACCGAATCGTGAACTCAACTCCCAAAAGAAGAACAGAGAAAACTAGGACGGGCGCTGACAACACAGAGCCCAAGGTTTATCAAACAAACAGATGTCTAACAGAGACGACATCAGAATACTTGGACAGCGCAGACCAGGAACTGGGAAAGGTGACAGTGGGAGAGAATGCATCTGGTCTCCAGAGCGACTGTGCTGATGCTACACAGTAACAGCTTTATTCCAGCACCTCTTTACACAAAACAAACGATAAAATCCTTAAATAAATCAACAATTGCTTATTGCTTAGTATTTGAGATTTGAGTTTTTGTTTGTTTATCAGTACCTTATGGCCATCCACTGTGCATTCTTTGTACATTTTTCCATTACAGATACATTCTTCTCAACCAAATAAATAATTTCTTTTCTTGTTTTAGAAAGAAAATTAAAGGGTACATTACAGTTGTGAAAAGGCAGGAGAAGGTACAACCAACATTTTAAAAACATCTTTAAAAGAGGAGCTCCTCTTTTCTCTCTCGCCTTCTTAAACGTCTAAGTATAAATAATAAAGAACATTATGTTATTTACACTGTTATTAAGTGATCTCTAACTCATAAAGACAGTAAATGATTGTGGAGAAACACAGAAGTATGTACAAGATGTTATTTACAAAAATATATATATATACGCAAAATGATATGTGGCCATTTCATCATCTACATTTCTCTGCAGCATTTCATATAATGGTTGATTTTCTGGGCATCATTGTGGCCTGTGGGTGTTCAGCAAGTGCTTAAAAGCAACTGTTTGTGTCTTTCAGCAAAAGATGTGCACTTTTGGCCTGACGTTTCTCTCTGATTGCTCAGTTAACCATTCCTTAGTTGCATTTTAAGTCATGAACTATAGAAATGAGTGGATACAATACAGTTTTAACATCAAAGGAAACCGGTATCCTTATTTGTCAGTGAATTCCTGGTAGGATAGGAAAACAGGAGACTAAATGGAGGCATGGAACATTGTCAGCTTGGGCCTCTCTGCACATAGCCTTAATCTGGAATATTTCTCAGGTTAGGCGCCTGCTGTCCACATGCTCATTCAGGTTATGGCAGGCACCAGACCCCTATCCCTAGAGACGTTCCAGAGGTAAGGTCAAGTGTGGAAAGGGCCAGGTGAAAACTTATTTTGCAGGGAGCAGGGCTGAATTTGCACTTAGGTCTCAGGTATGCAGTTAGGACAGCTTTGGTACAGCTGTGCATACCAAAGGCCTAAGTGCGAATTCAGCCCAGGTCCTCACCTAGCACAGATGTTATCAAAGTTAAAATGGGAAAACACAGAAATTACACTTAATAAACATGACAGCAATGAGGATGATATAAAGTTTTAATGCATAAGGTAGATTGCCCTGAGAGTTGATGTTGCTTTTTTACCTTCATCGTGGAAACTGATGTTCCCTCGTGCGTTCCGTAACTAGTTTTAAGCTTGGTGTTAATGTCCCCCCCACCACCACTTGTAATGTTGGGTGCTACTTGCACAGACATTGTGCAAACTATGTGCGAGAAAATGTGAGTGCTGGGAAATGCCTGCATGCTGCTGACACTAAAAATATGAAGTGTGAATGGGTCCATCCTCAGGTGTCTGGGTGAGACTCCCTGCCAGATATGGGAGAAGCCTACCTCATAGCATCCCTAGCCATCAGAGACACTGACCAGGGCCTACGGGAGCTCTAGTTCAGCCACATCTGAAGGCCATTATTTGTGTTGCGTTCATGAGTACCAAAAAAGCAGCTCAAGCAAAAGGTGGAGAGGATAATGCTTGGCATTTGTATTCTTGTTCCATCTCCAATGCACTTTTTCTATCCTAGAATGTACATGGGGTAGAGGGACAGATTGGAGTGTGAATGATCCTTCCTGTGAACCGTATCTAATCCATCTTAGAGGTGCTGTGGTGTTTTTTTTTTTCACTGCATACAATCTAGCCTTAGGCTGGCTTTGCTCTCCATCATCTCTGTGGATGTTCCACAGCTGAAACAGAGAATTCTCAGCTTCTCCATGTCAACTACTCATTCCATCAGGATAAGAGACCTGTGGTTGTGGCATTCCATAGGGTCACAGTGCCTGAGAATGCAAAGATTAATACAAAGAGAATGTATAAATGGAACTTATTCTGGAAATTGCAGCTTCTCTCTCTCTCTCAATCTCAATCACTGTGCCTCAAGAGTACAATGATGAATATAAGAAACACATCTGGCATTTTATAAACAATAGTTGGCTGAGTGGGCAGCCCATTTTTACTTGGGAGAACAATAGTATTAACCAACCCTAAGTTTATTCAAAAGGTCTGTAAGTGAGGTTAAAAAAAAAAAAAGCATTTTCCGTCAGTTGCCTTTCCGAATGGTCCTCATGTGCCTCACAAATATTTTATTCATTTGAATGCAATTGCTTCTAGTTCCGAAAAGCAGATTCAGCGGGATAAATGGGGATGTGGACAATTGCATAACCAAGTATGAGAAATTAGAGAGGCTGCTTCTCATATCCTATGCGCAGGTAGAAAGATAGCAGACAGACAGGTACATTTGAGCTGGTGCTTTATGCTGTGAGCGTTAATTCCCCCACAGGGATGGCATCCAGACCTGTTGTAGCACATACTGTAATAAACCTGGCTTTGGAATTGCTGCAGTGGGGCATGAAAAGTCTCTATTCCTCTTCTTACCTCAGTAAAAGTTCCTTTCTAAACTGCTTGCCATTCAGGTATCTCCTTGGTATGCAATGCATTGCCAAGTAGATGAATCATAACCAGACTCATGTTAAAAAGTTATGTTTATTACAGTGAAGAATTGCCAGATCTGTTTCAAATATGGTAGATATTTAGGTAGCATTTAAGGACCAAGATGCTATTATAACAGCAAAGTAATATTAAGCATTTAATGTTTCTTCAATTTCATCTTTTTAACAGGCCATTTCCAGTAGTGACTCATCTGCTGCGGCAAGGTGCTAAAGGGAAGACGGTAATGTTCCCTGTTTTGATTAGAGTCCACACAGCATCAAGGAAATTAGTCCACAATAAGATATGGAAAGAAACTGGCAGTTAAATGTTCCTTTCTTACTCAGGCTGTCTTATTGCAGCCAGCTCTCAGCTTCCAACTGTCTGCAAGAACAGATGTGGCAGTTGACAAAGATCACTATGAAAAAAAGGTGAACATGGACAAAGCATCACACCAGTCCAGTGCCTAATGCTCCCATTTCCTGGACCTGCATTTTTGTACTGTGAGCCAGAGCAGGGAACAAGGACATTTCTGTGTAAAGCTGGGAGGACTGAATGGGAAAACAGGGGCTTCATTATTATCAAAACTACTATGGGATTCTGCCATGCCCCAAATGGACGGCATGGAATCATGGAGATATGTCATTTGCATGCTTCTTGAACAGCATAGTATTGCAAGGTATTTATTTCATGCAGTTCAAGCATCTTTCCTGAAGCCTGACACCAGTAGCCTGAGGAGCTACCAAGCAGCGGTTTGCATTTTCCTCTCTCTTTCTGTATCATTCAGGTACCCTACCTTAATGCCTCGAGAAAGAAATCCCATTCCTAAGGTCTCTGGCATTCTCTCGTTTCTGTGAAATGCCTATATTCATGCAGAAGGATGCATGTCCCTGCTTTTCCCTCTCCTGTTACACTGCAATGATTTTTGTTTCCTATGAATTTCAAGGTGAAATGTCCAGAGGCTTAGGAGCGAGAAGCAGGTAGGATTTCCGGATAACACAGTAGGGCAGCAGAGCAACGCTTCCTCTTTATTTGAGAGACAGTAGATTTATTCCAATCAAAGAAGACAATACGATTAAATCCCAGGAAGCAAATGCTAGAAAAGATTCCTTTGAAGGTTTTAAACCAGTAATCCACACTCTGCAAAGCACTACAGCATGCCCTTGAAGTTTATTATTATGATGAAATGGAATCCTAGAATCTTGGGAATGAACTCCGTTAGAGCCAAGTGATTTCAATGGCTGTTCCATAACGTAACTTAACACATAAAGCACAATCCAGGGTTGCATGTAAAGGAATTCTGCTATGTTTTCCTGGTACATGAGATCAGGACTGCAGCTTTAGGTAACAGTTTTGGTCCTCAGCATCTAACCATCATGTTGTCGCTGTTAAATCAGCTTGAAGGGTGAGTTGGTTCCTTAAGGGTGAGCAACCTCATTTTCCATTATTTTCAAAGAAAAGAAAAGTTAAACAGGACATATTGCCTTTGTTCCACGGTCTAAGCTGCTTGTGGTTCAGGTTGAAAAGGGAGGCTTTAGCCTTGTGATTGGAAAGACGCTGGTGCCTAAAGCCAGACCAGATAGCAAGCCTGTTCTGGCCAGGACCTGATCTGGAAAATCATGCACAAAACAGGCAAAACACCAAAGTTTAGGGCAAAATGGATTCACCACAGCGAACCGCTCTTTCCTCTGTAGCACGTACCCTATGCAGTCTGAGCCTCGTGTTTGCTCTTCAGTTCTGCTTTGAGAAGTAAAGTTGGCTAGGATAAAAGCAACTTGGGAAGGCTACAAAGGGAAAAGGAACAGGCACAAGGGAGATTGCATTTTCCTTCATTTTTGCTCTTGAAACCAGGACCTCTCACAACCTACCTATTATGCGACTATGGCATTTCACATTTTCCTTCCTTGAAATAAAAGCATTCCATCAAGTATTGGCAACGTGCATTATATATATAACCAAAACTCATGCATGGTTGGTAGCTTGACAGAAGATGACATGCTTACCTTACAGATACGTAGGTAAAAAATAAATACCAGTTTAGGTCACTGGTTTTACACTAAATGTTTAGCCTTTTCCCTGGATCTCATTTTAGCACATTTTGGTTCCATCCTACAAGTAAACTGCACTGGTAATGAAAACTTTGGGTTCAAACCAATCAAAGCTATGCAGGTTTAAGTCCCAATGAATGCATAGGGAAGAATAACCCACTAAAGAAGTGTTAATATGCTGTTTGTTTTTCAGACTGAAGACAAAAGATCTGTTTGAATTCTACCCCATTTTATGATACAGGCATAAATGCAAAAGGCATTTGAATTTTCCCTATCCCACCCTTGAGCGCCATTATCTTGCAAAACTTGCTCTGACGTTTTACTCAGAAGATGCAACTACTTTGGACCACAATCTAGTAAGATGTTTCCAGGCACCAAACCCTTCTGACATGAATAAGCACTGGAGAGAAATTGCATTCATTTTGAGCAGGAGGCGGACTGGGTCCCATTATAATAGGATCAAAAATCCTAGAGTTGTGTTTCGAAGAAACTCTTTGTTTCACAAACTAAATTGTTACGGGAGGGTGCTTGCATATGAATTCAAACAGAAACTTGGCTGATTATATTGAACTCAACCACAGTATTTCTGTCGAATGTTTAATACAGTTATTACATCTTTCATTTTTCTTTTGGTGTTGTCCTGTGACAAATAATGGCAGGTTCCCACCTTGATCACTTCAGGGGTCTTAGAGCAAATCTGTCAAAGAGGGGAAGGAAAGGAGCATTATTTATAGGGGCATGGGAGGGAAAAAGGAGAACGTTTTGTTCTTTAGGTAGGTATGTCAGTACAGGGCTTTTTCTTTCTTTTGTTAAAATTAAGGCTACAATAAACTAACACATGGACTGTTACAGATCTTACAAATTGTATATCCAGTCACCGTTAATGAATTGCACAAAATAGAGGGGAGCCAGTACTTGGGGGAAGAAATTTGGGCAGGGGTGGCAAACAGTAACCCAGAATTGTCAGAGAATTCTGCAAAATATTGTGGAACAGCAACCACTAGTAACTTTTACAAAACTTGCTCTCAACATAACATAACATAAAGGCACCATTGATATCGTTCTTATTTTTGAAATACTGTAAAAAAATTGCTACATATGGCACATAACACTTTTGTATATACATTATATATTTAATTTATAAAAGTTTTTTTTTCCTGTGGTTTTTTTTTCTTTTAATCCTAATAGCGGAACTGCTAAAATAAAATAAATTGTTTTAATTTAAACGTGGAATACTTCATTATATAAAATAAAGTTTTACATGTGAATCTATGTGGGTTTTTTAAAGTGTTTGTTGTTTATACAGCGATGGGATCTTGGTTAGCTATTACACTGGACAATCTTGCTTGCAATTCTTCCTGTGTTGAGAACCGGCTGGTTTGGTTAGTCCTGCTGTCGGCTAGACGATATACAGCGGCTGATTCTAGATCAGCTGCCATTGGGTTTTGTATGCTCAGGAAAGGTGTATCTTCCCCTATTCTTTCATCTTCTGTTTCACTCTCTGAGCTACTGTTCTCACAGCTTGTGTCAGTGTTCATTTCCAATCTATTGGAAATATGGCCATTGGGCTTTGTTCTTTTCGCCCTCCGACTGTTGACTAGTTTCTTTGGGGGCTCTTGTGTTGGTTCATACTCCTGTGTGGTTTCATATTCCTCATCCTCCACTATCCTCAGGGGACTTGGTGGTAGACTGTTACTTTCATGAGTGGGATTGTGGTGGAAAGAAGAGTTGAACTGCTGCATGTGATGCTCATATTTCTCTCGCAGCCGGGGAGGCGTCACCAGTAGAAGAGGCCTCTCCTCTTCTATAAATGGACTGACTGCCACTGAAGGGACAGACATTGTTAAGCTGGAGACTTGCGGAGACATTTCTGAAGCAGGTGACTTTGGAGAACTTGGAGTATGGAAATCTACAGGAGACATGCGAGCTGGAGTGGTCATTGCAGAAACATACCTAAAGGAGTACAGATGACAATTGAGTGGGAGAAAAATTAAAGAAAAAAAAAATAAGACAATGACGGCAAGAATAATTCCCCCTCCCTTGGACTGTTCTGACAGAAATTCTACCAGACATTCTTCCAGTTTTATAAACCATTGAGGTTATTTATTATCCCATGTACGTCTTGGCCTCCACATCATGTCCCGGCCTCTCCCTTCTCCCATTGCAGGTATGACACTCCCCGTAGCACATAGAGGTTTATTTCCACCCCTTTGGGTGGTCCATTCCAGGTTGCAGCCAGCCAACGTGCTTTTTTTGACTTATTAGCCCTTGTGGAAGTGAAGGACCATGGGTCCTCCTAGTAAACCATGCATGATTGCTCTTTCTAGAACACCTCAAATATAACTATCACATCTGAGGTATATTCAGCTGTGGTCTTCCACTTCTGGATGGCTAGAACGGTATGCTAAGGTGAAAGCTATTGTGAGTTGTGATGGCCAGTGAGCTTCTGAGATGGATCAGACATCCGTACTCTGGGATACCTGATCCATCTAAAACTTACCTGGCAGTTCCCTACTGTGTTGTTTGTTGCCATGGTGACTGGATGATGTGGCACATAACTGTGTTGCATCACCTCAGAAGAGGTGTCAACGGGTGCATGTCAGTGGCTAGCATAGTTGTGGAACACTTTTTAGTGCTTCACAGCTATAGAGCTGAGGGACTAGTCTGGAACACAAAGAGCTGTTTCTGGGATGGAAGTGGCTCTGAGCAGTGGGTACACCCGTGCTGGGGGTACTTGGACTTCCTCAGTAGGCCTAGTCCAAAAAGGCCATGGGATGTGAGTGATCAGGTAAGCCCGTGGATACAATGGTGGGATGTTGTGATCAATGGGTGAGTGGGAGAGGGCAGGATTTACTGGGAGGAGTAGGAGGATGTGTGACAGGGATGGCCATGCACGTGAAGGCAGAAGGGGGACCACCCTTCATTTGGTCTGCTACTGAACCTTCCATTGAACCTTCATTACAGTTCTGCTTGAACCTGTTAATGCACATTCCTACCTTGTATCCCTGAAATTAAAATCTAGAGAACATGATATACTACAACAATGAAGACACTTTCCTGAAGTAGCTTGCAGTGATAGCCTGATTTTGCAGTATCCACATTTTATTAGGTCTGTGACAACACTGCAGCTGCCACCAAAAAAAAGCACAATATTTAGACTTCTGGGATATTTGGAAGAAGGCAGTGACAAAATATTATACCAATTCATGTAGTCATTAGAAGCCATGGTATATAGCAGGTGCAGATATCCTTGTGGCATTAAAGACCACATAGGGCCATAACGTAGGGTGTTTTAGCACCTTTGCTTCCTTGGGACCGCACCCCAGGGAAGTAAAGATGGGGGAACAGATATTGGTGACCTCACTTTGGGACACAGATCTATCCCAGACCTTGCCAGCACTTATGGAGGCAACAGTGCCAATATGCCTGCATAGCACTATTGCCACAGTAACTGCACCACCTGGTCACATGCTCCATATGCCCCTCTTCCACCCAGAAGAGTGTGAATGGGGGTGTTCAGGGCTGTCCTAGTGGCTGTTACAACTTCTAGTATCGAGGTAGAACAGTTACAACCTCTAGTATAAAGTTAGAACACTTAGAACTCCTGGGCATGTGGAGCTGCTTCTGGAAAAGAAGTGGCCGCACATAATGGGGATGTTCCATGTGGAAGTATCCCAGGAGTTCCCCACCCAGGGAAGTGTGAATTCACCCTTAGATTTGACTAGTGTAAATTTCCAGCTGCCATGAAACTACTGCAGTGCTTCCTTGCTGGCTGCCAGTGCAGTTAACACAAGACTGCTGCTTGTGTCACTGCCATAAGACAGTGGCTGTGGCTCTGCTCATGTTCCTGGTTAGAATAATTTTCTTCAATTCTCACACAAAGGACATAGGCAGGATTAACTCAAGTGTACTTCTAGCTTTATTGGATAAAAGATAACAAAGAATACAGTGCTGCTCAGAGTGTATATCAAACTTCATTTCCTTCCTTTTCTCTCCGGTTCCCATAGTCGATCCAGTTTCCCAATATGGACAAGATTCAGAGTGCTGACACCTAAGGCATCCAGGGGTAGGGGGAACATTTACGGTGACCTAGCTGTGGCAGCTTCCCATTTGTTTCAAGAGAGGCTGAGCTAGCAAGCAGCTGTGTCTGAGCATGGAGGCTGAGACCAGTTGTGGGTTCCCAGACACGGATTCCCGATAAATATGTGTTGTGCCTGGAGCATAGGAAAGGCATTTGGGGCTCTGTAATGGAGATGTGACCGGGAACTCCATGCAAGCAGAGTTCCAGCAGTGACAGACAGGCATTGTCTATCCCACCAGCCCTTCAGATTTGCCTTCTGGATTGCACGGTTTATGGATCAGAATGTAAAATTAAATGGAAATGAATCGAGTCCCCCAATCTTCAGAAGTTTCATTATTCATAAATATGAAGGACAATTCTGTGTTGAAATGCAGCCATTAATATTGCTGAAGATGTTGTCTATCATCTTCTTCTGACATATGAAATTTTAATCTTTCGTGTTGGGAGATTTCAAGGCGAGGAAGTGCAAATTGGTTTCATGAGTATCAAAGGAATTATAGAGTTTTACACCAAGGATTTTCATTACAATATTCATTTATGTATGAATTAAAAATTGATCCAAGGCTAAGTTTAAGTTTTGCAACAGAAAAGAAGAAACCTTCCCAGCTAATGAATTCCTTACCCAAGACCTTGCAATGCAAGCTGCTTTTACATAAACAGAAACAGAAGTGCAAGAGTATCTCAGGAATACTGTATATCTCTTGCACTTATGTCAATGTATCTATTATTTATGTAGTCCATTTGTGTTGTGTCTGCTGTGGTTCACTCAGTATGGACAAGTGAGGTACATAAATGCTCTAATCGGTTTTCTAGAAAATAACTTCAATCAAACCTCCTGGAGAGGTAATCAGGAAAATCTTCATCTGACAGCACTAAAACATAACTTAAAGATCAGTGACACACAGAACCTTTCCTCATTTGGCAGTGTAGGAATCTCCTGGGGAACTCCTGAATGCAGCATCTGCATTTTGCGGAGCTGCTAGTTTCCCACACTTTACTCCATGCATGTAGGAGTTCCCCAGAAATGTGTAGATGTAGAGCATTTCTAACTGCTCTACATCTACAGTCAACATCGCCAGGCGCAGTCGCTTTTCCACTTCACCTTTTTGGGGGAAGTTCAGAGGGACCTGGGGAGGGGTGGAGCATCCGTAGTTAGCTCTGCATCACCCCGTCACTGCAACAATGGCACCTTGCACACCTTTTGGCACAGTGATGAGAACTGGTGCCCCTAGCAGTGATTTGCACCTCATCAGTACTTAGTGAAGCGCTGGCAAGGTTAGGGGGAGAGCTGGCATCTGAAATCCAGATGCCCCAACTGTCTCCCAACTTCTCATCCTGGGGAGGTTCTCCCTGGAAAGCGAAGGTGCAAATTCACCCAAGGTCTATATTCTAGATCACTCCTAACTTTGGCCCTTTCTGCACTTGACCTTATTCTGGATTATATCTCACAAGAGGGGCCTGCCATTCTCTATACCAGCTTGTATATGATGTAATCCAGAATAAGGGTCAATGCAGAAAGGGCCTTAGGATGTTTTTCCACTGTCACTAGAGGTACCCATTAAGTACCCATGAATGGGTACAAAAATGCCATTAAGTACCCATTAATGGGTACTTAATGGGTACTTCTAGTGACAGTGGAAAAACGCCCTTAGTTAGATTATACTAAGACTATGATAAACCCTAATTAGTACAGGTAGAGTAACTTTGTACCTCAGCTGATTGAAAATTACTTGTCTTTGTATGCAGTCTGAAAAATATGATGATTATCCCTGTGGAAATCAGACTAGAACTAAACTGAATAAATTCTGTGAACATAACGTTAATTAATAGGGTCTAACCATATTGCCTACCTACAAAAAAACTCAAGGAAGCTAACAATCTGCTACTGCATGCTGAAAATGATTTAAATATGCTTGATTTAATTGCCTTAAAAACGACATCAAAGGACAGCACAACATAAAATGGACTAATATGTCATGAAATATAAAATGTTTGAGTAATTAATTAGGGAATCGTATCTTATAAATATTGGATACTGCCAAGATGTCTTTTTACCTTCCCCCTCCACCGCCATGTATCATGGAATTCACACTGAAATGGTTTCAAATGCATGTAGCCAAGTACTTGGGATTTCTTCCACCACAAGGCCTTAAGGTGGTACACCAGATCCAAAGTACAAGAATAAAAACAAAAGTAGAAATAAAATAAAATGAAATCCACCCAATTTTTTTTAAGGAAAAGAAGATCTGCCACACACGAAGTCCTAATGCATGGGTAAAAAGAAAGGTTTTTATCAAGTCCCACCAAGTAACCAAGGTATATGCTAGGGGAAGAGTATTCCAAAGTGAAGGACTAGTGAGTAAGAAAATTATCCTACAAACTGCTATAGTGAAAAAAGGATGCCCCTAAATAGGACAAATACTCAGTTTTTCCTTTATGGGTGTTTTCCCACTAGCACTAGAGTACCCATTAAGGACCCATTAAGGCTAAGTGCTCTAGTGCTAAGTAGAAAAACACCCTATGTTTCTAAACAAACTGACTTCTGCCCAGTTGTGTCCAGCTATTTGGTAATTAAGACAGGCTTATTTGGTTACCTTTCACTGTGTGGTGAATCGCGATAGGAATCAGGCGTGTCCCGTGCATGTCTGAGGAAACTATTACATTCGCGCGGACCTCCGATGCCGCCTAGGCGTCCGCGGGGGCCCGATGGACTTGCGTGTTGGCTGTTCTCAACTGAGGAGCTCACAAGTGCAGAATGGCTTTCAGAGATGATGCTTTCAGTCCGACCATTACTCCAACTAATAAAGAGTCATTGGGAAGAATGGAAGAGAATATCTTAAAAGTTTAACACAAAGGAAAGGAAATTCAGGTTTATAGGAAGCTAATCTGATTTGTGTTTTTCAATATTGCACAGTTTATTAAATGAGACCTTGTTTCCCTTTAACGCATTTCCCCTAACATGAAAGGTGTATTACACACTTAATATAAGTCTTGCTTTAAACAATGACTTGCCGGAACAGAACTTCCAGGTTGAATGAGGCCCTACTGTCTTTTAATGTGGACAAATAAGTAAGATTATAATTCTCAAAAGCCATTACGTGGAAAAAATGTAGCTGGCCAGCAACTGATACCCTTTTCTAGGTTTTAGTATTATGGAAAGAAATAACCAATAGGCAGCATGGATATTATTCAGTGTCACGAAGAGCCAAAAGTATTTCTACAAGTAGGGTGTTTTCGCACCTTTGCTTCCTTGGGACAGCACCCCAGGGAAGTAAAGATGGGGGAACAGATGTTGGTGACCTCACTTTGGGACACCAGATCTATCCCAGACCTTGCCAGCACTTATGGAGGCAACAGTGCCAATATGCCTGCATAGCACTATTGCCACAGTAACTGCACCACCTGGTTACATGCTCCATCTGCCCCTCTTCCACCCAGAAGAGGTATTTCTACAAGTAGAATATGCTACAAATTATACAATTCAGTAAAGGCACGTATAGTTAAGGCATATTCAGATTATTAATGAAATAATAGCATAACAATTTAGTGTTCAGCTAATAGCTCTGCACTTCCCAAGACACATGGGATAAAAGGAATAGGTTTGCTGTGTGTATATGCTGGGGACAAGAAGCATTTATAATGTAGTGTATTTTTTTCAGGTTGGAAATGGAAATACACAGATTTCAGATCAGTCATCTAAACAAAATAAATTAAAGCCAATGGATTGCTAAATCTAAATACCAGTATTTAAGGGTTCCCCACAATATTTTAAAGATAATTTGCACGTGCTTGCATTTACATAGTGGGAACACGTGTAACAAATACAATTTCATTTTTATTAAAAGTAAATCTCATATGAATTACCCCTCCCCAGGTAGCAAGACATAGAGTTACAGTTTCTGTATGTAAAACATATCCATATATTTTATGGTTCGCCAAGCCAAAGGATCCATCAGTCCTGACTGTATTACTCTAGAGGCTTTCTGAGTAGCCACTACATTTTTGGTATGCTGAATATTGGAAAAATGCCATTAAGAAATATTTGAGAAGCAACTATGTGGGCCCAGGGGGATGTGCGTAGTTTTGAATGACAGACTGTGTGCCTATTAAGTTGCTCATCAGGGTTCACATTAGGGTTGATTTTATATAAAGAGATTGTAGTTTGTTGGTGTATACCAGTGATGGCGAACCTTTTGAGCTCGGTGTGTCAAGATTCGCAAGAAAACCTAGCTTAACTCGGGTGCTGTGTCACTTCTAGAAATATCCATAATTTTGTGATATTTGTGGCTCTAGTAAAAAAGTTATATGTTTGATATATGTATTTTATTAAAAGCAAAAACAAATAATTCTTTACATTAGTGACTTTTGTTGCTAAATCTTCAGTTGAAAGTTGGTATTTCGTACACTTCAAGAACAAGCAAGCACTACACGTCCAGGTGCCAGGGTGGCCATGTGTGTCACCCAAAAGGGCTTGGTGTGTCACTTGTGACACGCGTGTCATAGGTTGGCCATCACCGGTGTATACGTTTGTTGTTCAGCCCTATTATCTACTACTGCTACTAGTACTGCTGCTGCTGCTAATCTCATGTAATACTCAGGCAGTTATAGTAATTATAATAACAATTGGTTTCATATCTTCAGAATAATAACTTTCTGATGATGATGATGATGATTCAAACATTTTCCATTGAACACATCACTAAACAGTATATTCATCTAATTATCTTCATTATTGATGTACATACTGATACCTTAACTGTCTCCCTCCATCTCCTCCCTTCCTTTGGGCTGGATGTCAGTTCATATATTCCATAATTTCCCACACTAGAGATTGAATTTATAGTTCCTTATATCCTAGAGCTGCCCATTCTTCTTAGGTAGTTCATTACTTTTCCTCACAAGGAAGAAATTAGTGCATTTGTCTCATGACAGTATAATGTGAGCAGGAAAAGTATAAACCTTAAGGAAGATAAGCCCGCTAGTAGAAAAACAGCAAACGGAATTGGGTATTTTTGTTAGTAAGGCATACTGCAGAAGACAGTTCCCATAAATATTTTAATTATGTACCCCTTTACATCCTTATTTCGATGGGCATTATTTCTGTAACCATGAAAAGTTAGGATTAAGAAAAAAATGAGACATGATTAGGACAGTCTACTTGTAGGATATTATTTATGTATCAAATTCTAGAAGACCACTGTTGTTAAAGGCAGTTTGTTAAAATTATTAAAAGAAAGATAGCACAGCTGGGAAGGGAGAGTAGGCTTTAAGATTATTAATAGCATCAAAAGCAGTTATAGTAAAAAGTTGGAAAACCCTTAAGAAAAGAAAGATAAATTAATGGTATAGCTATGTAGGAGACAAAGTATTATTTGATTTTTTAAGAGATAAGAGATTAAAATATATTGGTCATGTGATATGGCAGTCTTCAATGCAAATATGGTCAAGAGTTTTAGCCTATCTTCAATGGAAAACAGGGAACCCCAAAATACAAGGTATAATAAATACGACCTCCAGCATGGAAAGGACTTTTCAGAACTGACCAACTTGGGGGAGGAGGGGAGGGAGGAGGGGAGGGTAAGGAATAGGGGAATGTAACAAATTGTGTTCTATATTATTAGTAATTGAGGAATAATTGAATGTATGTGGAAATTATTGTTCTAGTAAAATAATAGCAATTAAATAATACTTAATAAATATTAATAATTATAGATTTAAAAAGCTTCAATAAACAGAAGTTCTTTCATGGGAGAAAGGAAATGATGGTTCTTGTTCCATCTCTTACCTATGGCTTGGTGTCTGGGTGACTGTAGTAGAATGGTGAGTAGTTGATGTGTAATGGCTTGTAGAAAAAGATGTTTCTGTTTCTCTCTCAACAGCATGTTCACTGGATATTACATTTTTCGATATATATTGCTAAATAAAACAAAGATAAGCAAGTTTATAGACATTACGTATGTTAACAGTTGGTTTTACATGTCAACACTGTTGGGAGTTTACATTCAGACAGCATTGCCTCTCTTCATTCACGGTGATGGGCTGATGGGAGCCCACACTGTATATAGAGAAGTTGCTGTTCTCTCCCTGGCTGCATTCATATACAGTGAAAAGGGCATCTCATAGGTGGCTCATAGAGAAGTACCTTAGAGGTGGCTTCAAGACGGGATTGTTCATACACCACTCTGCTCCTCCCTCATCTCTTAAATATGTTGTGCTACAAAGGGTGGGCTAGAGAAGGCTTTGAAACACAAGGGCTTCATACTGTGGTACTTTTTTTTGCTATGTCTGAAAACAGCCGTAGAGATGGTTCTAAGATGGGATTGCATGCCAGTCTATTTCTGCCCCCATGAACATTCTAGAAAATGTCAACTTGCTCCCATATGTACTAGCCATCAACACCCCCCTCCCCCACGTACCAGGAAGTTTATCTAAGTGCGGATGCGTGTTTGGGTGCCGACATCTTCCATCTGGATTGCTGGTACCAGTGCACATGTGCCGGCACTATCACTGGGACAACAACGTTGCATTGCGTACACACACTTGTGTTTCTGGTCGTCTGACACGACAGCATACTTGAGCAGCCCATCAGCCCATGCCATGGCACAATGGCCTTGAAGTCCACATGTGCTTTGAGGCTGGTCACAGAGGCCTCCAAGGGTTAGGAACAAAAGTTCCTAGCCTTGGGAACCCTTTAGGATGGCATTTCAGGATGCAATTCAGCATGTTGCCAAAATCACCCATAGCCTGAATATGGAAACATGCCTCTGAATGGCATGCCTCCGTGTATGGGATTAGAGCTCATTGGTCCACTGGTAGTTGCAATTAATTGTGACTAGCAGTGATTCCAATTAGGGCCTCCTTGATTGGCATCATACTTCGTGTAAAGCAGATGGCTCAACCAGTGGGGGAATATGGCAGATCTAGGTGACAGACCTAAGTGGTCTACAACCTTTCTACATTATCTCTGAGGTTAGTTTCCTCCTGCTGGTCTGGTTAACAAAGGCTTCAGAAATCACTATAGACTTCATAGTAATCAAGAATTGTGGTTCCCCTGAATTTTAACAGTGGGACAGTCTGTTCTTTGTGAAGCATGTTAGCAATAGCATATGTTTCCTGTATTTTTATGAACTAGTCTTTCAAAATGTTTAGTTTGGCAATCATCTGAGGACTTCCCAGTGATCAAGAAACACAATGGAGTCTGAATTTTGTTCTATTCTTTTTCTAGTATAAGAAAAAAAAGTTATTGGCAGAAGAAAAAGAATGACTGTTTGGTGGCTAAATAACAGGCATAGCTTGTCTACAAATCGACTCTCTCAGGGAATGATGTAATATGGGAAATGTCTGCGTTGTTTAAACACACAGAACAGGCTCTTGGAACAGGTAAAGTTGTCTATGTACTGAAACTGATAGCAAAACTCTTATTGACAGCAAGGGTCCTTTGGGGTTTTCACATGTAATGAAAGGTAGCTCAGATGCAGCTGTAAATTGTGCACGCTGCCAGTTCTGAGTTAGTTTGATGTTCTTTCCCATTCTTTCATCTTTATCCCACAGCTGAGAGACGGGTAGCTAATCAGGGTCTAAATTCACATCTTACTCTTCTTTCCTCTATGTTCACAGGTGCATTTTCAGGTGAGGATACACCCTGGACGTCCAATATGAGAGGGAGAGGAAGCTATGTAAAGCAAATGTTTTTGCCTGACAAGCACCTTTTTAAACCCTGGAGAATTTGAAAAGGCAATTCAGAAACAGCAAAGGAAACCAGTAATTGGTATAGATGAAAAAAGATCACACTGCTAATGGGATCTCAGAATTCAGATGAAGTATCAAGGTAACATTGGACACTATGCTCAGCACCAAAACATATTTGGATACTTAACATATTCTGGAGGTGGTATAAATGCATGAAATCCAGTGAAATTAATGTGAGTTATGCAAAAGAACAGGGCATAAGTATACTGAGAAATACTTGACGGACTGCATCAGTGGTCTAGCAGTCCATTCTCAGGGAGGCCAATCAAATGCTAATGGAAAACCATCAAAGCAGAACAGGTGTGCAGTAGGATTATTTCATTTATGATCCCATGGTAGCTGGTCTTTAGAAGGAGAAATCTTCCACCAGCTGGATCATGGCTAATAGAAATTATCAGCTGCGTCCTCCATGAATTTGTCCAGTTCTATTTTGAAGTTGCGGTCACATCTTATGGCGGAATCACTTTTTTTCATGCTGTCATACTACCTGAATGGTGTGTTGCTGTTTTCTGAACTTTTGCTACGCAGCATTTTTTTTGAACTACAGTGCCTATACATAATATTTTAAGTATGGTTGTAGCATAAATCTGAGTAAAAACATTATAAAATTAGCAGTTCTATTTTTGATGCCTTTGTTAGAAAACCTTGCCCTTCTTTTTAGTTGCCACACATTCTGGTGGTACTTTTACTGAGCTATCAAGTTCTACCCTAAAATTGCCCGTTTAGACAAAATTACCAGGCACAGTCTTAAATTTGTTACTGTCTTTTGGGCCCTGAATTAAAATCAACAGCTAAGAAATTAAAGAAGACAGGTAAAATCAATAGAAGAACATTCCTATAAACAAAAGGGAGCATTCAGCAACTTTTTCAAATGCTGGCATGACTACATTTTTATGACTTCTTAAAATATACGCATCTGAGTTAATGGTGGATAGCCAAGAACCAGAGTACATCTCTAAGAGAAGGCAATTCCACCAAAGTTGACCACTACCATCCTACTCTGAGTAGACAGTTTAACTTGTTAATTTATACAGTTAACCTGCCAACATAAATTTCTGAAATCCTTTTTAAGCTAAAAAAAATTATCTTGTTTTCTGTAACTTCAGTGTGACCGACCTAGTTTGAACAAATCAGATACAGAAAGCCTGTGAACTCAAAAATGATTCTGAGCCATATCAGCACACATTCATGGTTCTGCTATCTTTCCAGGATATGTTGGGAGAACGGTTCCACCCCCTGCTAATTGCTAAGCGATTAAATGGCCATGATGGGGAACAGAGCTGCAATTAAGGTTGCTGCTTATGTAAAACTTACATTCACCAGCTGGACATTTTCTGGTGGTGGGTGAGGATGGTGAGGACCATTTGCCATATTCACTCTGTGGTTGCGTTCAGAGCGAAGACCTTGCCGGAGTCGGTCATGCAATTTTTTTCGCTGCTTCCTACATTTGAAACAGACAAAATCTTAAATGACAAATGGACAAAATACTTTTGATGTCTTAATGATTAATGCCCAGTATATACCTATAAATTTATCCTATGAAATGCCAGAAATTCATTATATGTTAAACTAAGGCATTAAGAACTTACGACTGTACAGCATTTCTTGAACTTCATTTTATTTTACTTATAGTTCACAAAATGTTGCAGAAGGATATTTAAGCCAGTGTGAATGTAACGGGAAGTGTGGTTTACTATAGGACCTGTTTTATGTCTGTTCCACAGCTTTTGTGAAGCGCATTAATTAACAGTAAAGCCACTAAATGGAACTAGATAGGAAAAAGCTAAAGGTACATACTGTTCCACTCATCGGTGATTTTATCAAATTAACCACCAGGCAGAAGGATCATTTGGGAAGATTCATTGTAATACAAGGTCACCTTATCACTTAATTGACATTGTTACTGAAATGTTACCCATACTTGTTTCCTTTCCTATTTGTCAATTTCATATGAGAAGGGGAAAGGGATTTATTTTGCAAACACTGACTCAGTTACTAAAATATCAATTAGTAAGAGTAATTTCTGGAGCAAAGAAGCAGCAAAATCACTCTCTATGGTCCCAGATTGCTTTCTATACACTGAACATATTAGTGATATTAGTTCTAGGAATGCACTGTATATAGGCTTTAAATCCTGAGTAAATAAGCCTGAACTGAACCACCAGCAGATTAGTAATCATTAGATGAACCTAATTCAGCCTGTGTACTTCAGCATGTCAAGAAACATGAGGAAAAGACTACAGCATTTAAATCAAGGGTGAAGAGCATCATTCTTTATTTTCAACTTTATGTGAAAGGCCAATATGTATGCATAATTGTTGGGAAAAAACCCACTGAAACTGGACTGCAGTAATTACTGAAATCATTTTAAACACGATTGATGCATCTTAGTAATTCACACTTAAGTGAAATCATATAAGGCTATTATGCAATGAGGACACAGGAACTGGTGTAAAACCTGCTCTGTTCTAACATGAGTAGGACTCTGAGTTCCAAAAGAAAAGTAGGATATAAATGAAGTAAAATGAAGTAAAAGTATATCTCATTTTCTAACTAAGCTAGGCTGCATTCAGATGTTGCTTACTGGTACTTATTCTGCTATATTTCGATATTCTGGAATAAATGCTTATTCAAAATAAGTAAGCAACACTAGTTAATGAATGCCTCTGATCTACCTGTAACTAAGAATTGATTGCATTGCACCATAAAGATAGATTTAAATTTTAAAACTCTTCAAAACAATCTTATTCTGTCTCATGTTCACATATTTCACTGCAGAAGACTCAGGGATTCCAGCAGACCAACCAAGGGTGAATGTTGGATTAAGAAAGATTAGTTAGCCATTCCTTTTTCTAAGGTATTATCTCCCATGGTAAATAACATCTGATTCTATGGCTGCATCTAGACATCACTTACTTATCCCGCTATATTTGGATATTCCAGAATAAAGCATGGAGATTCCAGAATATCCAAGTATTGGAACCTGTAAGTGATGTCTAGATGCTGCCTAAAGCATACTACAGCCAGGCCATAAGATTATATGGTTTAATTCAACATAATTTTTTTTTACAATTATTGCAAGAACATCACTTCGCTTTTGTTTAGAGTTTCATCATCCCTCAGTGATAAACAGATAACAAAAAGGAAGAAGGTTTACTTTGTTTTGCAGTAAGCCACAACACACATGATGCCAACCACAAGGAGAGCAATGCAGATGCCAGTTATAGTCAACACCCTCTTCTGGTAGAGTTCCTCAGCTTCTAGAAAATGGCAAAAAGAAGGTGGTTACCAAACCTACACCGAATAACAGGAAAACCGAGAAAAGTCTATTGTACACTATATGTAGTCATATGACTGTTTCAAGTGATGCAATTATATGGCACATTTTTCATCCACAAATTCAGATCTAAAGTGATGGATGGTTATCTAGTTTAAAACAATCACACTTCCAATTAGCTTGACTAGTAATTCAAATTTCTGCTTCAATGTGATTCTAAATCAACCATAGTCATTTACTACTAAAAATAAATGCAATGCACTTATCTAGCAACAACACACGTAACATGGGAACTGGTTTTCCTTTCCTGCAAAGATATCTGAGAAAAAGCTTAACACTTGCCCAACTCTCAATTCCATTTCTTCCTAGATATATGAAAAGACTCTATGGCTTTTTTCCAATATTACTCTGGATCATGGCAATTTTTACATGAAAAATATTAACACTGAATGCTTGAGTTTGGCTTGCAATGGTTCCAGAAGGTGAAATTATACAACTGATCAAGGATTGATGAGGTAATCAATCTGTTACCCAAAATAAGGCAACAATGCATTGTACCACAGACATTAAAGAAACTCATTGTGTAGGATAAGTAAAGGCTTCAGTGATTTATGTCATTATACTTTATTGTTAGCAAACAGTTCTTAGGGCAAACAGTGTTTTGGTTGGAAAAGGCATCCTATTCTGTCACACTTGGAAGAACACTATGTTGAACAAAGGAAATCTTACATTTAGAACAGAGAAGGTGTACTTGTTAATGAAATGAGCCAGCATATCCTTTCTAAAAACCTTTTGTTAGAAAGGATATGACTGCCAGATTATCCAGACCCAAAATTAAAAGTATACATGATGTGTCAGGATGAGTCCGCTAGGAGTTGTATAAAGTAAAGCAGCGGTGGGGATTGCATGTGCGCCCACAGATGCAATGAGATTTTCTTTTCTGTCCTTGTCAACACAGTTAGTGGTCAAAGACAGCAAGAACCACAGTCCAACAACTTCTGTTAGGCTTAAGGTTCTTCTTCAACCTCGAACTAATAGAGGGGGAAGGAGAAGTAGCTTCTATTTTCTTTTGGAATGAGGTTGCCATCAGTTAGTTTCATATGTGGACACCAGCGTTTATCAGTTTCCTGCTCTGCTGATCTTTGTATGTTTGTGGATAAGACATCTGCTAGGAATTGCTTTCACTTGGCCTGCTCTCTCGAGATTGTTTTCTGACATTAGCTTGTGTTAGATCCAAAATTCCTCACCTCTAGAGTCACTGTTGCTTCTAGGTATGTAAATATTTGCTTAGACAATGACCCAGCATATTATGTGATCACAGCATAATGGGCAGTCACCAGAAGCTGGCGGTGTGTGCTGATACACTGTGGTACGTTAAGGATACACAAGTTTAGAAGGAAGGAACTTCTATAAAGTGCTGACTATATCTGGAAGAGAATTTCCTTGAATTTCACTGAATTTTTGAAGAAAATGTTTGGCTTTCACATATGCATTGATACTGTGTTGAGTCTGGCTTTGCAGGCCACATTTTGATTCCCTAGCCTTTGAAGCCATATTTCCTCCCATTTCATTGAGAGGAAGAGTAGTAGCAAGGCAAGTCAAAGCAAGGCAAGGTGATTGATTTTTCTTGTATTAGTCTGTATCCTAATGCCTTCCTTCTGATGATTTTGATAAACACCTCAGACTAAAGTGCTTATCAGTCATAAATCCAGGATCACTGGGTTAGGAACAGCATGGCGGCAAACAAAAATCCCTAATAGAACCCCCCAAAAAAAACCAAAAGCAAAAAACCAAACTAGGGTACTATGCCAAAAATACAAAGAAAT
>MTQE01000390.1:4825687-4856842 GCA_014337955.1 Aspidoscelis marmoratus
AGTTATATTTTACCTAACAGGCCACTGATGAAGACTCTTTAGTCGAAATGTGTATGGCCCTAAATTCTTTGTTTTTATCAGCTATTTTATATTTTAAGTTTGATTTTTATTTTGGTGTGTGTTTTTAACTTGTGAAATTTGTTATGTTTGATGTTTTTACACCTTATTTCTTTTGAGTGCTGTTGCAATTTACCATTTATATTTTTCTATCAGTGGGGTTACCATAGCCTTTTAGTAATTATTATATTTCTTTGTATTTTTGGCATAGTACTCTAGTTCGGTTTTTTGCTTTAGGAACAGCATGGCCCACTGATCTGGAGTGCGGGGAGGTGTGAGCAGGATCAGCCCTGTCTGCACAGGCAGTGCTGATCTAGATTAGCTTATGCCATGGCCTTGGGAGCATCTGGGGAGATCTTTTTAGGTGGCACTACAAGGCAAACAGCTGAAATGAACCCCCCAATGGCACTAGTACACCAGTAGACCTTGTTATTAATGTCTAACAACAGTCCAGACCAGAGGTGGGCCAGGAAGCCATTTTGGATCAGAAAACAGGTGTACCAGCAGTGACCAGAGGAAGTGGGACCTCTCTAGTCCACACCAGCTTATGGACAAAAGAGGCTCAGAAGACCACTAAGATCTGCAACAGAGGTAAATGCAGAAGGACCCACAGTTATTGAGAAAGTGCATGGAGTTAGGACCATAGGCAGTATTTCACTGAACAGTCGTGCTTAGTGAGGCAGGGAAGCAGCAAAACACCCCTTGCTAACTCTCTTGGAAGTAGCTCTTCTGGTTTCATCAAGAGCTTTGAGTGTAAAGTCTTTACACTTGTGTGTTACCTTATTGCAACCCTCTGTTTTGTCAGGTGTTTCAGGGAAGTGGTCCACTTAAATCTGTACTGAAAAGGGCCTAGAAATAAAACAGTCTCCTTGTCCATGGTAATGCCTTCACTTGAAATCTCCTCATCTTCTGTTTTATTTTTGGGGACTTTCCACCTTGGACAGTCCAAATGGAGGGTGGAAAGTCCAGAAATAAAATGTACAGAATTGAAAAGATGTGAGTGTTGTGACCAGAAAACAGACTGAATAAAGTTTAAAGTGAAGGTGTGACCATGGCCCTTGTATCTGAGGTACAATGCATCCCATTAATACGAAACTAGCCCCATGCAAGCCAGACCTATTTTAAGAATCAGTTAACAAGCCTTTGAACATTTTCAAATTAAAATTAATAATGCCGATTATTAACAGAGGGAAGGAAGGGTCAGTTTCGTAAAAGGAAAGAGAAAATTTAGGACACTGCCGGGCCAATTTCATTAAAACAAGCAAACAAGGACAGGAAATCAAAGGAGGGAAACAAACACAAATATGGAAGGGAGAGAAAAGAGACAGAGAAACTGAAGTTAAAGATGTGGTTAGAAGTTGAGAAGTCAACTATAAGCCTGGCACAGCATGCTCGATAACTGGAAAGGAGAATGAGGAAAAAAAATGCTTGAAAATAAGATTGAAGCAGAATTTGAAGGGATTTTACATACAGCATAACCCCTATGCTCACCTTAAAGCACTGATTAAGCAGCTGGAATCTTACAATGTTCCAATTCAACAAGGAAGAAATGTAGTGCTACATGCAATCCATATAGTAAAGGAGTGCCTTCTCCCATATCGACCTGCCCGTGCCTTAAGATCAAGTGGTGAAGCCCTCCTGGTTATCCCACCACCTTCACTAGTGAGGCTGTTGGGCACTCGGGAGAGGGCCTTTTTGGTGATAGCTCACAGGTTATCGAATGGCCTTCCCCTCGAAGTGGTTCATGCCCCTTCCTTACATATATTTAGGAAGACAGTAAAGACACACCTTTTTGCCCTGGCCTTATATTTCCCCCCCTCCCCAGTCACAGGCACAATGACTACAATATGGAGTGTACTGTTTTAAAAATTGTCGAAATTTTAAAGTGTTTTAATCTATATTCTGTTTTTAATGTGTATCTTGTTTTAATGCCTATATTGCGTTTTTAATATGTTGATCAATCTACTGTTACCTGCCCAGAGACCTTAGGGTATGGGGCAGGATAGAAATGTAAACAAACAAACACAGATAAATAAATAGTACAGTACAGAATGGTTAACATCAGATTCCCTAGTTATCAGTCATTATTGAAAAGTGAGTCCTATCCTTTATCCTATCGATAACAAAGCAGGGATGCTGTTACAGGGTGTGAAGACCAAGAATACCATAAACACTGATGTCTTTCATGGCAAGTCCACTCCTGTGTATGCATACCTATTACATAACGCGAAACTGTAATATGATAATTATGTCTAGATGTTACTTCATGAAGAAACAAAGGTCTTAATAGAGACATTGGTTTTGGTGCCTGTCTTTTTACATGTCTTCTTAGCTGTTTAGTTTCTCTCAATTGTCTTCAGTAGCCTTGTATTAATGGAGAACCAAAGTCCATCAAACTGTCAGTGATTTAGTATTTGTAGTTTAATTAGACTGCCCTTGTTTCTCTTACAAGCAAACACTGAAACCCTAAGAGATGGTTTTGTAAGCCTATGCATCTGGGCGCTGAATATGCCAGAAACCCTTGGCAAAAGGGAAAAAAAAAACACTATGCTTCTGGATATTCACAGTAAAGAGATGTAACTAAAGAGATCTTTGCATGAACTGACGGATCTTAAATCAGACCAGCAAGCATTCTAGGGGATTCACTTCCTCCTGGTGGTGAGATCTAAGGGGGAAGGGAGGCTCCTAGTATGCGTGCTGTTCTGGTATATTGACCAGTGTAGAATCACCTTTATATTCATAAAAGAGTTAGGGTGGTTTAACTGAACTTTGAAGGATATCTGGGAGTAGACGGGAGTTCCAGATACTGCAGGGAAAGGCAGAAAAGTTACTGACTTATGCCTCGTTTTCATTGTTTAACAACTATGTCTATGTTAGGACCAAGCCTGGACCCTGAGGGAAATAAGGCAGTCTTCCTGTCTTCCCTCATTCCTTACTAAACTTATGCAGTGAAAACAGGGCAACCAACACATCCTGTCAAAATTCATTCTGTACAGCAGTGGTTCCCAAAGTTGTCTGGGCTACGACCCGTCTAATATAAGTTTACCAACTCGGGACCCACCTCTAGGAAATTTAACCATTACCAATATGAATAAAGGCTCAGTCGGTTGGTGTGTCGTTCTACAGGCAGGGCCCACTCAATATTCGCTCGCGATGCACCGGTGGGTCACGACCCATAGTTTGGGAAAACCTGCTGTACAGTATTGAGCAAGATCAGTTCATGTGAAAAAGGTCTACTCTTGAGAGGCTTCAGAACTGATCAGCCTTTGCCAATACGGTACCACTTTCTTCTGAACTACAAGCCCCAAGATCTCACTAAAAATAGTCTGACTGGGATGGACGGAACCTGTAGTTCAGAATATCCAGAGAGTGCCAAGATGGATTAGAAGCTTGAGCCAGTTTGGTTTTGTGGTTAGAGTGTTGGATTCTTATGTGGTAGTCTCCCGGTTTGTCTGCACTCCTCCATGAAGCCAGCTGGGTGGCCTTGGGCTAGTTACAGCTCTCTTTCTGAGCTCTCTCAGCCCAACCTACCGCATGTGGTGTCTGTTTTGAGGAGAAGAAACAAAGGTTTGTCAGCTGCTTTAAGTCCCCTTAGGGAGTGAGAAAAGAAAGGTATAAAAGTCAGCTCTTCTTCCTGAACTTGAGCACAAGGGGACTCCACAACAGTTTTTCTCGCAATGGCCATGCCTGACTTTCCCTGTTCCTTGACTTCGTCTCTGCTCTGCCTTGTCTCTAGCCTGCCTTACTGCCTCCCACACAGGAGGCAAGTCCAGCAGGTACTTCAATCTGCCATTGTCAAATCCCCTGTTAAAGCATTCATTAGGACTTGCACTGGCAAAATGGCTCAGAAGTTCTAATAATGCAGGGCCTCTATAATCCTACCACTCTGAGCAAAGTCCATTATTTTTTATATTCTGAGAGATTTGCCATCAGTCAACAGGACTGCTGGAAAATTTGGCAGGTGCTTCCAAAGCACTGCTGGAGGACTAGACTGCAGCAAGTGCAAATGTTAAAAACGTTCCAGGCGATGGAACAGAAAAGTCAATTCCCAGTTTTCTGTTACGACCCCAGGCATAATCCACATCAATTTATATATGCTCGTGAACTGCTGAGTTAAGTGCAGATGGGGAGCTGGCAGAGAATGTTATAGCTGTATGATCCCTTCTAAAGAATAAGGAAGTTGGTTAGGAATTGAAGAGAGAGGGTAGAAATAAAAAAGGCTTTCAATCTCTCAGGGTCTAAAGTCTGCAAGCTAAAAGGAATGATTGGTTCATACCCATAAATTCAATCCCAAGATGCTCTGCCAATGCAGAAAGTTGACATAAAAAGAAAGAAAAAGGAAAATAGTTTCAGAAAAGAGCAATACACTGTACTGAAAAAAAACAACAAGTTACACATGGATATTATATCTATTTGGTGCCTGTACACAGAGACAGGACAAATGGCAGGGATCATGTAAGCTTTGGATCCATTTGGGGAATATTGCTTAAGGCAAATACATTTATGAATGTATGCAATTCAAAGAACAAGGTAAATGAAGCGTGTCTGTTAACCCTTAAAGATATTGCTGATACATCATGGCGACAGGCTGCCAGCTGGCATTAGTTATTTTATCATCCATCTAATACACAGATTCTAAATAATCTATATTCAAAACTTGTTTATTGTGTGCATTGATGTGTCACATTAAAAAAAAACTGATCATAACAGGCTGACAGTTTTTTAAAAAAAAACTCTGGATGTACAGGGACAAAGAAATGCCCCACTGGATCGATCCAATTCTGTCATAAAGCATATCAAATCATCTGTTCTCATGTTACTACGTTGGTCCAACAAAGTGGTTATTCTCATGGCCACATCAACAACTGTAATCTGCTATGCAGGGGCCCTGAAGGACAGTTTCCTTGAAGCTTTTACCCTGCTTACTGAACTCCATTTTCTGTCTAAATGCAGACTATGGGTGTGGTTTTAGATATAAAAAAGGGCAGGTCATGGGGTTTGCTATTAGACTGAAACATGCTAAAAGCTCAAGGCTTTGTGGGATAGCAAACAGAACTGGGGAGGAATTTGATGAATAGTTTTGTTAGATTACCCCCCCCCAAAAAAGTGCTGTGGCTTCTCCTTCCTTCCCCCATCAATTCCTACCTTCTGTTAGGATCCTGCTATTCCCTTTTCCCATTGCATGTCCTGCCACTTCCATCATTCCAACCATTATCCCATTTTGTCCACAAGCTCCTAGCTGTGGGGTGTAATCCAGGAAGGTGGCACACATGATGGGGAAAGGGGGAGGCCAGGGCATGATGTGTAGGTGGATTCAATGAACAAGCTAGCCAGCTGGTTCTAGGTTCATCCTCAAACACTTTGCCCACCTTATAGTTCTGGTTCATTATGAACCAAAGGTGCAAATCTGCTTTTGTGCAAATTTCTAATGCAAATAACAGAACCACCTCTTCATCCAGGCATATAGTACATCCGACTGACCATGGGCTTTGCATGTATGTTTTGCTTCTGCACTGATTTTATCATCTTTTACTGTGAACATTTTTGTCTTACTGATTTTTAAACTATCTTGGGACTACTTTGCAATTAGGAGAAGGAGTGTGAAGGTGTATTTATTTTGGATGTTTCTTAAAGTCCTAATGCTAGCGTTTGTGCCCTTCCCCAGGTGAGTTAAGGCTAACCTGATTTATATGCCAGACTGGGAGGATTTCTGTTTGATGCAACAATGAAAAGCACAAAATTGATTTGATTGTGCTGTTTGAGGGAAGTCTCACAGAAGAAGTAGGAACAGAGAAATTAACTTTTTTTTAAAGTAGCAATGGGAATGAAAATTAGAAATCTTCAGTAACCTCTGGGATGCCACTATTTCTTATTTGTTTCCTGTATTGAATTATAAATGCTCATTTTTATCTTATTAGGGAGCAACTGATTTCTATAGCATTTGCAAAACAAAACTATACTTAAGTAAGGGCAATGAAACTAATGAAATTTCTGTATTTTAAAAGCGCACTGTAGGTATATTTTGTGCACACAAAGGCTAAACCCTTTTATGCATATGTTGTATGGGATATGTTGCATATGTTGCAGCAATCAGTAACATTTTAAGGGTTAAACAAAACCATATAGATAATTACTCCTAAACAGCCAGGATTACATGCCTACATGAGCTCTACTACCAGTATATATCAGTTGCAAAGGAAGCTTGGTTAAACCTTCAACAGAATTAGTGCCATGCTCATACATACATATTACTGCATTTTTGCTTGCTGCAGGTAAGGTAAGACAGACCAGATAAAATGTAATTCAATTTTAGACAGCTTCTATTTGAAATATTCAGCAGAAGATTGGTACTTAAAAGAAAATATATTCTCGAGGGTAACCCTTAACATAAAACATGAGAAAGAAACATGCATCACTCACTCTGAGTCTAGAATAATATGCTTACTGATATTTGATATTCATGCCCATGTTCTCTTGACCTCAGAAAGTCGCCTAACTCCACATTTTCTAACTACATTAGTGTCATGTGCATATTCTGCTTTAATCTGCCACAACTATTTTGTATTTTATTGTTTACCATGGAATGCAATCGTCATGAGGGTACAACATTCTGCACATGGAAAGAACTTGACAGACACAAGAAGAGTCCTCTTTTTACTCACATATAGTCATGCATGTGCCAGGTGGTGAAACAATGTACATCCTTCCTCAAGGAAGATCTATTTAGCTAGCTTTCTGACAGGGTGGATGGGAATTCATACTGGCCAATACTTATGATGAAATTCATTGGCCAACCTGTTTTCATCTCAATATTATGGACTCCAAGTTGGAAAAAGCTGCTCCATGGCACCAAAACATGACTTCAAAACTGGGCACTATGGTGGAGGAAGCTATTAGGCACACAGATTTTGCATTGGAACAATTATATTTTCACACGCCTGACCTTTTTTTGAACACTTTTATCTTTCAATTTGCTAGCTAGAGAATGAAAATGAGGCCTCCATGCTACTGAAACAGTTACAGGACAATAGCTTAGCTCTAATTGCTCAGTGGACAGAGGGCATACATGATCTTGCCATTTGTCTTTCAAGTAATATCTTATTAACATTAGGTGATATTATTTTAAGGGCCATTGCAACTTTTATTTCCCTAGCATATCTCATAGCTGTCCTGGATCCTTAATTCACATTCTTAAGGTATACAAAGCTAAAACTGTCCTGATATTAAACTATGAATAGGCCTAACAAACATCTCTTCACTAGATTTACTACAACCCCATTTCCTAAGATGTCTGTTAGGTATGAGTAAAGCTACCCCAACCACCAATTATTGGTGGATTCTGATGGAATACCTAAGATGTGTTTTGAAGATCAGACAGAATCAGGGTCTGCCTGCTCAACTTAGTAGCTAGCATTGCTTTGCAGCATGCTTTTTCAGTACCTTAGTATTATCTGGACACCCTGCCAAGAACACTTTTAAGCAAAGGACTTTCAATATTACTGTACAAAATGATGTCGTGTCTCTTAAGAGCCTTAAATCTCTGAAATTCCTGGCATGTCACAAAACTCATTTTCAGATTAAAAAGTATTTGATCCTTCATATGCCTCAGCCTTCAAGAAGAACTTTTATTCATGTGTGATTTGAATCACACAAATGCAAGGACAAATTTAGGGGATTCCATTAAGTTCCCTTTCATGAGAGATAGCATGTTATGTGGTGTTATTTTTGCCACATTTTGCTTGACTGCCAATTATATTCCACAAAAGGGCCTGTTGTTTAGAACCCTTTTCAAGATGCATTTGGAACTGTCCAATATTCTTCAGGAGCCTAATTTATATATTTCAAATAGAATTGCTTCTTTTTTTCCCTTCCTTCCCTCCTTTTTTTTTTTTTTTGTCAAAGGTGGTTGATCAAGAAATTCCTACATAAGCCATATAGGAATTGTCTGCAGGGAAGATGAAACTGTTAGGCTTACTCTGCCTGAGCTTGTTAGTGAATTTTAACTCATTTTATTGCTTTTATCCATTTTATTTTGCTTTACTTTTTCTTATGTCCACTGATACGGTTGATTAATCAATAAATTGTAATTATAAACTAAACTGATTCCTGAGTATTGCCTGGAAATTTGATTTGATTTAAATCTGATACAGAGTCTGGCATCATTAAACCTAATGGCCCAGTGGTCATAAGCATGCCAAACTCTGTGCTTGATTAAGATCCGTGAGTACTGGGTTTGCTCAACATTTCATTTGTTCATTTTGGCTTAATTTTATATGTTAACTTGAGGGGTAGTTGCATTGTTTTGGGTGTAATACATAGTTTGCAACCGTCACACTGTATCACATGCAGTTTGCTTAAAATAAACACAAGTGAACTGTGCATGTAGCCAGGTGCAGTTTGTGAAAAGCACATGTAAAAGGCATGTGCATCCAAGATGTTCCTGGCTACGGCTCCAGTATAGTTGTGCATAAGTCCAATTTCCAAGCCTTCAGCACTGGTCAATTGGTTTGGGGTGCCTCACCAAGGCCACTTGGCTTCTGCTTTGATGGGGGCTTCCTGATGGTGCGGCAGGATCTTCCGTGGCCCCTTTATGCCAGTTTTGCAGCATTTTATAGTGGACTTGGAGAGGCTCAGCTCAAAAGCAACCTGAGGCCCAATGTTAAAGCCCTACTCAGCCCACCAATGAGCCCACCATGTCAGGCCTTGCTTGTGAGCCACTTTGTGCCAAACCGAACTTTAAACTTCTCTCACCTCCGACATTAGCTAATCAGCTGACTTTAGATGCTCTGTCCTACAGTTCCAATCATCATCACATCTGGGATTTGTGAATGATTAATGGTGAGAGTAGCTTGCCCTCTCACATTCTTGACAGGTGTTTCCCTAGCAACTAGGCCTCTGTTTAGACTCCTGCTTCTGCTTCCACATTTGACCTTGAATGTCACTGATAAGGGTTCCTCTAATTTGTAATGTAATGTAAGCTAGTGATTACCAATTCAATAAAGGAACGTTTCTCTGCAGTATTCTCTGCTATATTCCTGTGTGATTTCTATGGGTGGGAAAACCCTGACAGAAAGTACACAGAAAGAACCAGAAGGGTGAAGTGTATTGTTGATGTCAAATGAACTTCTGTTAAGTGACCATTTACTTTAGAACTGGCCTAAATCTTAGACCTAGACTGACTAGATTCTTTTAAACTGCTTGTGTTATCACATTTAACTGCTTGTGCTATCATTTTCATGCAAGCAGGCAGAGCAATCTGTATTAGAACTTCATTTTGTTACAGATTAAAATCTGAGGAAAGATGCAGCAACAAGAAAGAAACACCAACTGAGCATGCTCCAACTCAGATAGAGACAGAAAGGAAGTGGACGTACGGTAGAAGCTTGCCATTACGTAGTTTTGACAGCGATCACCAGTAAATTCATTTGGGCACCTGAGAGCAAAAACAAAAACAAAAAGGTAGAGAAAACAGAGAAAAAGAGAGGAGGTGAATACACGCTAAGAAAGAAGCTCTTTTAGTGTGAATGGCCTGGACTTGCTGAGTTCACCTTCAGAAACTGGATCAATTTCTCACTGCCACCAAAGCTCAAATATTTTTGAGAAATGACTGATTACAAATACAAAAGCTGCAAGAACATGAGGACGGGTAGAGCCCTCCATATGATACTGCTTTTCTTATATGTTTAGGACAAAGTGAAATTGTTACAGAGACAGTTTAGGTCAGTTTAACAACAACGGTTAAAAGCCCTTATAAAATACACAATAGCAACCCAAAGGCAGCAGGAAAAGGACCCAGTTCTAACCGAAGGATGAAAGCACCAAGTGACCCTGATTGCTGTAGCTGGTGAAGAAAGCAGATTTTGTATTATTTTAAAACATACTTTCTGGTTTTTGGATTTTCATGGGCACAGCGTCAGTACATCTTGTTCCAGAGAATCCATGTTGACACCTAAAGGGCAAAAACGTGATCAGCAACCAAAGAAAGAGAGAGCAGAACTTGGGAAAACAGAGAGAATGCTACTCTGTTTCTTAATGGAACATGAAACGCCTCTCAAAGACCTCTGTGAGAGAAAGAAACAAACAAAATCGGACACCAATTGTTGAAACAGGATTGCATAGATTTAAGCTGCAGTTTAATTATAGCAAATGTATATTGGGGGGAAAACCCATATACAAAATGGTCTTGAATCTGCTGATGCATCAATTACACTTTAGCACATGTCTTATCCTGGGTAACAACTTTATACAACTGACTCAGCATTGATTTCACATTCAGCTGAAACAAACTTCTGTCAAATGATTTGTAGGTGAACTTTTTGAATAGTGAAACTAAAAGGATTTCCCTCCACCCATTTTGACCAAGAGGCCCCCCAAATATAAAACACACTAAAACCATTGTTCATATTATAACAAAATGATGGTATATCTCTCCCTCTTTTTTCTTCAAATGTTTTCATTGAGTCTTGTTCGCTGCCTTGAGTTGTTATGAAGTAGGCGGAGTAAGTAAGTAAATAAATAAATAAATACCAACAGTAGAAACAAAACAATTATTGTTCGAAGCCTAATGGAAAATCTACACCAGTCTTCAACAGCTTCACACTCTTCAGATGTTACAGGATTCCAACTACCATCAGTCCCAGAAAGCAAGGTCAGAGCCTGGGGGTAGTGGGAACCAAAGGGTACGAGGTTGGGAAAGCTGGTCTACCCGAAGAAGATCACGAAGAAGCAAAAACAAATAACATACAATTGTTCCTTGCTTAATACAACCAGGTTGTGTATTGTGAAGCCATGCTAGGCACAACTGCATACTGAAACTGTTCCATGCAATGGAATATGCAGTGTGTTGTGATAGTCCAACTGGCACACAAAACATGAGCAGCTATGGCCAACCATCACTTCTGGGATGTAATACAGCTGGTACTTGATCCTGATTTGCAGAAAAGCATTTCTGGATATGGATATTGCCTGAATACTTAGCTATATAACCAGATCAAGGATGATCTCTGATCCTTCAGGAGTATAAATCTATCCAGAACAGAGTAAATAGCCATCCCTTCATTAGCTCTGACACTATCTAGTGACATACGTACTTCTCCTGGATAAAGTGTAAGTTTATGCAACTAAGGCCTTGTTCACACAAGTGGTTTAGGTTGTCCTCAGATCGTGTTACATTATTTTTATTTAATTTGTTTTCCCAGATGGCCTACCCCAGTTACACCATCTTAACCTGGAGTCCTGTTTTTAGAGGACTAACAAGGTCTGTGAATGTCCTGGCATGTCAGGTCATCTATGCTTCCTCAAGTGTGAGAGGGAGGATGGGTTAAAGAAGGCCGAACTGTGTTGTGGTGGGTGGGGCCCAGTCTTTCCTTTTGTCCAGTGTCTAGAGGGGGTTGGCACATGTGGAGTTTGTGAGGCACCCCTCCTCTCCTCAGTTTACATGTATGATTCCTCTATCTAGCATTTTTACTCAACTTTATTGTTATTATTTTTAAAACTGAATGAAGAAAAGCACATGAAAAAGGAAGTGTGTTTGTGGAAGTGGGAGAGCAGGCTTAAAAAAGAACTGCAAACACACATCCTTGCCTCCCTTGAGTGACAGAATCGCATCCAATAAGAAAGGAGGTGGATGTGACACAGCAAAAGGGGTGGAAAGCCAAGAGAAGGCTCAGGCCGATCACGCAGAAAGTGTGAACAATGCAGCCCAAAGTGAGGATGGCCTGAGGACGACCTATAACGATCCAGACATGACCAGCACTGGTCCAACCTCAGTTCCAATGAACAAATAGGCCATCCTGTCTTAGACTTGTGTGACCAGGGCCTAAGACTCCACTGGGTTTTATTCTTGACTCTATCCTGGAATAGGAACCTGCCATAGTAATGCATACTATTTCACTAGCACATTGGCAGAAGTTCCCCATTCTGGGATATAATCCAGAATAAGGCCCAGTGAAGAAATACTGTCAAGAGTTCTTCACAATATTTTTGAATAAAATAAAAGTGAGTTGTTATCTCTACTGATGACACCGTTCCCTAACATTATGGTAATCACAGAGAGCACAGCAGAACTCAGTTGGATCTCACTGGCCTGGAAGTTGCTCTTGAAGTAGGATCAAACAAACTCAGCTAGATGGTCTAATTAGAGTAAAATCACAACTTCTTGCATCCATTTTTGCAGGATGTTAGGAAGTGTTGTTTGACCTCGTCTTTCAATTACTTTTCATACATTATTAAAGAATAGCTGGCTTCATCTGCTGTAGTGAAAAAGAAAAAAAAGTAATTTTCTTTGTAGTATACTTGGAGAAAGTAACTTTTATCCAAGTAGTATAAAAGTTTGTAGATTATATGTGCCAAGTATGACTTTCTTTTTTTAAAAAAGTATATATGACATCTTAAAGATGCAATATAATGAGCTCAGATATCCCAGAATTCACTTCACCAGACTCCGCAGAAGTGGGCCCTGGCCTATGAGAATTTATGATACACTGAACATATTAAGTTGCTCAGGTGGCACACTAAATGTTTAGTAATTTTTGCTGCAAACTTTAACAGAATATGCCACGAAAGCATGCAAAAACAGACAATATTGTTTTTAAAATATACAAGATGCATTTCTATGCATGGAGCAATTGACCAGAATGAACACATTTAAAGATCATTGATGTGTTTGTAGATTATGTCATCTGTACTTCTGTCTTTTTTCTTATCAGCACCATTGTTAATTCTCCCAAACAAATAAACTAAGGATGAAATGGCAATCATGTAAAACTGGGAGTAAATCTGTCATTCATGTGATGTGAATTGTGAAATACCTTGTGAACCTATGTAATTTGCCAAGTATTCAAACAATCCAGCTGGTTCCCTTGATTTACTGTGGTCCAGCATCTACCAACCTGGTGCTTTCTAAATGTTCTGATTACAACCTCCAGCAATTCTAGCTGACAGTGATGGATGATGCAATTCAAAACACCTGGACAGTACCAAATTGACAAAAGCTGCTATCTCGTAGTCACTTGTCCAATGGCAAAACAGATGCCTTTCCCTGTGACAGGACAAGAAGCCATGGAATATGGAGTTAAAATTTGGATAACTATTCCCATGATTACGAGCCAGTCTGGTAAATGGCAAGGAGTGATGGGAAATGAAGTTTTGCTATCAACATCAAAATATAGTTCATCCAGTTTTACAATTCCTGATAAAGTTAAAATTAAAGTCAATATAATATAAATTATACGAGATTTAAAAATGGCAAAACAACTTTTGAGTGTCAATAGATGCTATCAAAGTGAATAGAGACAACCCGAGTTGTGCCTTCAATTGATGCTGTTATTCCAGCAACCTTTAAGGTGGTGGTGAGATCCAAACAGTCATAGCCTTATTTTGTATTTGTAAAATAACTATTTGGTTATAGAGCTTTATCATCACCACCATCATTGCCACTACTATTTAAATGTCTCCCAGAAAGCAAGTGAGGATATTTTAATTTTTTAAACATATAGACTAGCTTGCTTTTGGAATTAGCTGGACTGCGTCTATTGCAAACAGTGATGGCACGGGTAATGAGAATTAATTGTTAACAGAACCATTTTTCATCAGTTCTGGGCAGTTCTACACTGGACAATATAGTGGACCCGCAAGCATACAAGGGGTGCATTAGGTGTTTTAAGGCTGGTGGCTGTAGTCACCTCTTGCAGAAATTTCTGCTGAATTCAAGCTACTCTCACTCTGTGTTTCTGTAAAAATAAATTTACTTTAATATTTAGAGTGCATGTCAACATAAGAGCATAAGAGAAGCCTTGCTGGATCAGGCTACAGTCCACCTATTCCAGCATCTTGTCTCACACAGTTGCCCACCAATTGCTTCTGGGCATTCTCAAGCTGAAGGTAAAGACAAAACCTTCTTCTCTCAGTTTTCCGCAGATGGCATCCTGCCTGTCTTTCTAACCTGGAGGCAATACCTAGGCATCCATTCTAGTAGCCATTGATACACCTGTCCTAGTACAAGCACGACAGTGATTCTATGGACCACCAACTATTACAAGCTTGTTCCCAACATTTCTCCATTACCCTGAGAGCCACTGACATCTATGGCTACTGGCATCAGTTGAGCAACAAAATTTATGCCACTTGTGAAGCCACAGTGTAGGCAACAGACACCACTAGCTTCAAAGATATGGATGTGATTCCTTTCTGTTATTTTGACATCATCACTGGCTTTCTCAGATGCAAGTGGCTGTCACTGCGACCAAGGAATGACTGGTATGCAGGGCCTATGGTACTGGTATTTATAGAATTTGATTAGCGCCTTCTATCAGTTGTGTGGCTAACTGCAAGGAGGATTACCCACTGTATTCTGCTGGAGTCAACTGTGATCCAGTGCCCACTTGCCCAGCAGAACTAGGGTTTAGATCAGTGATGGCCAACCTATGACACGCGTGTCACAGGTGACACACCAAGCCCTTTTGGGTGACACACCTGGTCACCCTGGCACCTGGGCGTGTAGTGCTTGCTTGTTCTTGAAGTGTATGAAATACCAACTTCAATTGAAAGATTTAACAAATGAAATTCAGCAACAAAAGTCACTAGTGTAAAGAACTATTTTTGCTTTTAATAAAATACCTATGTCAAAAATAACTTTTTTACTAGAGCTACAAATATCACAAAATTATGGATATTTCTAGAAGTGACACAGCACCCGAGTTAAGCTAGGTTTTCTTGCGAATTTTGACACACCGAGCTCAAAAGGTTCGCCATCACTGGTTTAGATTATCCTCGCATTAGACAAAATAATGGCAACAGCATTTGCTTTCTTCAGCAGACAATCCGCAATGAGTTAGAATTCTCATGGGCTTCTGGTTTATGGGTTCCACTGCTATTTGGCAGACACCTGTAAATTCTTTAGAGGTTTATTGTACTCCTTTATACGAAATATTCCAGAAATCAAATTATATGTTTGTGTACACCTCGATATGATAGACCTTCTGGTTCTTATTGTCTAACTACATAAAACTTAAATTTAGAATGGTTAGAAATGTTGCTCACTATAAGTAAGCATACCTATAGGAAAGCTTCAGAATTTTTCTCTCAAACTTTTTTCTTTTTAAAGTTAAGAGAAGAAAGGGGAAAGGTCTTTTAGTCTTTGGTTTCAGCTGCAAGTTTCTGAGAGGCTCCAAGCACAGCCTAGCAAGCATCTTTTTCACTTGTTATAATGTGCTTCCAAAATTCTATCTAGAATATATCCCACATACATATGTGTGTGTGCACTTGTGCATGTTTGTGTATGTGGGTGGAAGTACAGAATGCTTTTGACACTGACAAAAATACTGTGAATTAATTTAATCAAACTGTTACATTCAGAAACGGCATTTAGTTGCGTTTGCAGAAGTAGGTGGCTTTTTAACTCTTCTAAACACTATATGCGAAGGAACCCCCTAACGCATTTTCCTTTTAAAACTCGATTTAACACCACAGTCTTAAAAAACAAGTGCTATATGCTGTCAACATTCTGTTTTTGCATTTTGAACTTCCTGCCTTTTCGCAGCAGTTCCATTCAGTAGCTATTAGGTAAGTGTTATAACAGTCTTGACAGTTTCCAAGGAGAAGTAGTTAAATAAAGACAGATCTTGCGCTCACATCAATAAACTGTTTAGAAGGAGATCTTGAGAATGAGATCTCCCTCTGGCTGTAATGGGGAAGGATCAACTTCTTTATGGAATCCCCTCATTTCCACCAAATGTGAGTGGCCAGACAATTGTGTGCTTTCTCAACATGAAACATGGCATTCGTAAATTTGACTGAACATTTAAGATTCGTGAAAATTCACATCAAATCTAAAGTTCAGAGGTTCAGACATCCAAAGCCTCATATGAAATGAAAAAGCTTCCTGTTTCCAAATATGAAAACTTTGCTCGAATATCCATATTTTGCCATGTTCTGGCCACGAAAAAGGGATTTTTCAATGGGGAGAAAAATTGTGAAAATGTTGCACAAATCTTCATATGAGAATGTGAAAATCTGGATATTCAATTTAATGAATCTGTGATGAAACAATTTTTTTGATGTTAGATTTGATAGTGAAATAAATGTGAACCTTTTTCATGCACATCCCTAGTCTGTATATGTAGTGAGCTCCTAGATGTTCAGTCTTGTTTTGCCTTAGAAGACCTTGGCCAGATACCCATTTCTCTGGCAACTGAACAACAATTTAAAGATAATGGAGAATTTCCCACACTATGCTTAAAAGATGCACCTACTTTGTTCTCCATCTGTGGAATAATTATTAACATTAAAGAGACAGGAGTCTTGTTTTTCTTTTAAAAATTACCTGCACAGGTATCTTGGATTTGGAAGGTCTTTTACCATGAAGCATTCTCCACCATTTACACAGAATCCTTTTTTATTCACATCACATTTTGTGAGATGACTTGTCCCAGTGGTAGACGTAGATGTGGCTAGAACATAAAGAGGAAATAAAGAGCAAGGGAGGTCAGTATGATTGACATTTTTCTAGAGCAGCAGATTAAGTGTCAGTATTTGCATATTTTTGGCAAGATATTAGAAATGTGCTATATGTTACTAACTTTCCTGAAAATGTTTTGTGATGTGCACCATGATCCTTATATCTTCACCCATCTTATTCATCCATGCTGCAGTAGTTGATGGAAAAGCGAAGACAGTTTGAGGCCCACCAACAGCAGGTCTCCAAGTGTAACAGGGTGAGGAAGTGGCACAGACAAGATTTTAAAAGAGTAAGGATAGGGATGTGCATGAATTTCCCCCATCATTCTCTTCACTTCAAAGTAAATGGGATGGAACTTTGCATTTCTGCTAATGGAGCCACTTGAAATGTGTTAGGCTTTGAATTTGCTTTGAATCCCTGCCATCAACAGTAGCACCACCAAATCCATTCGAAATCTGCTCTCAATCATCTCAAAAGCTTCAAACAAAAGCGCAAAAGCTTTTGCTTTTCAAGCAAAGGTCACTCTTCAAATGTAGCCAATATTTGATTAGAAGACAAAGGTGATGGATGTTTTTTGTCCATCCCTAGGTAAGTATCAACTCTCTGAAAGACTCCCAAAATATCTGCTTCAGCTTGATCAGGAAATGTAGCTATAGCACACTGGATAGGAAAATAATTTCACCTGTCCTCATTTTTATTTTTTTGCCTTAATAATCCACACTCTGTGTTAAGGAAGATAGGCACATCAATGTACTTATTGCATGCACCATTCTAGAATCTGAACCCACGCCTTCTACTTTAACCCCACAAAGCATTTCCTTCCGAAAGCAGACTATTACTCCAAAGGCCTCCTGCAGTAAATGCATTAATTTGGAAAGAAAAGCAATATCGTCTGCTTGAGCTCCTGCAGACAAAGCTTATTACTACCACAAAGGCTAATGGAATGCTTTAAATTGAATTACGGGGATGGTTGTAGGTGAGTCAGACCGAAAGCTATCTATAATTGCTGTAGCCATCTTGCTTTGCACTTTTTCTCCTAGCAGCTGTATGATCGAAACAGCTCACCCTGGGAGTTTCAATGTAATAATTAGCTCTTAACTGATAAAAACTGTGGGCAAATCTAGACTGCAGTAGGAAAAACACACACTCTGCTTTAACAGTCCTTTCCTCTCTTCAGGGAATCTGATGCTATGATGCCAGACAAGGACTTCCATCCGAGACTTCTTGGCTTCCTTACAAAGAACCATCCCCAGGATATTGGGGGAAGCCAAGGCAGTTAAGCCAACACAAAATTATGGTGTAATTCTGGGCTAAGTGATTGTCGAGCCCGGCTGTCAGCAGATTAAATTCATTTTCAGAGAGAAATTATATCCACCCCTCCATTCATTCCTAAAAGGGTGTCCAAAGAAGCTATTCTACGTTACAGAAAGCTTTGTATAGCAGCACTCATGTCTCAAATTTATTCTTATTATTTATTTAAAGGATACATGCCATTTTATGCTGGTAATATGCTAATTAATGATATGGAGGGAAAGCCACTGTAATCTGTCAATGACCAAAAACATTAAGAGGTTCCTTCCAACCTTGTAGCAAAATCAAAACAAGATTAACACAAAAACGATTAAAATCAGGCTATCATGTAGGCCAGTGATGGAGCATCCTTTCTAGCCTATCCACCCCCATGCTAGGCATGCCTTCTGCCTTGTACTCTCTCCCAGCTAGAGCAGCTCCCTCTTCCCCTGGGGCCGCTCCTTTCCCCATCTCTGCTTTGCTTTGACTGGATTGGGGACCATCACAGTCTTCTTGTCCATCACTTCAGAGACTTCTATAGATCTTCAGCATTACCATCTATTTGTTTGAAATATATATAAAGTTTATTCTAGCCTCCATGGAGTCGGTGAACTTATGCAATAGCCACACCACCATTAGCGACCCCACCTCTGCCGCTGTTTGTGTAGGATTCCTCTTTCTATCTAGTATTTTTCGGCAAAATTACTTGGGTTTATTTTTAATCACACAGAGGGGAAAGGAACATAAAAAGGGGGGGCATGGAGATGGTGGAGCAGGCTTAAATAAGAACCGCAAACACACACCCTCACCTTCCTTGAGTGACACAATGGCATCCAATAAGAAAGGAGATAGATTTGATGAAGCAAAAGGGGTGGAGAGCCAAGAGTTCTATGGAGGAGGCTCAGATTGATTTTGGAGACAGGTGTAACCAATGCAGCCAAAAGCGAGTAGAGCCTCAGTATGACCTATAACAATCTAGGTTTGAATAGAACTGGTATGACCTCAGCTCGAATTATGAATAGGGCATCTTATCTCATCTAAGTGTGACCAGGCCCTTGGAGTCTTTAGAGGACCTATTTTTCACTCCATCTGGCAGCAGAAACCTGAATTCCTGGAGAGAGTCAATGGGGAGGCACCATATTTTACCATGACACCTTTTTTGTACAACAAGCTGTTCATTTGGTTTTCACTATACTCTGATTCAAAAAATACTGTTGCTGTTCACCATTTTTACTTGCAATTCTTTATGGTGCACTCAACAAAGATTCTCATATTTTATTTTACAAATGTAGTTGTTTGTCCTTTCTGATTCATCTATTTTTCCAATGTGAATTTTTAACACATTTAGTAAAGATTGCTGAGTAACTGAGGGAATAACTGGAAACCATGTCCTGTGAGGAACAACTGATGGATCTAGGAATGTTTAGCCTGCAGGAGAGAAGACTGAGAGGATACATGATAGTGGCCTTCAAGTATCTGCAGGGCTGTCACAATGCAGACGGATTGTCTCTATTCTCACTTAGATAAGATGGGAGGACTAGAAACAACAGTATGAGCCACAAATTATTGCTTCCCCATCAAGATATAGGATGCCTCCAGACATTAAAAGGTGAAAAAGTGCTCTGCAGGGGGAATGGATGGTCTTCAAGTTTTCCCAATACTTTGAAGCAGCACAGAAACTTGTCCAAGCTGTTATAAGTCTGCTTCTCAGGTGAGGGTGAACTCTCATGAGTTCTTGTGCAGTTCATCCAAACACCCAGGAGAATGTGGAGGAAATGAAAACTTTGCAGCTGATGCTCACATAAATATTATATTTTTACTTTGGAGCATTCGCAGGTTGACAGATGTTTTATAGTACCTGTGAAGTTTTCATCTGGTCTGGATGTAGCCTTAGAGCCTTCTATTTGTTACCAAGGATCAAGAAGAACTTTATAATGGAAAACTACCTGTACTTTAGCATGAGGATATAGGTCTTTACTTGTGTTCCAATGGACACAATGATGACTAGATGCTAGGGGCTCCCTAGAGCTAACAGAGTGGCCAGTCTGTATCCAATATTGAACTGAATGTCGATTTGTTTTACGAAGGAAGTATCTGAATTATATAAAATATAAAAATAATTTGGTTTGGGAAGGATTGAAAACATAAATTACATTTTTCACTACAAGTTAAGAGTCAACATGTAACTAACAGTCGACTCCAGAAAACATGCATCATACCTCTGTTTTACTGGGGTTTCTTATGCTGCCGACAATTAAATCTTGAGTTTTAAAATTTATTTTATCATCTCTTTTATAAATATAATTTATTTTCTTTTTAAATAACTGATATGACCTTATAGACTATTCAATAATCATAATTCTAATTCTTATATTACTTGTAATTTTCAACATGGCTAACTAATTTTACTAATCCCTTCAATATTTTCAATTTATTTCTTTTAAAGACACTTCATTAAATAGCCAGTAAAACAATCCATAAGAAACCAAATTATTAAATAAAGTAGTAAGATAAAGCAAGATACATTTTAAAACAAATAACCAGTCCCAAGTTATAATCGCGAAGTGTTTTCATAGCATAATTATTTCCATTTCCCCCATAATTACAAAGTAAGAAAACCCCACCAACTACATGTAGAGGCATAGCATGAATTTTAGATTTAATGTTTGTTTAACATATTTTATAATACTGAGGAATCTAGCTTTGTTGATAAAGAAATACCACATAGCATAATAGCCCATGCACCTTCCAAACCCATTGCTTTCAGCTCTTAAATTGAATCCTGAATTATCAAGATACAAATTTTACTAATTATCTTGTTTTCCTTGTTCCATAGAGTTTTTATTCTATGGAAATACTACTTAAGGTATACAGAAACATGCGCTTTTGTTCACAGACTTTCTAGCACTTTTTGGAATTTATTTTGAGTATCTATTGAGCTCCATTTGGGTACAATTTTTTTTTTAAATGCCAAATTCCTTCCAATAGCGATTGGTCAATATTTTCATCTAGGTGTGCTTCCTATTGTAAAGTCACATTAAATATGGTCAATAATTTTGATATTTTCCCCTTTGCTTTATCTATATGTTTTTTCTAAAGTAGCGGGAAACAAGAAAACCATTTATGCCTTTTCTGTATTCATTTGGCTTTGGATCCAGATCTCCCTCTGTAGAAATATTCCAGTCTATCTAAATTTGCTATACATTTATTCCTTTGATTTCAGAGATAAACTTTACTCTCAACAGGTAAAACTTTAAAGTGCTTATCAATGAAACAACAATGAAGCAGTCAAGTAATGAAAATACATGACAGGTGCTAATTCTAAATAAAAATGGATTATATTCACCTTATCTTTCTACCACCCTGTACCTATCCTTGGGATAAGAAATGCAAAACTGTTGAGTAAACTGACTTTATAAGAAACAAAATGTCTCTTTTGCTTTGATCTACTTTTAATTAAGATTTTAAAAGTATGATATCTAATCAGTCCCTGAAAATTTACACTCACATTTTTGCTCTAAATATTTCTATATCTCCCTGTTTAACAGATGCCAAACAATTCTGCAAAACAGATCTGCTTAAAAATCAATTCACTACAAATGTATCTCCATTACCTCCAGAAAAGAAACCATAGCTTACCTGAAACATTATTGACCTTTCTCTGTCTAGAGATATACATGCAAGTTTTTTTATATTTTCTTAAAAAAACAAAACAGCACATATATTCCTACAGCTTAGAAGTCTCTTTTAAACAGGTATCTTTCACAGTGCCTTCAACTAAAAGGGAGAAGTCTTCAAAAGCATTCCAGTGTTCCCCAGACTACCTTAGAACAGTATGAACAAAAATGCAAGAAATATCTCAACTTATTTTAATAGAACTTCTGCCGATGTCAGGTGTAACTCTAAACAGATACAGTTCCAAGAAGCACAAGGTGACAGGTATGATCCTGTCCTATGTTAAAGGAAAGAAGATGACAGCCTTAAACCTTACAGGACACGAACAAGATTCTTTTGCTGAATTGTAAGTAGACAAAAACATCTCCATTAGCAAATAAGAGCAATCTGATGAAAGGAAGCTTACTATAGGATATCATTGGTTCCTGTGAATAATACTGCTGTCAGTACTATCAGCAGAGGTCTAGCTGTAAGTTACTCCACTGCAAGGGCATGCGTAGTAGGCAAAAAAGAGGGGAACCTGACTCTAGATGCCAAGAATGAAGATATTTGATCTTGTTTAGATTCCACAATTGTCTCTTGCTGTCCCTGCCAGACAGCAGAGCAAAACTGGGCAAGTCTGGACACTCACCTCTCTTGGTGCTTACTTCTGTGATGGTACGGAGCGTATTTCAATGGTGTGGAATACCCTGAAGGGTGCAAAAAAGGCAGCCCTAAAATCTAGATAGTAATTGGACTGTGAAGCATGGAACATCATGTTTCTTTTTTAGGGACCATAAATACTGATCTGTACATAACGAAGGAAATTCACAGAGGTACTTAATAGCCATACATATGTGATCCTCCTGTGCACGTAGATGTATTATTTTATTAATATTCTTGAAATGCAGGCCCTATTCCATAGGTTAATGCCATGGAGGCAGCTTATACAACATACAATCACAGAAAAATGTTTTACAAATTAAATTGGAAACAGACTATTGTAGGGTAATCATAAAATATCCTCTCATGCTGAATTTTGGATTTGTTTACGATCAGGTGTGTCTGTTTGTGAGCACATGCATGTGCGTGCTCTTCACTTGGCTTTTGAGAATTAAAATCAAGGTTTTCTAATATTACAAGCAATATGGGGCCTACTGGATATTGTTTTCTTTATTATTTAGTAAAATGTTACGTGCTCTTGCCTCTGTGTTCCAGTTCATCCCTCAGCGATTGAAATGCTTGAATACCACAAAGTTCAGACAAATCTTAACAAACAAATGAAATATAGAATGATAAAGCAGCCATCAAAACAAAATTTGAATTTAAAATATGGCTCAAAATGTGAAAACTGGAAGAGAGGGTTTGAAAAGACACATTCTCTTACTATAAGCATCTGAACATTATTCTGAAGGGAAAAGAAAAACTATCCTCATTTAAGTTCTTTCTTCTCACTTATACCAACATCCTGATCTTAATCATTCCTGCTGCTTATCTTCCTGTAAAACCAGGATCACTTCTCCTCTCTAATAGTGAAGATGCTATTATGTCTTTCTTTTGACCATCTATGAACTGATAGTGGAAGGCATGCTTATCTGTCTTTTTCATATGTATCCCATCAACCGAGAAGATGATTTGGAATGCAGTTTGCAAAAAGGAAAAATAACAATAAAATTAGTAATAAAATATTAAATAAGACCAACAGTGAGGTTGAGTGAAAGTATTCCCTGTAGCACGCACAGAAAAGCTCCAAAGAATGAGCATCTCACTATGATAATGGCAGAACGTATTCATTATAATGTGCTTCTTGAGTTATTGCCTTAGAACTACAGTGCAGTTTGGTAAATGCCTGTGGGAGAGGACTCTTGAGAAATGTGTCCAGGTCTGGGCATCTACTTCAAGAAGAATTCAGGAAAGCAGAAATAGGTCAGGAGGTTGGAATCACTGTCCTATGAGAATAGATTGTGATAGAACTAGATATGTTTAGTCTGATGGAGAGATGGCTAGGATGGGGAGATATAACCCCATTTAATTACCTTCAAGGATATCACACAGAAGTGAGCCATGACCTATTTTATTGTGACCCAATCTGATGCCTTCAGGTATATGGCAGAATGGAAATATTAAAGTAAGTAAGCAAGTAGGCAAGTAAATATTCTTTACAGAATGTAGACCACACAATACAGGGTTTAAATGACAACAAGTGAGATTCTGTTTGAATATCAACAAGTAATTCCTTATAATAAGGAAAGTTCAGTGATGAAATTGGTCACCTAAAGAGGTGATAGCCTCTCTCTATACTGGATATGTTCAAGTGGAGATTGGACAACTGCTTGTTGAAGAAGCACTGATTTGGATTCCTGTACATTGCAAGGATTAGGCTTGGGTCTAAATGAAGCCTTTATCCCTTATGATTCTATGATAATCATGATAAAACTGAAGAAAAAAGGCTGAACTAGTAGCTTCATATTAGTTCTTCATGACATCTTCCTAAAAGAAAGAGTTACAGGAGAAAAAAAGTTGTCAGAATGAAAGAGAGAAAGAAAGGGGGATGAATATATTCTTCTAAGAAAACTATACATTTTGATGTACTGTTCCTAGACAGATAATTATGCCTTAACTACACTTGGAGTTACTCATCTTTCCACACAGCAATGAATTTCTTAAATGGAAGTACCGTACAAAAAAGTAAGGAAAAAATAAGAACTCCCTCTTTTCTGAAAAGTTCTCATTTTTCATTTCAATTGCTATCTCTCTAAAATTCATTACAGCTGCCGAACAACAGGACTGGGAATTCCTGACCAACCACAGAACTTTATTTCTGTTGAAAAAAAAATGGAACCATGCACCAAACAGAATCCTTCATCACAAAAAGAACCTTCCTTTTCCCTACCCTATTGTATAAAGCTGTTAACATCAGACTACACACCAAAGGCAAAGTCTATTTATTCATAGTTCTATTGCATCCTATATCCAGAGATCTCAAGATAGGTTACAATAGAAACAATGTCAAATCACAATTAATGTATTCACAAAAACACCAATTAACAGTACCCTAAAAGAGGAGAAGATTAGTGGTCAGAGAAAGCATTGGCTGTACAGACCATTAGAAAGCCAAGTACAGGCATAACAGAATGCATAATGACTGTGATCCTTTCTCTGAAGCATAACCTTAACAGAAACACATTTGGACAGATTAAGAAATTTATGGTCAGACGGTGCAACTGCTGTGGATGAAGTTTCTGCACGTACTTTCCCGTGGTTGGAATCAGTGGGACTCGAATAGCCAGACCTGCTGATGTGAACCATGGAAAGGTGTAGTTCAGAATAGCTCCATCTTCACAATGGCGGTGCTCCAGACCAGCCCGTAATGTGGTTTTGAAGTGGATGTGTCTCTTTGGTAGTCCTGAACTTTGAAGGTGTGCCTTCTGCATGCCATTCATGTTCTGAATCAGGGTCTTCAAATAGGCTGGTAGACTTGATTATATGGGTCTCCCAGTGATACCAAACAGGTCTACTAATCTGGATCACACTCTGTCTAATGCAGATCTAGTGGACCACAGGGTTGTGGTGGCCTCATGGATTAGCATTACAGGTCCCTTAATTCTGAAGTAAGGGTCTGTGCAGAAAGGGCCAAGGAGGGCAATTGTAGGAATTGGTTCAGTTCCTGTGACAGCAGTAGCCCATCTTTCTGATTTTCTCTGCAGAGTTGCATATTTTAGAGGTGTAGTATGTCCATGGGGCTTCCCAAACGCTACCATCATCAGAACGAGACCAGGCAACAAGGCCATTTATGTGACCCCTACTAGAAAATGAGTGGACTACTACTTTAAAAGTCACACTATATTATGTATCTTACTATGAAAATTTTTTAATTAAAAAATTACATTAAAAAACATTTGAGATATAAATTACAGCAGCTTGTGTCTAAGTGCACTGAAACTGTTCAAGGACTATTTCATACATCCGACTCAAATCTTCACTCAAAGATTCCCAGAGATGCAAATAATCTGTTAAATCCAATAAAGTCATAGAACCAATATAGAAAACAGATTTTAAGACAATAAAGTTAAACGTAAATTGTAAACATCACTCATAGTACATTATAGCTCCTCAAACTTTATCAGCCACGATGACTTCCAACTTCCCTTTTTCCCTTCTCAGGATTTCCCACAGTGAAAGATATATAGTTGAATGATATACTGGGAACCTACACATATGCATTGCTATTTAAATGAATAAAGGAAAGCCCCTTCTAAATAAACCTTGAATGACATTGCTTTGGGCTATAATAGTACTACAACTTGCAAAGATCTACAACATGCAAAGATCTCAGAAGTAAACAAGGGTGGTACAGAAACATAAGGAAGAACTGACATGTGCAAAAAAAAAATTAATCAGTCCTTAACTGTTGGTAGAAGGTTACTGAGAGATATATTGGTTCACATAGTGGCACCTGAATAAACTATTAGACTGAGAAAATTAAAGAAGAGAAAATATATCCAACCTCACATCTCAACCACCTTGCTTTAAAGAGTCATAAGCAACCTTGAAGAAGAAGAAGAAGAGCTGGCTTTTCTACCCCACTTTTCTCACCCATTTAAGGGGATTTGACGCAACTGAGAAAGCTTTTCTATTCTTCTCCCCACAACAGAACACCCTGTGAGGTAGGTGAGTTTGCGAGAGCTCAGAAGAGAGCTGTGACTAGCCCAAGGTCACCCAGCTGGTTTCATGGAGGAGGGTGTGGAATCGAACCCGATATTCCCAGATAAAAGTCCGGCTCCCTAACCACTAGACCAAACTGGCTCACCACTAGACCAACTGGACATACCCTTCCCTCTCACTTATTAGCTGCAGCTTAATAGTACATCCTTATTCGAAATACCAGTTAACTATTATTTGTTTAAGCAAGCTAATCTCCCTTTGCCATTACGTTATTTTAAACTTCATAATTAACCACAGTTCTTGTTGATTCAACAGGATGAAGATGATCAAAAATGGTATTGACAAGTTATTTTGGCTGTACCACGAATGATAGGGGGAAAGGATGTGAGATCTGCTATAACTTACTAAATCATCATTTATCATTGTGTACAAATGCAGTCCACATGGAAAAGCACATGTATTGCTCAGAGCAGATGTGAAGATTGTTCTCTTATGCTGACTGCAATTATTAGATGATTATTTAGATATCTGAAATCACTAATATGATGCGGCTGTTAAGCATTATTGATTTATATCAGTAGTAACCTATTGCAAAGTCCATAAAAATAATAGACAAAAGTAGTATTTTATTATTTCAGGCTAAGTGTAGCGAGGGATAATGTGGATATTGTTCTTTTGACATTATCCCTTGCTAGTCAGGTGATGCCAAGGCTGGCACTGTCTTTGTGCATTTTGGTTATGCACACATCTGGGTAGTCAGACAGCACCTTATACCTGGAAGTGTGTGTTGCCACCACTGCACACATGTGGCCATTGGTTTCAACTTCCATTCATGCAGAAGGTAGTTAAATGTGCTATTTCTGGAATATCTACAAAGAGCCTGGGTTTCCCAGCAATAGTTTTTTGCATGTTTTAGGGGGGGAAATAGCCGGGCTATGGTGGGATTTCCACCAATATCACAGCAGCCCCATAATGGGGCTATATTCACCGCGTCTGGACTGGACATTATTAAAATTATTATTATTGGCTTTGTAGTGACAAGGCACAATAAAAGCAAAAATAATGCCCATTTAAGGGAACTCAAAGCGGCTGACAAAGCTTTTCTATTCTTCTCCCTACAAGAGACACCCTGTGAGGTGGGTGGGACTATGAGAGCTTAGAAGAGAGCTATGGCTAACCCAAGGTCACCCAACTGGCTTTGTGGAGGAGGGCAGAATCAAACCAGTATTCCCAGATAAGAGTCCAGCTCCCTAGCCACTAGACCAAACTGGATTTTAAAAATAATGTTTTCACTTCTGTGGTAACAGAACAGTGATGGGAAAATCTGTACCATTTTGTACAGTGGTAAATAAAGAGAAAGACAGTGGTCGGATTACAGACAGTCCTGACAGGGAAATGCACAATCCATCCTAAAGGGTCTAAGTTCTCTTGTTCTATATATTTCTTTAAAGTATGGTGGTGGTGATGGGGAAATAATTGTTGAAGCAAAAGAGACTATATAAAGAACATTAAATATTTGGCTGTTCAGCATCCTTTGTATTCTTTTTATAGTGATCGTATTTCACGGGCGGAAGAATTTCTACAGAAACTGGAGGCAAACAAGCACTTTTCTCTTATTAGTTCATATTTATAGAATAGATCTATAAATTGTCAAAAATAAAATGTATAATGAAAAGCTAAAAGTTCACTTACCATAGCTTTACTAATGTGCTGTAATAATAGATAAGCTACTGTGTCTTCTTAACTAATTTGCCCACAAAATGAACAATGTCTATTTAAATTGCCTATTTAGATCTGTAATGCAAGATTTGACCCTGCGGTACTCAGTCTAAACATTAGACTTTTTAGGCGCCAAGCTAGGGAACTTTTCTGATACATGCATGAGCATGAGCAATAGAAATATTACAGAGAATAGAGAATGCTGTTTCCTTTGGGCAGACGAAGTCAACCATGGCTAGAAGTCAACAAAATTGTATTAGAAGCCATACAACCCTTAGAAGGTAAGTATTGTAGTATTATGTAAGTATTCTAGTAAAGCCTCCATTATAATAGTTATAAATAGTTTAAATTTTGGAATGATTGAACTCCCTTTTTACAAGTTCCCCCCCAAGCCTCATTTTTGAAAGATTTATTTATTTATTTATTTATTTATTTATTTATTTGTCCGTCCGTCCGTCCGTCTGTCCGTCCATCCCGTCCTACGCCTGAAGATCTCAGGGCACCTAACAACATGTAAAATCAAACAGTGTCTCCAAGTGGGAAGGGAAAGTGTTTAAGGTATCTGTGCTCGATTTTATTTGTGATTTGCTGTCTATATTTATCCGGAATATTATTGCACTGGGGTCACTGTTCCTGTTGAATCAACTGCATTGACATCAGGTTGCAGACCTTGAGCATTACTTAGGATCAAGTCCTTTCCCCCTGGTTAATTCCACCACCATATGCTCTAAGGAACAATTATAACATATCCATGAATTCTCTCTTGTGAGTTGAACAAGAGTTCACCCAGTTTATACAAGGGGAGTTGAATCAGCCCATTACAACCACCTTTTTCCTTTTAGGATGCTTTCCTGACCTGTTTTCCAAATGCTGATCTCCCTTGAGAGTTTAGATAGGAGGGCAAAAGCATGTCCCTAATATTACGATTGCTTTCTGGCTTGGTATTCTTGCCCGCAAAGCTTCTGTGGAAGAGTCTGATTCACCTAGAATTTGTAGTCCAGGATAGCTGTATCCCATTGGTTTTTAATGTTCCACCAGGTTTCAGTAATGTCAATATTAATTTATGTTTTCAACTATCACCAAGCACTTTAGCTTCCATCATTTGGCTCAGTGGCTTCTGGCATCAGCACGTGGACATTTTTATGCACTTACTTGATTTCGATCCGGATCAGAAGATTTGGATTCACCAGAGCTATTGACCATCAGGGCCCAGCCACTGCCAAGCTGCCAAGCTTGTGCACACTGCGCAGCTGCCCCTCCCCCACTGCTGACAACTAGGAGTGGAAATTCTTGGGAATTGGGGGGGGTGTTTTTCAGCAGCACGCTAATTAGTCCAGTTGTAGACCTGACTCAATGGATCTACTTTAGGTCTGACTTATGAGGATCAAAACTTCCTAGATCCATATTAACATGTGGATGAGGAAGCCGAAGTTCAGAAAGCACGTCAGCTCTGTAAGACCATGTGAATTCTTAAACTTCCCCTTATACCTTTCAGCCTGTATATTACTGACTAACTCCCTGTTCAACTCAGTATTATGTGCATAATTCCAATCTTCCTACCTCAATACATAAATACATGTTGTAGAATTACCTTCCCTCTGATGTGCACCAAGCACTAAAATTATACATCTCTAGATGATTAATAAAAAGCACCATTTCACACTAACCTTCTTGACCTTCTGGCCTACTAGTTTTATGATGTGGGACCAGGCAATATTCTTGCATTCTAAAGTAAAATCAGAACCAACAACAACAGTAAAAGTGGATCATCTTGCTTTTCTAAGCATCTTATCTAGGAATAAGAAAAAAAAGGCATCCTTCAAAATCAGAAAAACAACTACTTTAGTTATCATGTAAAGCCTACTTTCAATGTGAAATCCAGTTAGAGTAGACCTTAGAAGTTTTGAAAGCGAAGTGTTTTGCAAGGTCTTCAGAGTAGTCTGCTCAGTACTCAAGTGTCTAGAATACTCTTAACTATCTGAAATATCTCTGCCAGTTCACACTGTAGTGATGCAATGCTTACATGGTTCACAGACCTGTGTGAGCGTGTGCTCTGACTGATAAGCAGAGTGAGGTGTGCCACAAGGTGTGAAATATGCAACAACCCCACGGTTAATCTGGAAGTCAAGGAATGCTAACCTTGGAGCTTCGCAGAGGTCTTAAATCAGTAGCACCACCACTGACTCAGCTTCTAGCAGCTTAGGCAGTGATACAGTTGATGAAGTGGGCAGAATTTGAATCTAAAAATCCATCATCAGGTTGGATACACAAAATCAGGATTTCTTGAAAATGCTACTTCAGTAGGGAGATTGCTTCACAGAAGATCTCTGCAATAGTTGCAGTATCAAAAATGTTCTGAGCATCACTACATCAAAATGACCTCTCTTCATCAAGTGTGTTTTGACTTTGCAAGACCAATTCTTTATGCAGGCTCCGATTTGGGTTCATGCATCTTGATTTGCTTGATTTCCATCCAAGCAGTGATAAGTTGCTTCATGGGATGGCAAACCATTTCTTCAAACTGTTCCCTCTTTAACATTTTACCTTCCCATTCGTAGCTTTAATCCATTATAAAAGTACAGCAGAGCTGTAACAAAAATGAACAGTTCAAATCCATCTTTACAAACAACAGTAACTAAGCAAACTAATAGTACCAATTTTACATTTCTGTCACATGAGGTTTGAGGCAATAAACTTGTCAATACTTCTGAACATGGCTTGGCAACCGAACTGCAACATACTGGAAAAATGCCTAGGCAAAATTATTTTTCTGGCCAGCTCAAACGATTTCCTGGTAAAGCAAGGATGAGAATCCTCTGTTTCAGTTTTCCACAATGACAGCTTTGGACTCAGCCCAAGTGCTGAAATTATCTCTCGTGTAATAATTATTAGACAGATTTGGAAGGCTTCACTCTCATGTTCACTTTCATGAGCTTGATTTCTCAAAGATCTCATTGTTAAGCTAGAGAATGAATGCAATATGCTAAAATCAGCATCAGGACTTGGTGGCTTTCTGTACTTACCTGTTTGCATTCCAGATCATTGGGTCTGGAATGGCCTGGCCCACTGATCTGGATCACAAAGAGGTATGGGCAGAATCAGCACTCTTTTCACTTACAATGCTGATCTCAATCACTGACACTGCATAGTGTCAAAGCTCACACAAGCTTCAAAGCCAAACCCCTATGTGATCTCAGAAATGGTCACTGTGCAAAAGCAGGTTTGAAACAGTAAGGGACACCACACACTTCCCTTATGCCTGCTCAATGTCTAGGCCTCTTCAGTCTGGAGAGACGGCGTTTAAGATGGGACCT
>MTQE01000390.1:4858845-4872171 GCA_014337955.1 Aspidoscelis marmoratus
GCAAAATATCACTCGCTCGGCGGCTTGTATCTCAAAACACTTGTATGTTGAGGTACCACTGTATAAAATAATATTCAGTTTTAATTGTTTATCTTTTGCTCGTATGAGTTTATGTTGATTTACCTTTTTTTCATCTGAGTTTTTCTATAGATTCCTAGTTTTAGTTAGTGGCCATCTAATTCCCAGACTTCTCCAAGAAGCATTGGTGATTTTATGCCCAACTACTGTATATACACATCACGTAGGGTAAACTCACTTGGTTAGCCAAGTTTAGTTTTACTACTTTGTGACACAGTTTCTCCAAGGTCAGCTAAGATATGAGTGAATTTGACTAGGTATGTCAAAATTTTAAACACAGTATTTCTTCAGGCTATTCTATTACTGCTTAGCAGAGCTGACTTCAGGCCCTTTCTTGGGAACCATAGAACTAGATCAATCACATACATCTTAATCTCAGCTGAAAAGAGTAGGATATCCTAGCGGTAAGGTCAACAAAAATGCTGACATTCTCCTTTATACTTACGAGAAAATCTCTGCTGCATCGTCTTGATAGGCAAGGCCACCTACTTTACATTTTACCCAAAATGATTTCACTCCAAAAGGTAGCTAATGAGAACAATCATGCAAACTAATTTGTCACCTTTGAAAATAGCATGTGGTCACACATCTTAGGCTTTGTAGTCTGTGAAAGGCAATGGAAAAAAATACAAACCACTTAACTTCTCTCTGTAGCACTGTGATGTGATCTCAATCATCTCTATTGGCTAATCATCCTATCATATAAAAACCAAAATGCTTTGGACTAAGTGCAGTAATAGTGTCCATTCTAAATTCTTATTTATTGCTGCACCAGATTTAGGATTGCAGTACGAGTCCATTTAATCGCGGCTGCTTTAAGCTCTAAATTATTCAGATCCCTGGAAGAAAAAAAAAGACCTAAAGCAAAGAATTGATGCTATGATTAGCTCATTTGCTGTCAGCTGAACAAACTTCTCATATAACCAGCCTGGAGGGAAGACAAATAAAGTAAAAGGAATTGTAAAATCTCACTGATTCTCTAGTAATTTACCCCCCTTTTATATTCCTTTTGACAGGTTATTTGGAAATGCAAAACAGAAAATACTACACTTTTGCAGATACTTGGGGGGGGGGAGGAGGGAATTAAAGATTTAAAAAAGAACAGGGCATTTAAATAAAAAGTAAATGTTCTAAACATTTTCTAAAGGGAGCTGGCTATGAAAACACTAGCAGAAAATTGTGCCTTCCAAAACACAGTTTATGCCTTTAAGTTAAGCATCCTTTTATTTTTAAAATAAGAGGTAGTCAAGGAAGGATTGAAATCTCAACAGATCAATACAAAGTAATTAAGTAAAGTGCTCCGTGACCTTGGACAGACATTAAAAGGAAAGCAGGATGGGTAATAAAAAAAGGAAATATAAGATAGTGCAATATAATTGTTTCAGCTTTTGTGAAAGATGAAATAAACCATTTGATATGCTAAGAATTAATTTTACCAAAGACTTTAATTTAAAAGGGGGAGAAAAAAAATAACTATTCAATAATTTTCACTTACAAAGACGAGAGAAATACATTTCTTTTGAAGTCTATACCACCTTATATAGCTTGCTCTCCATTCTGTATTATGGCATTCAACTGCTGCCCAAATCTGATTTAAAATACATGCAGTTGACAAGAATGTTACTGTTAGTGACTTACAACTATTTTGTTAAATGTGCTTTTCAGTTTTGCAACACAATGCTGTCTGATTTATTGCCTTTCTCTCATTGTTGGCATGAATTTTTGACACTTCTTGTTTGACTGTTCAGGGATGGCAATAAAGCATGTGGTAGAGACATCCCAGGACCAGACCAGTTTAGAACACAGCTGGGAAAATTATAATTTTGCATATGTCCTTCTATCTACTTACCGCTTCACTTTATCTGCAGTGTTTCCAAAAATATTTTACCCTGTGTATCTACAGGATATTTTACATACATGAGGACTAAAGTGGTCTCTACAAGAGGCGTGCACAAATATTCATAGATATTCAAAATTCATCCAAATTTGGACATTTGAAATTGAATCTGAATCAAATGCTTCAGAACATTTGTATGAAGCTTCATTACATTTGTGAACCTGGGGAAGTGGGAAAGCGGCTGTGCCAGTCACATCTGCAATGGATCCAGGGTGGATCCAAAGTAGATTGATAGCAGATTCAAAGTGGATTCAGGGTGGATTTGACACGTTTGGAGCAGATATGTAGGGGATATGTATCAGATATCTAGGGGAATTGTGTGGGATTCGTATGCAATTCATATCAAACATTTGGATTCAATTTACATCAAACATTCATATCAAATTCAAATCCTACCATAATTGAAGGGGGTCAATTCTAATGAATACAAATTTTCTTGCATTCAATTCGATACAAATCAACCCCCCCCCAAAAAAAAATATTTGTGCACATCCCTAGTCTATACTTTGATGAGGAGTGTAGTGCAAATGTAAAGCCTCTATCATCCAAAATAGGCAGCCAGGTTATAAGAACATGTTCTCTGCGTTTTGTTAACCATGAGAACAATGATCAGACGCAAAGGATGATTCCGGACTAGCCAGTATTTCCTTCTGTATACAGTTGTAATCTAAGGGACGCCCTGTGGAAAGTAGCTGATATTTAGGTACTATGAGTCTTGTAAGCTCACAGTTTGGCCCATTCTTTAAATTACTGAACCTTGGAAGCATTGGGACACTGGATAAATTTATGGGAACAAAAAAGTAAAATTCAGAAAAACAACAACTGGTCCTGGTTTTACTTCTAGAATTATGACCATAAATTGATCTGAAATAGATCTAGGTCAGTAGATCTCTGCTCTTTGCCAGTGAACATTCAAAATTATTTACTACTCTAAATTTGCTGTCACTAATTTGTTGACTCAATGATGACAGTTAAAAATAAAAATGTCAATACAGCATCTCTTTGTAGGTTCTCGAAGCATACTCATCATTCTTAATTCTCTTTATCATGGGACAATCCTACCTGTCTGAGTGCCTGCTGAAAACTAAGACTTCAACTGGATTCAAACTGCACACTTATGAAAAGTGCCTTGTTTCCATTTCTCCACCTTTCATACTTCCCATTCAGAATAGCATATTTTGTTAAGCTACCTGGGTTTAAATGTTGGTTTCTAAAGCGTATGTAATAAAAGTAGAGGAAATGTGCTCTCTCCACATTCTCCCCACATTTATTCCACGTTGTTCACTCTGTGCACCAATGCAGACTGTGGATGGGAGAGATAAACCTTCTCCTACTATTAATTCAACAGCACCTGGGATGCAAGATGGTACCAAACACATGGGAACACTACTACTACTACTACTACTACTACTACTACTACTACTACTACTACTACTACTACTACTACTACTACTACTACTAGTAGTAGTAGTAGTAGTAGTAGTAGTAGTAGTAGTGATGATGATGATGATGTAGATTTAGTGGTGGTAGCAGCAGTAGCAATGGGTTTTTATATCCCATTTTTATCACCCGTTTAAGGGGACTCAAAGTGGTTGACAAACCTTATGTTCTTCTCCCCACAAGAGACACCCTGTGAGGTAGGTTGGGCTGTGAGAGCTCAGAAAGAGAGCTGTGGCTAGCCCAAGGTCACCCAACTGGCTTTGTGTAGGATAGCGGACTCAAACTAGGAGCCTACTAGACAAGTATCTGACACTCTAACTACAAGACAAGCTTCCTGTCATGTGCTGCAGTGGAGCACAACTCTCCCTTACAGCGCCACTGTTACACTTGACATTTTTCTTTTCTAATTAGAAATGGAGAATGGGTTATTGACAATTGCAATGTAGTACTCAGGGCCAACTCACTTTAGAGTGTTCCTGTACAATACCACTGGCTTATCCCTCTCATCTCGGGTGCTTTTTATATTTTATGGTGAAATGAGAGGGAGAGGGAGGGAGGGAGAAGCTGCAGTCACTTTATCAGGAATGGAGAACCCAATTCCAGAACCCGACATTTGCATCCTCACATGAAGCAGCTTTCCACAGGATGCATGGCAGTGAGGAGAGGAGTCTAAAGGCAAGTCTGGAAGCAGTGACAGAGTTGAGCTGTTTCATTACATGGTAGGCTCCTTTGTGAGCGCGCAAAAGCCAGAGGTTTTTACACACAGTCACCCCATCTAAGCAGTCAAGAAGCACTATCATCATCCAATGACATATTCTAGCCAGACAAAGGCCGCTGAGCAGAGCAGAAAAAAGAGCCAGTAATGGGGAACGTCCCAAGAACTGAACAAAATTGCTGCAAGGGTCGCATCTAATGTAAAGGGCTAGAGTGTCCCTCACCTACACTTGATTTCTTTCCTTTTATATAGCTGAACCAAGAATCTCTGGGAAAACTGGGAAAACTGAAGTCTGATCCAGTCTTCCACATTCCTCTGTTTCCATGATGAGTTTAAAACCAAACCTGTTCAATCTAGGCTTTTGGAGGTCTGGGAGATTTGGTTTGCTGGTTTTTTCTTTCTTAAAATAATTGTATTGTTTTATAATTGTTTTATAAAGCCCTTGTAGGAAGAGCTCAGGTAATAAAAAGGATTGACCAATTAATTAGTGTTACATCATGTTTACAATTTGCAAAAACCTTATGGCTAAGAGGACACTTGATCTCAGCCAAAAGGCTGGAAGGTGATATCAGAACTTCCAAACAAGGCAGAAGGAGAACAGTGACATACATGGGATTTATCTGGTCCCTTAGTTTCATGAAATTGTGTTGCATATTTTCCACACGTACTTATTTCCTGTTGGGTGCATCACGTTACTTTTTACCTACATTGAAGTTTCCCCATCATTAGCCCACCTTTCCTCTTCAAGCAAGTTACAGTGCCAATTTCTCTGGCAATAAATCTGATTCCCATCTATTTAATTTTTATTATTCTCAGCTTACTTTGCCTCATTCTGCTCCTATATTCTTGGTGACCTCATTTTGGTTCTCTTTTCTATACCCAAGACTTTAATTAAGGAAATTATCATGAAATTAAACTCGTGTGCAGTTTTAGAATCTACCTTGGGAACAGAGTTGGCCCATGGCATTTTCTTGTTTGAGGCTAAAAACAAAATGGCTTCCTCTTCCTTCTATGTACAACATAAGTAACAAAACAGCACCCTTTACTAAGGGCAGCCTCCTGGCTTAGGATAGGGCAAACAATTCACACTCACACCGGGGCATCATCTCTTCATCCTTTCTTGAGCCCATTCTCTGCTCCCTTTACTGTGCCATTACTGTGCTTAAAGGTAAGGCAAGCTCTATCTGGAGAATATTTAACTTTACTGCTCCATCACAGGGTCCCTTCACAAGCGTGCTTAGGATCTTTGCATAACAATAAAAGTACAGTACTTAAAACCTACTTCTAACTAGGGCCATGGCCACACACCTAGCTGAAATAAGCGTGCCTTCTTAAGAAACAGGACTCAAAATGCACAAACTCCAACCACAGCCAATACCTGATAATCCTTCCTCAGTTTGTCCTCAATTTGGGTTGCTATGCTCACACCTTTCTTTTCCCATTAGAGCAGTGGTTCTCAACCTTCCTAATGCCGTGACCCCTTAATGGAGTTCCTCATGTTGTGGAGACCCCCAACCATGGGGGTGCGGCAGCTGGGAGGTGGGAGGGAAGGGCGGTGGTAGACTCGCTGCAACCCCTCTGAAAGAGTAGTTCGAGCCCCAAAGGGGTCCCGACCCCCAGGTTGAGAACCACTGCATTAGAGACTCCTTTATGAGACTTTTCAGATCCCCATCCCTCTCACCATCACAACACCCCCTGCACTCTGTGACTCAACAACATATAATCACACATTGGGTGAAAGGAAAGGCAATAATTCAGGCAGTATCCACTCACTATAGTTTGGTTCAGCCCCCTTTAGTCCTCTTCCCCTATCATTCCCATGAAATGAAAGCAGATTAACACTCTATAACAGCTTGAGACCTGTAAAAATCAGGATTCAGGAAAGTATGATTGAAAGGAGGAAAGTCCACAGATAAAATGGACTGGACTAAAAAAGTGTGAGCAGTGGGGTCTGAAGATGTGCTGAAGAAGAATTAAAGTGAAGGTGTGACCACAGCCTGAAAGTCCCAGTAGAAAAATCACTCATACAAATATATCCTAATTAGAAAACCTGTATTTAGTTATTTACGAGAAACCTATCTTTGAGATATTCTGCTCTCAAAACCTCAAACAGAGGCGAACCTCAAGCATTTGTGAAAGTATGCTATATCCAGCCTCTAACAACTGCTCTGAGTTTTGTATTATGCATTATTCACCACATTGTTAATATCCAGAATGGGGAAAAAACCCCATAGTGTATTCTCTCTACTCCCAATAAATCCATGCAGAATTATTCACTCAAGAGATAGCAAAACTTTAACTGGCCTAGATTCATCCAAAGTTTAACTTTTAGCTAGGAAGTAACTTTAAAATTGCTTTGATCATAATATTTCAACTACACCCCCCTGCAATAAATGCATACACAGAAGTAAATGAAAGATGAAAGTCAGCGAGTCTTGTCCTTGAAATTTATAATGTGGTAGGAAGTCTGATTTTGAGTAGGTGGAGAGCGTGTGACAGAGTAAGTGAGCGAAGGGGGGAAAGACAGACGTGGAATCTGGTCTTATGTTTCCCTCTTTCAAGGTCTGCATGATAAATGCCCCAGTGGAATTGTATTATCTTCAGTTCAACATCTGGGCTAAGATATAAGAACACCATATTTCTAGCATCGTTTTCTTATTGACACATCTGGAGTAAAGATGACTGCAAGGCAAGGAAACGGTGTACACGCTATAGCAAATCTGTCATTAAGATGACAATTTTCTAGCAATCAGACTCATGTTGCAAATCATAAGGGAATATGCTAAGTGAAGAAAGACCCTCCAATTTCCTTTTCCCATCACTTATTTTCTGATTTATCATATTCACCTTCCTGATATCCTCGTTTTAGAAGGGAAAGTTTCCGGTATCGCTGTTATCCTTTCTGCAAGTTTTATTTGCAGATGGCTATGCTGTTCAGTATCAAATGCAGACAGCAAGATTGGGAATATTGGAATGCCAGGTACAGAAGATTAATTTTTCTTTTTCCTTTAAAGAAGACTCTTGGCAAGACATTCTCAAAGCTTAATAGTACATAGTCTCTTTCAGCTTAGCTATGATAATCAAAGGCTGACACAACTGAACTATCCTTGGAAAATACCAAGCATAAAACTTTAAATTCTTACAATTTAATAAAAAAGTCATTTGGCTACAGGTTGTTAGGGAATATAAGAGAAGCTTAATACTTAAGGAAATGGTGTAGGAGTTTCAGGTCTCTTTCTGTCTAGTTCATTACAGTCCATGTCACTTTTGGGGGGATTTTTATGTGGTGTTATTTGTCTGATGTAAGGCTACCTTCAGACTGCACATAATTATTTTGCTAAATTTTATAATATTGAAATTACCAATTTTTGTAATCATTATACATTGTCCCTACAGAAGAACCTGCAAATATGGCAATTATGCTACTGCATTGAGAATCTCCTGCCCACACGAACCACTACCCTTTGGATTGGCTACACAGAGGACCAACAACATGCAGCCATGGAGTTCCATAACTTCAAAGATTATACTGTGTCCTTAAAAAGTGGTAGAATGCTATCAAAATAGCAGAATCTTTTGTTGTGGTAGTTCTTCTCCCACAATAACTTTATTGCGTTATAGTTCTTTGGAATTTTAGAATGCCTATGTGAGACAGGTAAACATGTCTAGGAATTCAGTTCCACAGTAACTATGCAACTGAGCATAACACCTCAGTTAATGTGTATTATTCACCTAGCAGTGTTGGCTAAATGTCTTCTTACTTCATCTTAAGGTCATTCCAGATATTATACAGTGGATAACTTGTATTCATTGCTTATAAGGGAACTGCAGCTTGCTCAGGTTACATTTTTGATGTAAAATATATGTAACAGTATATTAATATGTTAAATTGCACAAGTGCCCTTTGCGGCTACGAACCACATGTTCTAAAAGATTTGTCAAAGCTGTTCTCTTTTCCAAATAAGGCTCACTCATAAAAAGGGCATCATACCAGCTTTCAGAACAAACCGTTGTTGATGTTGTGTGCTACTGAGTCACAGCCAACTCCTGCTTGACTGCACGGGCACCTTCATGAACACATTTAGGAAGTTTTCTTGGTAGAGATACAGAAATGGGCTCCCATTACCTAGTTCAGGGGGGAGGCTGGGCGTTGAACTGGCAACCCTCTGCTTTCCAGTCAGTTTGCTCTACTACTGAGCTACAGACACTACTCTTCCATAAATCTAGTTAAGAGGCTGACATGTCCTAATGTAGTCTCTAACAAGGGAAATTGAGCTTACATGATAAAAACAGTCTCTGGAAAAGATGAGCTATTCATTAAGATTTATTTATAACTTAAGACACTGGGCACATCCTCATTTGGATCATGCTGAATGCATTGTTCTCCAGCTAACCCATACTAAGTGTGGCTTCGCAGTTCAGGAAAGCCATAGAGGAGACACGAAAGGATGATCTGCTGCTGGGCAAAAACAACCTTAACATCACTTCCCTAGGAGGAAACATTGGTAATACAATTAGGACTGCACCATAAATTGCTTTACTCCATACCATGTAAACATGAGCCCGATCAATTAGTGCCGTAACTGAGAACTCAAGGATTTGTTCTGTATTTCAAAAAGAACACTGGCAATTCCTGATATGAAGAAATCAGTGCTATCTAATAATTTCATGGACATTTTGTTGAGCAAAGAAAAATGAATGCTAACAAGAAAACACCATGGAATAATGGAAGTTGACTCCTTAATTTCTTTTCCTTTTTTGTATTTGCCAAAATCACTTTCCCACTGTTGCACTGTTACTTGCATAGAGTGTGTAACCACCATTTGTATAATCCTTTTTCAGGAAGGAGCAAGATTTGACTCCTTCAATCACATTAATCATTAACCAAAGCAAGCTGTTTAACTGATCAGAATAGAAGTCCTTACAACTGCTCTAATCTAATGATCCAATTTCGGCACCATTATGGTCATGCTGGGCCCCTCCATCATTGTCACTTTCAGAACAGCAGGAAGTAAAAAGTGTTTCATTTTTAATGACTACTTAATTAAAGGAAAGGACAGAGTAGTACAGCAGTTTCTGTCACACCATAATGTTAGCACTATCATTTTTTAAAAGGACAAACCTGCTGCACTATAAACGTGACAAAGGGCAATTCAACATGACTGAACAACTGGTAATATTTCCTATGTATTAGAAGTGCCTTTCTAAAAACAGTCAAACAACTGGATATCACCTACACAGAGAATAAATAGGAGAAGTGGAAATTTAAATTACAGAAATTAACATCCATAACATTTCAAGCCACCAGACAGTACATAAAGCGAACTTCTAGAGATCCATTTAATTTATTATATTGTAAATGTTAAGGGCAAAATTTAAATTTTATTGACCTGTTTGGGATCTAATTACCGGAATTTAGAAATGAAAATATGAACAACAGAAACATGTGGAATATTTCTCCTAGAGCAGTGGTTCTCAACTTGTGGGTCGTGACCCCTTTGGGGGTCGATCTACTCTTTCACAGGGGTCGTCTAAGACCATCAGAAAACACATAGGAACCAAGACACTGCTCCTCTATTGGTCTCCAGGTGGGTCCGCCCACATGCAGAGTACCTGGAGTGATGACATCACTGCGCCAACCCCATCACATATACCCCATACAATTACAGTAGAGAGCAACTACTGTGCAGAAAGCAGCAGTATTGGAGGTAAAACGACACTTTTATATTCAGCTGTGGTTGATGTGAATACTATGCTTTAATAATTTGTAACAATGAAAATATATCCTGCAGATCAGATATTTCCGTTACGATTCATAACAGTAGCAAAATTAGTTATGAAGTAGCAATGAAAATAATTTTATGGTTGGGGGTTAGGGTTAGGTTGGAGGTCACCACAACATGAGGACCTGTATTAAAGGGTCACGACATTAGGAAGGTTGAGAACCACCATCATAGAAGATTCAAAACATGTTATACTGTTACTTTCTATTTCTCATCAGCTCTGGGAGCATTTTAAAAGTCATCTTTTTATATAAACAGCAACAATGACCAGTTTCCAACACAAGCGGAAAATATATTTGTCTAATTTAGAATTTGATAATTGGGGATGTTTAGTTTATATAAATTATCAAAACAAATACATTTGGAAAAGGAAACCACAGTCAGGAGAGCAGTGGTTCACTTATTTACACAAACGTGTCCCACACATTTTTGCTATTTTCCGTTCAAATGTACACCTTCAGCCATGAAGATTAGAAAGTCTTTATTTTCAAAATGAAGGCATCTGGATAATACCAAAGAGCAGGTACAACAATCTCAAGTTATGATTTGATACACAGAGTGCAAGGCACGTTCCAGGGAATTTGCTGAATTTTGCAAATTTAAGTGAAATTAAGTAAAATTTAAACTGCTATTGTACAAATTTGTGCAAAGTATAATCGCAGTCAGTTCACGTGCACTGACCAGCATATAAAGGTGAAACAGAGTTAACTCTGGAGAGCAATTTCCTTTGTTTCACAGGTTTACTTTGACCTGATAAGTTAAAAGCGCTAAAATTATAAACCCTGCTTATCTTCATAGTAGGAACTCCAGGCAACATGAAAGGTGCAAAACTTCACTAGAAAACTTCCCACAAGGCCGCTTTATAGTTTTCATGGATAAGGGCTTCCTACACAGTAAAAATGTTTGTAATATTTAAAGAAAGGGAAAAAGAGAAACTATAAAGACAGCCCTTAAACAGACATTTCACTCAGACGCAAGAGCGGCTAGAGAATAAGCTGGCTGTTTAAAAATGCCTTGTATATGTGTGTCCTACTCATCTATTTCAAAGCACATTGAAAAATTCTCTCTGGAAACTCTGGAGTCGTGAACAAAATGAACCCTACACCATTTCATTTAACAAGCCTTCAGCAACCTTTACTTTGCTAGGATCTTGAGGTTTCTTATTGATGTAGAAGTGCAACATTCACTTGAGCTTCCTTTTAAAGGAGTTTTATTTCCAGAACATTTTGTTGACTGATAAGAAGACTGCTTAAGCAAAAGGAAGATTATTTCATTACTAAATCTATTATCACAGCACTTTTTGGGCAACTTGCTTTCCACAGTGGATTAAGAACTGGATCCACAAACCCTGAAATAATTGTAGCTACATTCTTATTGAGTTCTTAGAGCATTATTCCTTTATGAAACTATAATCTATATATTGCTAGTAGGTTTCTTCCATATCACAGCTGTTCCATGGTCTCAGGAGAGAATGTAAAGACGTGCAGATACTGACAAGAGAGATTCTGCAATGTGTATTTTCTCTGTAAATAACTTTTCTCTGTCAAAACGGTATCTTCTTTTAATGTCTCATTTCTCATAAACTTCCTTTATAGTCCAAGAGTTGCTTGATAGTATCCCAGAACCGTAGTTTTGATCAGAAGCACCACGGAAGCATTTTACTGAAGCAATTTACCTAATTTACCACAATCTGCTGGTCTTAGTGCACTGGAGCTGAACAGATTGTCTAAGGAAAAGAAAAAGGCATCTTAGCACCAGGGTCTCGTGACACACTGAGCACAGGGAGAACATAGATGATTTTGAAGGCGGAAGAAAAGGAGGAATAATAATTTCCCACAGACTCTTGAAGCGTTACTCAAACAAATTTAAACATCACTGCTTCTTTGCTTTACTGAAACTGAATATGGAATACAGACACTATAGAAATTAATCCCACACTGGATCTCCTTTCAGCATTATGAAGAAAGAAAATAACAAAGCTACCTGCAAATATTCAGCTAATCTTACCTATGCAATTGCTATCATTTCTTTGGATGTTTCCACAGCAGGTATTCATACTGTCTGCATATGTGGCTTGGCTTGTTGAGATGTTTACAAATCCTGCAAATAGCAGGTGGCTCAGGGGACTAAAAGGAGTTTCTACAGTTTATGAATATGCCTACTGCCTAGAAGATTAATGGCGTGCAGAGGAAGTCTTTCTAATTCCATATGGACCAGAGAGAGAGAGTAATTATAGAGACGACAGCAGCCAAGTCAGAAAAAGCAATACTTGAAATGCTAAGAGTGACCCTCAGAACATTTTTTCCTGACTGCAGAACACCTTGATTCTACCACTCCTCCACCCAGGACTACTCAAATAAAAAGGATACTTCATTTGACTCTTCGCAATATGTCTCATGTGATCAGTTATTTGTGTACATTCCTGGTAGGAGCACTATGCAAAGAGCTCATCCTCCATCTCTGCTCTCCTCCTACTTCCTGCGATGATTTCTGACTGAGAATCAAAATCCATCTTTACACTTCCCATGCCAGATTTCTATTTATGTGACTGAGTACAGGCTTGCAGCTTTAAGGAGAAAAGAACTATGAAGGCTTGAAACTGTCCCCATACAGAATCATACCATTCATCTATTTATAGTACTGTCATCTACATAGACTTGCAGCCACTGTCGTGATTTCAGGTGGCATATTTCTTCTCAGTAGCTATATTTGGAGAAGGTGTTTTCCAGCTCCTACCAGGGTCTCTCAGAGGCTGGAATATGGGACCTGAGGCATACAAAGCAGGATGGAGAAGATACCATTCATGTAACCAGGTTATGAAGTGACATTCACAGGGATATTGCCACATACCTCTGCTTCTTCTTGTAAGGATCCCGTGACCCACAATTTCCAGACACTCACTAGATCTTCTGGGTCTTTCTGCACAGAAAGGCCTGCATTCAGGATCAGCAGAGCAGAAACAGCCAGGCATGCTGATTCTGAACACAGGAAAGCACCGCTGGAATGAATGCCACATGCATAATGGTGCTGATCCAGGCCAGTCCATACTTAGGTGAGCTTTATGGGAACACTCCCATATACTGAGGTCTAGGAACAAGTGTTCCTAGTCACAGGGTCTCTGGGGCACACAACTGCCATGCATCACCCAATGGTCCCAAACAAGAGGTGTGCTATCTGCATACCTCCCACATTCTGGATCACTGGTACAGTGGTAAATATGATTAATAATGTCTACAGATGATATTGAACAAGACCTCCTGTTTGGGACCACTCTGTCTAAAGCAGGGGGTGTGGGCATAGGATCACAACTAGAGATGTGCAAAAATATTCAAAACATTCAAAATTCATTCAAATTTGGTCATTCAAATTCTAATTGAATATCTATACATTCATTTTTTAACATTCAAACAAAT
>MTQE01000390.1:4883087-4906815 GCA_014337955.1 Aspidoscelis marmoratus
AAGAAGAGTTCCAGCAGACTTTCAATTGCATGGGGACAGGGCCATTGTGTTTCAAGCTATAGACTATCTTACTTTTGCTTTTGTTTCCTTTGGAAAGGGAGTGCGTTACCTGGTATCATAAGGTTTTTTTTTTTAAAAAACCAGTCTATCTCCAAGGCATTTTATTTAGAGAAGTGGCAACTAGACAAATATTGCATCCTCATTCCCCTTTGGTCTTACTTTCATTACAGAATTCAATGGACAATAAAAATGGAATGTCACTATGACTTCTCATCACAGGTTCATCCACTTCGCTTCTCTGGCGGCAAACAGTGAGTCAACAGCAGACACTCAGGGCTAGATCCTGCACCATTCAGCTAACTCCCAAAGAAGTTCCTTTGATTTACACCAGACAAGGAAGGGCTGTTACAAAAATTCTGGCTCTTGGCCAGTATTAACAGTAACATCCCAAGGGAAGGAAAATATGGATGATTTAAAGGCTAGGTCATGAATATCAAACATCTATTTCATCCACATTAGAAACTTCAAGGGTAATATTCATGTCCTCCTGTGTATGTCCAAGGAGACATTCAACAAAGCAAAAAAAATAGGGTGGGGAGAAAGACTGGATTGGAGGAGGTCAAAATGAAACCAGGAGAGAAAGCAAGGGAAATTAATAATGGATAATAAGTCAAATAAAATAAAGCGAATAAATAAATAACATGTGTCTGACACGTACAACACTTTGAGTCCTCTTAAGTGATTGAAAAATATGGGGTATAAAAGCCAACTCTTCTTCTTTTCCTTTTTTTATTAAGGGGGAAAAAAGCAACAACAGGAGAAATATAGGGTGTTTTTCCACTGTCACTAAGTACCCATTGAAGCACCCATTAAGGACCCATTTGGCTGAGAGCTGGATGACCCCATTTCCACCACAGACCCCATTAGGGACACATTTGTTTTCACCACAGCTAGGTAAATCCAGATCATTATGGGCCCTTCATGGGTCTATAATGGGGTCTTCAGCCTTAAAATCCTGATTGTAGGGAGCCTGTTTCCACTACAATCCAGCAATGGGGGGGGAGGCACCCATGGGGACAGTGCCCCAAAGTCAAGATTTCGGCGTCCCTCCGAAGGCAGCTCCGAAATCCCTCAGAAGTTGCCTTTGGAAATTAGCAAAGGCTCCATAGAGAAACCATTTGCCTCCAGGCATGGAAAGAGGTGCATATTAATGAAGCTGACTCATCAGTGTTCACAGGAGAGATGTAAGCAAGGAGCTAATTAATATGCACCTCTGAAGGGGTTTGTCTTAGAAGCCTGTGCTAATCTCAGAAGGCAACTTCCAAGATTGTACACCCTGTCCCCCAAAATACCTGAGGTGACAAGCAGACCCCTTGTGGTTCAATCCAGATTTGCCACATGGGTGCTCTGATGTTTCCACAGCAGGCAGGCTAGCACCCATTGCTATTGAGTGCTAGACCACCCGTGGAAACACATTGGGCACTTTCCTTAATCTGGATCTAGTAGATCCGGATTATGGGAAGTACCCATTCCTTAGATCCAGATCTTCTTAGATCCAGATTAAAGGAGCGTGGTGGAAAAACACCCAGAGGTGTTCTGCTTTCGTTAGGGCAATTGGAGTTTTCCTAAATTTGGATCTCTTTTTGTTAAATTGCTGCTACCATATGAACCAGTGGTATTCCAGTGTTCATGTATAAAAGATGGAAATGGAATTAAAACACAATATTTGGCATTCTAGGTGTGATCTGGAAAGGTGTGTACATATGTGTTTAGTTCCAATTATCCCTATGGACAGAAGCTTCAATAAAACTACAAACAATGGAGATATCTTTAGGTTGACAACACTTTTTCTGCTGGACCTGAACACAGAAACTCTAAAAGAGAAGAAATGAGAAGGAAGAGAAGGCAATATATTTTTGTGACATCCTGCAAGTCCGGAGGAGGAGGAGGAGGAGAAATAAACTCAGGAATAACTTAATTTGGAACTAGTGATGCTTCACAATCCTTTAAAAAATGCTGATCAAATGGTACTGTGCAATAACTCAAAGAACAAATTGGAAACTAGCAGGTAATAATTTCACTTCAAGTTCAAGCTTTCTAGATTGCTTTTGGCAAGACACTGTTATCTTAGTTTCAGCTCTCCAACTGTTGTGGGAATAGTAATACAGGGCAACCTTACATGTCTGCCGAAGAGTTTACTGGAATAATATATCTCTTACATAGCAGAACTATACTACTAATAGCACGGGGCAAAAGTGTTAGTAATGAGAAAATCTATGGTCTTTCCTGCTATCTCTAGCTAACTCAGCCCATAATGGCCCAACTTTGGAGGCCAACAGAGAATGAAAGTATTTTTGGCCTTCAGAGTTGCAGCTTGAAGTCTCCTGGCTGAGCTCCCAGAAGTGGCATGCTTCCAGCTGCCTGGTTAAAATGGTGCTGGATTTGGTTGGCGTGGCCTAACAAGTCCCTTGGGCCAGTCTACCAGCCCAGTATGAACAGGTCCTGTGTGTTTCTCAAGGTGAGTTGGAACTCTCCAGTTCTAGAACCAAGCACCTGTTTTGCTTTTGCTTTATGTAGTGACCACAGGGCCATTGCTTGGAAGGAACTGAACTGTAGTTTTTGTCGCTTTATGGTTGCCAAGCTATTTCTGGCTGCTAAATTGCACCTCTCATCACCCCTTTTGTGTCAGACCAGTCAGGCTCATGGAAGCTGAAGGGACAGCAGCAGCATATAAGTGCTATAGTTTTGCCAACCTAGATTAGACCCCAAATATGTGCCTTTCAGACAGGAGGGTGCATTGGTTCACCAAGGGCTGCCATTTGTTTCCCTGAGATTAAACTTCTCTCTTTGAAAACAGCACTATTATATATAACAAAGTATGCCTGCTTTTTTGGATCACTGTGTTGACAATGCAAACTGCAAATAAATTCTAGTCTTAGTCCATCACTTCGTGAGCATATTATTTCACTTCAGCTACCCGTGCAGCTCTTATTTCTCCAAATAAGCAAGTGTATGTCAGCTGTATCCCCGGAGTCCAACAACTGTCTCTAGGAAAGTTGCTGAAATAAAAAATGGGCTGATCTAGTAGTAACACAACACTACTTGGTAGCTTGTTGAAAGAAAGTCAAAATAGTAGTTCCAGGCAACTGCTATACATACACTGTCACTTACTTTCTCAGTCCCTGCAGGCCATTTCCAGTCATGGAATTACAGTGCATAAGCAAGTGAAGGGATACATTCTGACAGGCAGCTTTAGTTTTTCTGCCTTTAGTTTTTGACTTTAAAAATCTGTTTCATTAGCTTGGGGTCAATTTCTAATTCATGTATATGTCTTATTTGTGCTATGAATGACTACTCACAGTAGGGACTTCTCTGTGGTGGCACCTAACCTCTGGAACAGTCTCCCCTCTGATATGCATAATACCCCTACAGTTCTGTTTTTTAGGCAATAACTGAAGACTTTTTTTTACCAAGGCCTTTCCAGAGTGAATGTATGGTTTCTTATTTCATGATTTTATACAAGTATAGTCTTGTTTTTATATAAATATTTTAAATAATATTGTGTTAACCCCTTATGGTATGGAGTAGGATGTGGGAAAGAGACATGAAGGCAAGGGAAATCATTTATGTCTCTTTCTATGGTGTTTCATTCGGCAAACATAATGGGAAAACTGTATACACCTGGGAGGTACCAGCTGCTGTCTCCCCATGACAACTGCCAGGAAAGGCCTCTAAGCCTCAGGCAAGAAGTATCATTGCAGTATATCAGTTTTCATTGTTAAAAAAAACAGAACCCCCCACCCCCACTAAAACAGGAAAAAGAAAACACCCAGAGGTATATGAAACTGTATCATTACACTTCTAATGACGCATTAACAAGATTTACTTCATTCAAGATCAAGCTATTTTTTTAACTCTTCAAAACATCTGGACTCTCATAATATAATTATAATTATAATTCATAAATATTAATGAAAGATTTCTTATTTCATGCTAGACTGTAAATAATTTTCCCTCCCCAACATGCTATGGTATCAATAATGTGTTAGTAAAAAGTACATAAATTGGATTAAGATTTTATTGTTAGCCTGGTGACCGCCAAGAGTTTTGGACCACAAAGCCCATCCATGCCAGCTAGCATGACTGTATGATGGAGATCATACATAAAAACACATGGAGAACATCTGTTCAGTGAAGGCAGGCCTATACCTGTTGTTTCAGTAGTGAGAGGAGTAGTCTGGGCAGTGAACCCCATGTTGGAAGAATGGCTTTAGAAGATCTCAGGACAAACATTGGAAATCTCTTTTCAGAAGAGCACAGACCAAAGAACAGTTAACATATTGTACAGGACCCTCAATTCTCAGGCCTTTGGCAGAAGACTCAAGGCTGAGGTAGACGTACCAATTAACCAGCTCTAAGGGACAGTCGGTGCACTGTAGTACAAAATTATAGACAAGTTCATTCTCCCTTGCATCAAATTTACATTAACTCAAAATCAAATACTTGGGAGAATGCCTGTGCCTTTATTTGGTGCCTGAAGAAAATCAAAGGAGGTACTTGGAAGTTGGGGGAAGCTGTCCAGCTGTTGAGGATCATGTCTATCCATACGAGAAGTAAGGCCATCCAAGAATGGCCTTTTCTGTTTCTATACAAATATTAAGAAGGGGCACATGATAGCTTTAAGCTATGCTATTTTAAAATGGAAGAGACATTCTCTTGACTAACTGCAAATCTGGCAGATTCAGGACGGATGATTAAAAAACAGATGATTCAAGTAAAGAGAATAAGAAAATTCCAGCAATAAGAAATGAACTGAACAAATGTAACTGAAGACCTCAAGTGCTTGCTTTTTGCTGTTCCCTGTTCCCTCCCACACCTTTTTCTAAGATTAATATAATATTGTAACCCGCCCAGAGACCGTCGGGTATAGGGCGGGATAGAAATACAAATAAATAATAAATAAATAAATAAAAACAGGGAGCAACTGTGATCTTGTATGATGAAAGAAATATGATGGGTGAAGGTACATTATTTTGTTCTTGAAGATTTAGAAGGATCTGCATTGTGAAGGGACTGAAAAGTGTAAGTGATGAATGTTGGTCCTAATTTGATCGCCTCAGTGTAATTACTGTTATTAATGTATAGCACTCAAATTTGATTTCCTCAGCTTCCTAAAAGAGTATCTGCAAACTCAGAGACCTCATCATGATAAATTATGTGGGGAGAAGAAAGACACTTGGGTGGGACAGTTGCCATAGCATTTATGGAGAATGCTTTCGACCACATCAATGTGTCTGATAAAATCAGTTTAGAAAACCCTATTATGTTCCATGATTTTGGGTAGAAAAGAAAAATTTCCCCATTCAAGAATCTTTCCAGGGCTTCTTCAAGATGGATGCATTAAATATTGTATATGGAAAAGGTCAGCAGTAGTTTTGATAGCATCAGGCCATCCAGTTACAAGTGACCATTACTGACTTGAGTTTAGTAAAATTGGGGGGGGGGAATCCCAGAGAGATTAGTAAAATGGGGGCGGGGAGGGGAGAAATCCTTCAAAGCACAGTAACAGATATTTGGAAAGGATCCCTGTTTCACCTCCTTTCATTTTGAAACATAACGTCTTTTCCTTAAATACAGTTGCCCAAACTGTTTCCAAAAAGCAACTGATAATGATAATTCCAGAGGGTTCCCTGGCTAATTCGTCAAACATCTTTCTTTCTTTCTTTCTTTTAAAACAATGCTTCTATTCTTGTCTGTTTTCCACCCTAACAAAATACTAAACAAGTGTATAGAGTAGAACACCATCTTTGCTTTACCAGAATGCCAACAAGATACTGGTCCCTTCCAGACTAGTGGATAAAATTTCACAGTTCTTAGTAAATTCTCAGCTTACCTGGCTGCGAAGTCATGATGCATTGTCCCCACTCAAAATGTGGGATTGGGCAGCTAAGGGAGCTAAGCTGTCATTGTCTGCTTCTTGCCGTCCTGTCAGGACAGTAGGAAACTCCAAAATTACCTGATACTGGGGAGAGAATGTTAATCGTTCCTCAGCAGGTAAATCCGCAGGTGTGATGCCCGTGCATTGGAACATGCAGTATCCCCCAGTCTGGACACACTCACTGTCATCAGCACAATCCTACAACAGCATTAAACTTGTGTGACAGACAGATTCAATACAGCAGTGGTTTAGAAATTCCATACCTAACATGAAGCAAGTCCCTAAAATACACAGATGTCAGCTGACTGACTTCTTTTCCCCACTGCTACTTGTTTTATAGACTTCACAATTAGCCTTAGGGAGAACAATGCAAAGAAGCACTCTAAGTGAGAAAACACTCCTCTGTTTCCCTTTCGTTTTAGAAACTAAAGAGCCTCACCAATAAAGAGCTATGCTTTACAACATAATCTGTACCTTTGAAGGTTTCATCCCACAGAGCTTACTGTGAAGACTATAAACAGTTAGCACTAAAGAACCTGACTAGGAGAATTGCTTGCTAAGACTGAGCAGAGATGTGCCAATGAAAGAGATATCCATTTCCCTTCCCTTGCTTATCTCGGTACAACACTGCAAACCACTCAAGTGTATTGTTTAGGTTCTTCTAGTCATTTTGTTTTAAAAGAAGATTGATTCATGACAAGTGAAAAAAGAGTATTTTCAACAGAGATGGCGCAGAAGCTGCTACAGGCAATAAAGGCCATATCTAACTCCTGAACGGGAAAGACATGGACTTAAAGAAAGAGCAGCTTCCTCTGTTTCTCATCTGCACTGCAGCATTCTATATAGCAGCATGACTCAGGAGCAAGTATGGCCCATGAAGGACCTGATACTGTGAAAACAGCTGCGGCTTCAGTGCCTACACCTCTAGATTCCTCAACAAGTCTGTAGACCCTTCGGTTTTTATTTACTACAGGTATCTCCCTGCACTTAAGCCCACACACAGGCACTTTCAGGGGAGGGGGAAGTATAAAGACTACTGCCATAGCCATCCCACACCGTAGACAGACAGGACACATCAGCTTATGATGTGGAGCACAAATGCTCATCCACATTCAAATTTCCAGTTTAAAGAATCCACTAACGTGCATTTAAAGGTCAAATGCTAGCATGACAGGTAATTCTATAAGAACATAAAAGGAGCCCTGCTGGATCAGGCCACAGCCCATCTAGTCCAGCATCCTGCCTCACACAGTGACCCACCAGTTGTCCATGGGCATCTCAAGCAGAGAAAAGGGCAAACCTTCTCCAGCTCTCAAATTCCAGCAAATGGCCTTGTCCACCACCTGAAAGATGTGGTTAGGCATCCATTCTAGTCCCCATTTGATACATCTGTTATCCATAAATTTGTCCAACCCTTCCATAAAGCCATCTAGGCTGGTTGCTGTTATCACATCTTCGGTAGCAAATCCCATAGACCGATGACCCTCTGGGTGAAGAAATACTTCTCCTTGTCTGATCTAATTCTCCTATCCATCAGCTTCATATAGAGCCCCTTGGAACCGGAACTGACCTGATATTACTGTACAATCATCTTCTAGGCATGCCAGAGAACAAGGCAATGCATACGTTATTTTAAATTAACATGGTAAAAAGAAAACAATTTCCCCCATATTTCCTGGCCTGTGTAATTCCTACGAACAGATTATTCATTGCGACAAACAGGGAGACCTCTATTGTAATGTATGTAAATAAGTTTATTTTTGGAATACAATATTAAAGCAACAAGAAATGAATATAGCTAATCAACACTAGGGTTATTACAGACATGCTGTGTGTTTGATGAACTGTTGTGAACACTTCTGGTATATTTTAAAGTTAATTTTTGTTATATAACCCTGCATGGTGGAAAGAACGAACAACACAGTCTCTGAAATAGGGCTGGTGATATTCCTGAACCACAATATCCATTTGCATAATCTAAAAAGAAATGGAACCCAGCAAAATCCGGGAAGTCATGTAATAGCCATCCTTGCAATAAGCAATCTATATTTAAATATGATAACATAGGTTTTGGCAATGTCTTCACTGAAACAGCATAGTTTCTATCAGAAACAGTAGACTTGTCCTGGATTAAGGATCCACACAATGTTCAAATGGTGCCATGCCAAAGCCTGTGGGACACAGTGGTCACACATTCTTGCACACATCAGGAAAGCACAGGGGAAAGCAGAGTGAGAAGCCTCCTTCATGCAGAGCAAGAACAATGACAGCACCTTTCACCCTCCTCCTTCCCTGCTGATCTACTCTCTGCCTGGTGCAGAAAATGGTCAACATCTGAGGCCCTTCCTGTACCTTCCAAAACAGAGCTGGGCACAAACTTTGAAGCTGGAAGACCTTTGTTCCCCAACTTGGACATTAGCATGAGGGGAGGGGGGAGGCATGTGAACACTCTGCATCCCACCTCCAGGGCAGAACCAACACTCTCATTCTTCAAATGCTACTGTCAGATGCCATGTGGAACTTGACTCAGAAATCAAAGGTCTTAAAGTCAACTCATTGCAGATAATTTATTTTACCCCAGAAAACAAAAAACACAGAAATCATCTTAGTTTATCTTCTAAATTGAAGAAATAACTTGGGTTTTTTTTCAAAAGAAAAAATGTTTTTATTAGTTTTGCTATTTATTAACGTTGCTGGTGATCTACTATTGCTTGTCAAATCTTCTGGATATCTAAAGAGAAGTTTCGATACTAGAAATTACAAACTATGACCTGAAGTTCACAGACAGCTGTAAGTCATAAGAATAATGGATTTAGGATGTGCATTTAAGAGAGGATAGAAAACAAAACCAGATGGCAAACTAAAATTACCCTTTTTTAAATGGATACGTTTCATTTGGAATCATGATTTCGGGGGAAATTCTGATACAACTGAAAAGTATGAACACTGAATTACAGTGTGATCTTGTAATTAATAATTGAGACCATTGGCTGTTGGTTAATTTAAAAGGGACAGAATACAATAAGAACCAGTGACAAAAGTGTATTAAACTGTTTTTGGGCTTTCTAGTTAGATTGGTATCTTAGCAATTTTATTACAAAATGGATTTCCGGGGAAAAAGAAATACAATTATCAGGAAAGCGGACAGTTGCTCCATACATATTAACATATTGTGAAATGAGCTTAAAAAAATCAGACTCGTATCATAATGTAAAAGACTTTTGTGAAAGGCAAGGGTATTACTGTAAATGTTTTCCAGTGAATAGTCATAACTGTTTTTTGAATAACTTCAATCACTCCCTTGAGCATGGCAGTATAAAGGTAGAATTTAAATCTCTCCCACATGTGACATCATATTCTGAAATCCATCTTCACACAAACAAAAGGCAAGGTTAAATTTCTTTCAGCGAGAAATATACCCCCAATACGTTTCATTAAAAAATATAAATGTGACATAAATGGATTCCAGCTCTCCATTTATTGCCAGTGTGCAAAAATGTGCACAAGACATTCAGACGGAAGTGCATGGCTCTCTCTTTCCTTCCTGAGCATGATGACAACTTTTAATTATCTTTGCTACCCCATATTATGGAGATCATCCACACAAGTAAACAGGTCTGTTTTGGGTCAGGCGCATTATGACTAACTAATTCAGAAAACACATAAAAACATATGTTTGACCACCCTCCTCTTGCAAAGCCTTTTCTGAAGGAAGCTTTTAATGTGCTGTGTGTTAATATGCGTTACACCGTTGTATGAAGTTCAGTCAAAACCACATAAATAAGAGCCTTGTTGAACCCAACTGGTGGCCTGTCTACTGAAAAAACCTGTTCTCAAACGACAGTGGTCGAACACTTGGATTTGAAGTCCACAAACTCTATAACTTGATTTGGTCTGTCTCCCACCAGCTGGCCTTTAGAGGTATAGCTTTTTATTTATTTAAATTTACCAGAGTAAGTAACAGACAAGATCTGCCTGGTGCCATTGCAGGAAGACTGCAACAAGCACACAGGCATCAGACACCTTCTTCTGCCATGGTGCCATAAGCACAATTATGCCTTTGGTAGTAGTGCTAATTGGCTTACAGAAAAGTATTTAAGGGACTATACAAGAATATTTGTGAATGTCTATCAGATCAACATTCATATATTCATGAAGGTGCTCAAGAAACTCTAAAGGTTAGTTAGACAGGATCTTCCTTTGTCAAAGCCCGTTAGGTTATCCTTGGGCCAAATGTGCATTTCTAAAAGACAGATCTTAAATAAGAGTTTTTATTATTTTTCTCAGAACAGATGTTCAGCTAACATCTGGGTCACCTGTTGCATCCTTCTCAAAGTTACAATGACCACTTTCTAGTCTTGCGTTAAAGAAACTGACCGCAGTGAAAAATGTACATTTTTGTTAAGAATTTTACAATACCATGTGTGAACTACTTAATAACTTTTGGATGGCTGCCATTTAGACCTGGTGATTTGCAGATGTTTCCTTCAATAGTGAAATCTACCACTTATTCACTGTCATCTCTTATTCACATTTTTGCCAGACTATTTTCCTGAGAAAATGAACCCCAACTCACAGAACTCTCTCAAATTATCTGCCATGAGGACAGATAACAAAGAATTTGCTTATTTCATTTGCAATGTCTTCCTCTCTCTTAAGTCCACTAACCTTCCTAGTGTTCCTAGTGTTTTTTTTAATTATTTGTTTACTGGCAATACTTGGGTTTAACAATTACTAAATGAATTTAGGGCTGCAGTCTTATAAGAAGTTTAATTCTCCTGTTAAGTTTCTACCTCTTCAATTAGGTTCTTGCTATCAGGTGACACACCATCTTGCTTTATTCTGTCTCATAAGACTATGCAGTTTTGGTTGATTTCTCCTGTTCACCCTGCAAAGAAACTATCTTTCACTCAGTAATTTTCAATTCTTATGGTTTTATGTACTTAGAAATCTTGTCTTCACTATGAGACCATATTAATACCAAAAGCAGCAGTATTATTTGGATATTTCAGAGGGCTTGTTAATGGCTTGATGTACCACTATGGCTACATTAGGTAGACATTAACTTGTGAATACACACTGCTAGTAATAATTCCCATGGGTACACAAATCATTATTTTTAAAGCTATTTGGTGATGTATTCCCTCCTACATGATTCCATCTCAGTATCCCATTAACACACTAAAAATGGAAAAGGGGGGAAGAACACAAGATCCATTTTTAATGGTCACTGGTTTCCTTGAAAGAGGTATCAATACGTTGTTAATTCCAACAATGAAATCAATGAATGTAGAAGCAGATTGTTTCCTACAATTCGATTATTAAGCACACAAAAAGGGGATATAAGTGTTGCAGTCATCTGCCACAGGGAAATGGCTACTATTTTGCCCTCCAAGTTCACCGAAGCACACGAGGATTATGCAGAGCACAAGAAAGAATTTTGTAGACTTAATGATTGTCATCCTTGCTACAAGAAAATAAATATTCAAAGTGAATTTGCCAATTACACAGTGGCAGTACCTCAAATGCACCTCCAGCTATTGCAATATTTCTAAAGCTTATAAAGCCAACTCACAGGCAGGATACCTCACTTGACACAAGAAACAGGTGTTTGAAAGGATCAGAAGCTTGGATATGCATAGGCATAATGATGTACTCCTCCTCCTACTTTCCACTTCTGCATTATATCATGTCTATTGCCTACCTAAGTGAAGTAGACAAGCACACACACAGTCAAGCGTAGGTGGCTGTTAACATAACAGAGCAGGTACTTCCAGGTTCTTGGTACCCAGCTGGTGACATTCTTGCTCAAAAGGCTTAACTATCAACCACTTCATGTCACTATCACTGCAGTGGGGGTCGCTGATTACAATCAACATGGTATGAGAAACTATGAAATCATACCTTTCAGAAATACTTTTCTCCTTCATTTCTATTTCCATTTTTTTTGTTTCAATTTATAGGTCAATGCAATGGTTGAAAATGAAAAGCTAGAATTCTGTTCAGATGAAGATGTGTAAGGCAGGAAAATGTATCAACCTCAGAGAAACAGTAGAAAATATGAAATTTGTGCTATTAACAATATATTGACACAGCCATGTTCTTTATGTCCTAAATAGGAAACAACAACAACAACAACCTTGGCCTCTAGAATTGTAAGCCTGAGGGCAGGGACCTAAGATTTTTATAATATTGTAACCTGCCTTGAGACCTCTGGATATAGGGTGGGATAGAAATACAAATAAATAAACAAACAAAATAAATAGAAATGCCAGTCAGTGGGAATCTACAGATCCTGAGCACTAGGACTAGTTTAATAAAGATAATGCTGCAGGCTATTCAGGTGAGATGTGCTCTTCTTATTTCTTCATCCAGGGAATGAAAATTCCATCAACTTTCTTCTCCTGGTGAAAAAGTCAGCTCAACATATAGAAAGCCTTTACACTTTCACGTCTTGCTGGCTATCAATGGTTTACTGGGACCTGGCCTTGGTGCTGAATAGCCTGATTCTTTGTGCTCTACGTGGAAATTCTAACTACCTATCTAACATGCAAAACTTCCATTTTGTCTTGAAGATCTGTGGAAAATAGACACTTCTATTTCTTAATCAGAATCAAATATTTGAGCAAGTCTGGCACTTTTAGAGTATAATTTTTATAGAAAAGGACAAAGGACTAGGGCACAATCCTAGAGAAAACAGTGCTAGATGAAAACACTTGCATTTGGTTGTATTTTACTTTACATTTTACTTTATATGCATGGCACACTAATGAGGAACTTAGTTCTTGTTAACTAGCAGACTGAGATCTATTTCTGCTTGCGTTCCAAGAGTTGTCCTGGAATTTCAAAATTCAGGTACTAGTCAGAAGCCTTTGAATATAATAACCTGTCTACATTAGGAGGACACAACAGGCAGAAATTACTGAAAGTTGAGCTGAGGAGATCATTTTCAGTACCTTGGACAGAGTATGTGTCTTTAGGAGCCTAGAGTGTATTCTATAGTATAATTTAATATCATGTGCAATTGAACTCTTACGTGCTACCTTAGAAATCTATCACATTTCAGTGTCTGTTCCCTCATGAAGTTTGCATAGGCAAAATGACAGGTCTTCAGATTGGACAATGCTCTACATTGTTTTTCAGTGATCTAGCACAGCACTATTCCAAATTTGCATGGTTATCATACAGCCCTCATCACAAGTAAGGTCCCTTGAAGATAGCATGCTGTGCCACTGGATTTGGCTTAGGATTCATAGTTTGTGCAGTCAGAGTTACCTTTTAATTGCACAGCTCTGAAGCTTAGTGGTGCAGTTTGAGTTGGGTGTGTGCTCAGTCAGCACAGCGGATCTCAAACGTCTATGTGCAGATCACTTCTGATCTTTTGAGCAACTCTACAGCAGCCTTTATGATTTATGCCATTCTTTGGAAGTCATACAGGGGAAGTTGTACTAATCTGATTGTCCCAGACTCTCATGTGGGTCAGCTACAGTCCCTTGCAACAGAATGCAGAATCAGAGGACAGAGCTAATCAAATCAGTCCTGAACTTTTAGCTGAGGTTAGTATTTGAAATAGTTTTTGCTCACAGCAGCAGAAAACAGAAATTAAATGGAATGCAAGAGCACCATGATTCTGATTATGAAGCAAATTGGCAAGAGAAGAAAGCCTTCTTCTATTCTTTTCTCCCAAGCTTCTGCTAAAGAAGGCAGCTCAATGTGCACTGTAGCACAGTTCTCAAATGTTCTGACACAGTGACATGCCTCAAGGACAAAGCTAAGACACTCTATCAAGACAGGAAATCCAATTGCTTCCAGCTCTTTCAGCGTCAAGTGAACAGCCTCAAACAACGTCTTCATAAGTTATAGTGCACCTGATTACATACTTTCCCCCTTTTCTTTCTGGTGTAGGATCTGCTTAGAAATATGCCTAAGGGTGCTTCTGCACTGACCGCCGAGAAACGGATTAAAGAAAAACGGTTTCCCAACAATCTGTCCTCCTGAGGATCCGTCCAAAATAGGGACGGATCCGAGGAGGCCTCCCGTGTCTGCACACGTACGGGGAGGACGGATCCTGCCGGCTGGATCCTCTGGGTGCTGTGTGGAGGCTGCAGCACCCATTCCAAGAAGCAGCTGGCCTCCCACGCCACCAACGCTGACCCCGGAGCTACGGGACTGGAGCATTCAGCTGCCATTCAGCTGCCACGGGGGAGGGTCTCTGGAGGCAGACTGGCCCGCTTCCACCTTTCTGAAGATGGCGGCCACCGGCATATCTGTCCTCCTGCCTCTCCATGTGCAGAAGTGTCCTGCTTCCAAATGGATCAAGGTGAGGGGATGGACTGAAGACCTAATTTTCCAGGTCTTCCCGGAGGCTGGAATTTTTTGGCAGCAAGACCCCATTAATAACGGGTCTCACACGCCGGTGTGCAGAAACGGCTGCCTCCAAGGGTCCCGGATCTGTCCTCCAGTGCAGAAGGTACATTTTCTATGTGTCTTGTATGTGTTTTTAATGTGGTTTTATGGACAGTGCAGAAACACCCTAAGACTCACAATTTTGTTTTTTTCTTTCCAATGTACTCCACTACAGACAAAAGAGTGGGCTATTTTGGTCTAGTGGTTAGGGAGCCAGACTCCTATCTGGGAATACTGGGTTTGATTCCACACTCCTCCATGAAACCAGCTGGATGACCCTGGGCTAGTCACAGCTCTCTTCTGAGCTTTCACAGCCCCACCCACATCACAGGGTGTCTGGTATGAGGAGAAGAATAGAAAAGCTTTGTCAGTCGCTTTGAGTCCCCCTTAAATGGGTGAGAAAAGTGGGGTAGAAAAGCCAACTCTTCTTCTTCTTCTTCTAACAAACAAAAGATCCCAGTTTACTTAAATGCTATATTCTATCAGGCCACAAGATCTGAACTGAGGCTGGGTGGTAGGGGATAACATCACAATAGACTGAGATGCTTTTCACACTTAACTTTCATGGGACAGTTTCCCACAGAAGTTAAGAAATAGAGGCCAGAGTTCACACTGGAAACACCAGCCCTATCCCAAACTTGCCCAGAAATTATTGTGCAGCTGAGTAAGTGTAAATCCTCACTGCTGCAATGCCCATGAGCTCAGGCCATTGTTACAGCAATTGCGCAATGCAGCATAGCTGCAGCCATGCTGCCCAGCCCCCATGCAGCCTTCGCATGGAAGTAGGTTTGAAGGCTGCACCTGTGGCTGTATTAGGAGCATCACTGGTGCTCATAGTATAGTTGTGGAGCGGTTTTTACTTCTCCACAGCTATCAAAGAGGAGGATGGCCACACATGCTGGGAGCCACTCCAGGATGTGGATATGCTCTATGCCAGAGTGTCCCCATCTTGCAGGTGCGAAAAGGCCCTTAGTATCTCATCCATTGACAAAAACTCAGTTTGGGCATCTTAAGCCACAGTTCTTAGACAAGACCACATAATTCGAATATGTGACACTGCATGAAAAACCATAAACTACTCCATATTGTTTATGGGTATATCAGTTTCCAGATCTTCTAGAAAGCATATACAACAATGTTACTTCTTAAGATGAGTGAATCCACAACTGTCCTTTATACATCACAAATTAGGTTATACAGGTTTGCTAAAATAACACCTTTCCTGAATAGTGCACCTTTCCTGAATAGGGCTTATATTAGAACTTTTAATTATATACCATAGCTTAATCTGTGCCCTGTTTTTAATACCTTGTTTTAATTATTCAATTTTAATATGTTTACCTGTGTCTTGTTTTTAATATGTTTTTAATTGCTATTGATTTGTTGTTACCTGCCCAGAGACCTTCGGGTATGGGGCGGGATAGAAATGGAAATAAATAAATAAATAAATAAACTTCTCTACTGAAACTATAATAAAAAGGAATTAAGGGTCCAGCAATTGCTTCTAATTCTTCTAACTGGATTTGCTCAATAGGTGGTTCCTGAGAACTGAAATATCATGTTGTCAGACTTCAACACCTGTATTTAAGGTGTTTTTTTTTTAAGATTTAGCTAAGCATGGTCCTCTTACTCTGCAGTTTCCATATTTTTAAAAATAATCTAGCAGCTTTGCAAGACTTCAATATGCCCTAAATACTACAATTGATATAATTTTTTAGGAGAAACAATTTTTCTCACTCACAAATGTGTTGGACTAAACCCAAAAGAGAAAAAATTATACCTTTGATATATAGAAATATTAGCTATGAATGCTAGGCTCATTTAAGGATTATTTCAAAATGACAACTACATAGTTGTAAATCAGTTTTTGTTAAAGCCTACCAGGAGTCCAGCAAGAACTTCTGCCCTTTTCCAAGTACTCTATTCAGCAAATAACTATTAGATGCAAATTGAAAAGAAAAAAAAAAGAATGAAACAATCAAGTACTAGCTAATGCCAGATGTCAATGCCTTACCGAGTTTTTTCTTCTCTACAGAATGGCTGCCATTTTTGTTATCCTAAATATTTTCTCAAAGTCCAGGAACTCCATTTTTTCAGTCACAGTGATGCAAACTGGGTAGCTTTAAAACAACTGGACTCTCCCCTCCCCCAGAACATAAGAGGAGCTCTGCTGGATCAGGCCACACAATGACCCACCAGTGGCCCACGGGTATCTCAAGCAATAGACAAGGGCAAAACCTTCACCTGCTCTTGAACCCCAGCAAATGGCCTTAGGCATCCTGCCTGTTCCCCCAGCCTGGAAGATGTACTTAGGCATTCTTTCTAGTAGCCATTGATACATTTGTAATCCATGAATTTGTCTAACCCTTTCTTAAAGCCATCTAGGCTGGTTGCTGTTATTATTTCTTCTGACAGAAAATTCTATACACTGATGGCCCTCTGGGTGAAGAAATACTTCCCCTTGTCTGATCTACCCTTAAAAGTCACTTTGATATGAAACTTCAGAAGCATTCTGTGACATCCCCTTTGTGAAGCTATGGGATTTTAATTAACAAATGATATTACTGCAAATATATCCCACGACACTCAGGATTGGTCAAACACTTTTCATCTTGGAACACACGCCATTCCCAGGGCAATGATCACACAGCATGTTATTCAGGTTTCCTTGAATTTCTCTTCAAGGACAGATGGAAATGGAATGCGTTGTCCATACCATTAACATGTACACATACAATTCACAAACAAAGGTACAGCATGTACCCATTTGTCTGTCACATATCTTTGTCTGTCACACCTAATATTTGAGCTCTCTTGCATCCAACACACTTAACCTTGTGACTTATCTCTGTATGAAAAGGGACAGAACCAACAGCTTTGACAGAAGGATGAAGCTGTATTAAGTGCCAGTACCAGCATTGTTCCAAATCCAATAAGTAGCTGTCAGCATTGGAAAAGGAAATACCTGGATGTGCTATGTGCTTGCCATAATAAGGAAGGAAAATGTACAAGTTTTCCTCTCTGCCCTTTGTTATGAAAAGGGAATCACTTCAGTGTCTGAAGTAATAACTCCACTTGCCTGTCGCACAACAACTGAAGAAAACCCTTAGAAGGCAACTCATGTCTTGTTCATCCACATTACTACTGATGAACTCAAGAATTAGTGAGATGAGGTGGGATATGCCACCATGCCCTTCACAAGCATAGACATGAATGCTCATAAACACGGAAATATTGTACATACACAGAAGCTGGCATCCACATTCAACAAAAAACTTCACTTCCAGAAAACTGATGTGCAATGCTCTGTAGAATTTTGTGAGCACTGCTCACCAGTATCTCCAAGCCTGCAATGGCTTTCTATTGCAGCTTCCATTGTGAAGAATTTCATCCCCTTTTATATGCTGTTCTTTTTTATTTTTCGTTTTTTCAGGAAGATATATTCCTATTACTCAGTGCTGCTGTTCAGCACCACAAATTCTTCGTTACTGCAATAACCTTAATGTAAGTTTACTGCTTCTCACTAGGAGACACTTTTTAATGAATAGTTGCTTTCGGTGGGTGGTGAAAAAATTAATGTCCATACCTTGGCTGTTGCTGCATTTTCTGGAACTTCCTGGGCCCCAGGAAGTGATGTCACAGAACACACAGTATTGTTATGATCCACAATGCTCCTTACAAAAGTAACAAGAAGTTCTGCTTGCTTTTCAGAAACCATGAAAAGACACAAGTAGAGGGGAAAATAGTTGCAAAGTTGCTACTGCTCCATACACTCCGCTAAATATTTCTACAAAAAGCTCAAAGCTTCAGTTAAGAGAACGATTATTAACTTCATTTCTAGAGCAAGTTTCAAACTGGGCTTTAAGGCAAACTCAATTTTATCTCCTACCTCACCTGCCACAGTAAATCCACTGTGACTACAACTGCTAATGAAAGAAGGAATTTCTGTCACAATTTGCTCTGCAGGCCCAGATACTTTCATATCTTATTCTGACTTGTACCAAGACAAGCTCCCAACTGTGTCTCTCAACAGACTGATCTTACCATCAATTTTCAAGTCTGCTGCACTGAAATCTCCTCCTCTGCCTACGAAGTCAAAAGCCATATTATGTTCACCACGGCCTTCAAAGCAAAGATAAATACCATTCTCCTGTCATTATGTGTTTTGGTGATATAGCTAGCAGCCTCACAGACATCTCAGAAAACGAAACAACAACAAAAATACCTATCTCCCCAGGATCTCAGTGCCATTTAGTATGCAGCCCAAAGGGATCACTCGGCAGTGACATTTCAATCAGCAATGCTATTTTTCCCTCAGACTGGAGCCCATTAGTGTTCTAATCTGAGCTACTTCCCAATGCTCAGCTGAAGGAAGCACTTTGCTGACAGTTAGGGGCATAATAAATCTTACCACATAAGTCAGGCTGGTATTCTCTCAGATTATTAAATAGTCAGGGATGGGGGGAAAATGACACAATTCAAGGGTTGCTTTTAACCCAGCTCACACATACAAAATGAAAAGCAGCAGTATATCTTAGATTTCCCCCTCCTCCTCTACCAAATAGGAACTAAGGCGAGCTTTCCCCATATTATGCCCTGATGCATAATTCAAAAAGCCAACTGTATTTAGGAGAAGTCAGTCAGCTCTGGCTACCTTGAGAATGTCAAACAACATATATTTGATCTCAAGGCTTGTCAGATGGGTTTCTCTAACAGCCTTTGAAAAAAAAAAAAGGAACCCTACAAGACCACAACAGATAATATGTCCTATGTAAGAAAGCCTCACAATAGTAGTTCATGTTCCAAACCTTCAGTACATTTCTACGCCCCACTTATTCATTTGCAAAAATTACTGCCTGGTGTTCCATTACCCCCTCTTTCTTTTTGAAGGGAAGAACAGGTTGATGTTTAAGATGAGTGCTACTTTCAGCTGACACCTTTCTCATTATAACACATCTCACGAGACTCTTTCAGATCCCTTTGATATTTCATTCACATTTCTCTGAATACTTTATTAATCTTGATGCTGGTATCTGTGGTTTAAAATTAACAAAGTCAAATGACAGACTGCCATACACTTACAGAGGGACAAAGAAAAGAAACAGAAAAGTGGTGCTGGGTGCAATCAAAGATACTTCTTTCTCTCAGATTTACACAATGGAAAATGACACAGGAAACTAAAATTAAGCAAGGAAACAATTGTGGGCCTCCCCTCTGTGAAGTTAATGAGTAAACAAATAGAAATGAATCTCCACATGTTCATGAAAGCTCATTGGCTGACCTTGGGTTTGTTACTTAGGGTGTGGCCAGACTTACAGATCCTGTACATTCCGATGCTTAGTCTGGGCGTGGGTGCATTATGCTGCTGCTACTTCGAATTTACCTACTGTGGAACGATGAACACTCTCTCCGCCGTATCATGTAATTTGACGTTTCCCACCAGTCTGGATAGGACAGTGAGAACAGCGAACAACAGCTGAACATACGTCATGGGATAAATACAGAGGGAGTTAGGGCATCAAAGATGGGTCAATAATCCAAATCTTTGAATACCAAATCCTTTAAAAGATCCTTTGCTTCATGTGCATAGAACCAATTCAGATCAACACTCCAGATTCCATAATTTTAAAGCTTGAAAGTTACTGTCTCAGTCCTACTGATGGGCATTTGTAGTTTCACTAGCACTTCTTTGCTGAAATAATGATACCTCATTTTAAGAAGAAGACTTATCCTTTTCAGGCAACGCAGCTATTAGGTCTAATGAAATGCTACTGCTTAAATCTCTTTTCCCATACTGTACTCACCAAATCGTCTGGCTGTACTACATGTCCTCTGAGCAACAGTAATATATGGTTGCAGATGCAGGGTAGCTGTTAGATGTCTTAGCCACAGTCATTTAAGCACCTCCATTACATTCTGCCCTCTTCCCTAGCATTGATTATCTATCCTTCCTTCTCATGAGAAAAGGGCACCATCTATCATAATGTTAATAAAGCGCATGTGTTTAATCCACAATGCCATCTACTATGCTAATGTTGCTATATTTCATGTCTCACTCTCTCCAGTGTCTTAATGTCTGCTGGTGTCTCATGAAAAGGTTTAACCATTTTTCCTAGAAAACCTTTTGAGGAGGGCTATGCACTTTCCCCCCAAATTTTGTAAATACTTGACCGTATTTATTGCCAACAGCTTCTGAAATAACATCCTGTGAAACGGCAAAATGGAAAATAATGCAGAGTAGGGGTGTGTGCAATAATGCAATTTTTGACATTTGATTCGCAACAAATTGTATATTCAAAAATCTGAATTTGTATGAATAAAGAAAAATGAATGTCTGGATCTTTGAACCAATACAAATACATTTCTATTTGTACAAATATTTGCTACGTATCCAATGATACAAATCTCGTATGCATCCTGTTTTCATACCGTATGGATGCGTATGGATATGCACAAGATGCATATGGATACGTATACAATGCGTATTTATCCATACACATATGAATATACAAATTCTTCAATACCAATTCTTCTATTCGTATACAAATGTCCGAATTCATACAAATTTGTACCAATAATGAATAATACAAATATTCATGCACATCCCTAATGCAGAGTGCAGACTTCAATGTCCCATAGCCCTTTTCTGCATTTGCAACCATTGTACCAGAATTTGTAATCTGTCCCAATTTGGGACAGGCTGCCAGTGAAGCCAAGGAGGGCTGCCTGCATTCAGACAGCTTGTCCTGGTCCTGCCCTTGTCACTGCTTCTGGATAATCCCTGGAGGCAGTGAGGTTCTGAAGGTCAGGAACAAATTTTCTCTCTTTTTGGAGATTTCCAGTCTGGCCAGATTTCAAGAAGATTCACTTCTGGTGGTGCTTCTTTGGAGAACAGTGAAAAAGAACTGTGGTATACTGGGCAATAAGGGGTGTGCCATCTGCATGCATCTATGATTTAGTATATCATCCCTGGTTCTCTTGTAGAGCTCTTTAAAAAGGTCTAATCTGATCCACACCTCAACCAACTACTGAGTGGGCAAAAGAAAACTGTTTCCAGGACTTTGTTTATATAACGAGAGATTACTGCAATATAAAATAGGAGTTTGTTCTTTTATATTACAATAGTCTCTCTTTATATAAACAGTCACTCTGAGAGATTTCTCGTACCAGCAATGTATAAATTGCTAGCTGTTTTTGTTCACTAAATGAGATTTTTGCATAGAACAGACAGCAATGGGAGTGGAAGCAAAGGCATTTGAAACTTGCATCACACAATTTTGCTTTAACAGAAGGTTTTACAGATGCCACATAGTCGTTTCCTGCTACATGCAGACCCTTTGCCTACAAGCTTTATTATTTTCAAGGATTGTTTGTGGTGCTCCCTCTTTAAATGTGAGTAACAAACTCACACATCCATGAATTGCCTTTTAAATATGGTCCTTTCATTCCCCCCTACAAACACAGTGGGGCAAAAAACTAGAACGGCTGGCTCCCTGCATTTTTACACATTTCCAAATCCACACTATTTGGCCATATGCAACAGTGGTCTACATATCTCTATAGATGAGAAATATAATTAAATACAGCAGGTAAAAGATGGGAACATTTATTTATGATTTATATTTTCTGTCCTGCCCCATACCTGAAGGTCTCAGGGTGCATTATAATAATGTCACAATAAAAGCAGATAAAAACAGAAACTGGAACAGGTGAAAAGGTCTGTTTTGAATAGATCCCTGTGAAATGACACCGCAATTCAATTTTGGCACTGTGGCTTATTTTCAAAATGTTATTAAATGCACACTTATCGCACTGAATTAGTTACAAAACAAAAAGATAACAACAACAATAACAAAATAAGAGGAAGTAAAAATAGTAGGATAGAATTTCATAAAAATAGGTTTTGTGATCTTGTAATTTGAGAGGTGTGGGAAGCATCTTCATGTTTCATAGGCACTTTCTACACTGACCCTTATTCCAGAACAAATTCCAGAATAAGAGGGAGAAATCTGCACATAAATGTGGCCCAGGGCAAGCCCCTCAACCTACTCCAATTATCCTTTACGTTGGAAGAAGTGTTCATAGAATCAGAGTTGGAAGGGATCTCTAGGGTCATTGAATCCAACCCTCTGTTCAGAGAAGAATGTTGAGTGGGCTAAGGTCCCAGAAATGGAACTCTGAATGTTGTTGCCTGGAAGGGCTCTCTGGAAGCAATGGTGATGGCTGGAAACCCATCTCAGCTTGGGACAGTTGCTTGTTCCACGATGGGCTGTCCTGTGCTATCTTGGGACATCACACATAAGTACAGAAAAGGCAATAAGTCAAACGGTCATATTTTATAATTCAATAACATGCACTAACTAGGGCTGCTTGGATTTTAACTGAGCTTCTTTCCAGAGCATCCATCTTAACCAGGCTTGGTGCAGCCTGGTCTGCTGGCAAACTACATTTCTTTATCTGAATACTTGACTGGCTTATTCCCCTCTCCCCATGGGATAACCATCCAGCAGTTTCTCTCCCATTCTCTGTACAAGGCATGTGAGAGAGATGATGGGGACTTCTTGGGGATACAGGGGCCTACACTTTGGCTGTGGTCACACAAGTGGTTTAGTTGAACTCAAAGTCATCTTCAGGTCATGTTACATTATTTTAATTTAATTTGTTTTCCAAGCCGGCCTACCCCCATTAGATGATGGGTGTTTTTCCACAGTCAGTTAGCACCCATTTTTGTACCCATTAAGGACCCATTTGGGTGAGAGCTGGATGACCCCATTTCCACCACGGCACCCATTTGGGACACATTTGCTTCCACCACACCTCAGAAAATCCAGATCATATGGGTACATCTCAGCCATTAATCCGAATTTTCGGTAGATTCCATTAATGGGGTCTACAATGGAGTCTTCAGCCAGAAAATCTGGATTAAAGGGAGCCTGTTTCCATGAGTGACAGGCAATGGTGTCTAGAGGAGGCTAGGGGGAGGGGATGCACCCATGGGGGGAGCCCCGAAATCCCAGCTTTGAAGTGATTTTGGAGTCATTTGATTTCGGAGTCATTTTGTAATCATTCCGAAATGACTCCGAAGTCACTTTGAAGAGATCGGCAAAGACTTTGGAGAGGCTCCGGAGCTGTCAGCGCGGTCAGTCCGCTATTAGTGCAGACCGCGCGGACTTCCCTCCGAAATCCCTCTGAAGCAATCGGCAAAGGCTCTGGAGTCTCGCCGCCAGTCTCTCCAAAGATCAGTGCAGACTTCAGAGACATTCCAAGGAGACTCCGGAGCGGCTTCGAAGTCTGCGCTGATCCCTTCGAAGGGACTTCAGAGAGCACCCCCCTGTCCCCCGAAATACCTGGAATGACGGGCAGACCTCTTGGGGGTCGATCCGG
>MTQE01000390.1:4934079-4947485 GCA_014337955.1 Aspidoscelis marmoratus
TATTATTATTATTATTATTATTATTATTATTATTATTATTATTAGAGTAGGAAGGAAAACTGAACTGCTTCTTCCTTTCAGCACTAGTACTATTAAGATCTGAAAGAGAATACCGGGTAGTGAATCAACTAATGCAAAAATAGAAACAGCAGCTTATTTCAGTGCAGATGGACTAGAGCCCTTTTTCAGAACTTAAGGAAAATATTATGATGATCAAGCAAGGGGGATGGCAGAATGTATCTTCTCCATTTAAAAAAAAACATGTTACTGCAACAGAAATTTGGGGGGATAGGTATGGATGGGATAATGAAAAACATGTACTTAAGGATCTAATCAGGCAAAATAATTATTGGTAACTGTTTTTTTCTACAGCCCATCCTCCATGTCCTCCTTCCTCTGCCCTCCACGCCCTAACCAGCATCTATCAGCACAGGAAGCTTAATACATTATTTATGTAGCTGCAGAGGATAGAATGTCTATATATGCCGTTTACCTCTGAAATGGTAAGTTATAGTTATTGGCAGAGGAACGCATGAGCTGGTGCATTAGGTGATGAGATAGACCAAGTGTCTTGCCAAATAGAATAGCAAAGTAATAACAAGTAATATTTAAAGTGTGCTTGGGAGGGGGTTCAGTTGGTTTTGTGGGGATAACAGAGAACTATAGAATCCAGCAGATCTTCTCAAATTATTCATGTAGCAATTAACTGATTGTAATAAGCTCGGCACATTTCCTTTATCTAATAATGTGATTACGTGCAAGTGTATTTACTCAGCAATTTCCAGAAGGCACGTGGTGAGAGCAGTAATAGAATTTACTGCCTGTAGGAGAACTGAATGAGTAAAAGCCAGGATTCTAAGGTTGGGGGGGGGATCAAGTTTCTTACAATTTCAAGAAAGAGGAAATGGTTGTAGGTAGGACAGCAATGCTTATTTCTTGGTATGCTTACAAAAAGATTTAGAAACTGTGTGCTCAGTGGTCATAAATTCATATTTTAAATTCATATTTTCCTAAGTAATTTTTTATTCGGCACACAATACCCAAATATGTCATGAAGAGATGCTCTTTCATTGGAAATTTGGCAAGAAATGTTTGGGAGGAAGGGGATGGCTTAATGTTCAGACAATAACCATAAATATATTTTAAATACCATAAACTAAAAGCACAGCAAAATAAAACACTTCACTGCCCAATATACAGATAATTATGCTAACATGGAAACAAGCTGTGTTCTGCTGAGGAAGAGGGAATATTTTTCCAAAGTCATTAATAAGAAAATGATGATGAAGCAAACATGTTTTGGTTATTACACATTCAGCCTTTTAATCAGATTCTTATTTGCAGTATACCACAATAATGGGTAGAATTTCTACAGACTGTAAGTGGTTTTAAATATATATATTATTATTATTATTAATAACACTATATCCTGCTGGCTGCTTGAATCCAAGACCATGGCAGGAAAGGATGCAGCCTTCCACTTGAATGATGGCTCCATCTGTCCCATGGGGCCATTGATTACCAGCAACCTCTTTAGCTAGACTCTGACAGCTGACATACACTTTTCCAAAAAGACTCTTTCCACATATGTGGTACAAGCTGCAGTATGATAGCTGTTAAAGAAATCTCTTACAAGTCTTTGTACTTACTCTACTGGTTAGGGAGCCGGACTCTTACCTGGAAATACCAGGTTGATTCCGCACTCCCCCATGAAGCCAGCTAGGTGACCTTGGGCTAGTCACAGCTCTCTTCTGAGCTCTCCCAGCCCTACCCACCTCACAGTGCCACATATGTCAGTGTTTTATCTTGCCGTCTCATGTTTTGCCATGTCTAGCTTCCCTTGGTTCACATATCCTAGTTCACAGACTCCTGAGTAATATTGTTATTTTCACCACAAAAGACATCTGTTGCTGGGTGTGATTGAAAATTAACATAAGGGTCCTCTGTTAGATGGAAAGTCCCTAAAACTCCACTGAGATAAATTTGTCAAGTTGTTAGCAGCAGAAGAATTTGCAATATGGCTGTTAGGAAACAAACCGCAAGAAGAAACACGTAAGCAGGAGAAACAAAAAGGGAGTATGCTGTAGGAAACGGGGCTCACAAAACTATATGAAATGTATGTAATAATAAGCAAAACATAGAAAGTATTCTAATATCAATATATGGATGTACATGTGAACATGAATCAAGAATACAGTTAATTAAATTCCAACACACAGGTAAAATAGAAAAGTATCACATGGTCTATGTATCAAAATAATATGTGCTTGTAGAATTTTGCTGAAGACAAGATACTAGCCTGCCACTTTTTGAGTATGCTGTGTTTAGTTTTCCTATTCTTGTTTGATTCAATAAGGATATAATCAAATCTTTAATAACAACAGCAAAATCTGAGATAGCACAAAACTGAAAATTTGCTAAAAATCTTGAGATCATTATCAAGAATATGCACTATGATTCTAATGATCTCATAACCTCTCAAAAAATAAGATGGAAAGCATAAATACTAATGATTGGTTTCAGAAAAAGTGAATGCCTTTACTTAATGGGAATAAATCAAATATGTCACTTAGACCAAAAACCCCATTTAAACCTTCTTTCTTTAACAACACGTTGACTTCCGTATTTCCTCATTTAAAATTAATTACTTAGATTTTGGTTTTCGGTCTTCTTTTAGTACTGTAATTAGATTATCAGTGTTTTTTGTGGTGCATATAAGATGGTTTTATCTGTATTGTTAAACTTTTGACTCATAATGACTGATGGTTTGTTTACCGTACTGTTGCAAATTTCAATAAAAAAGGAAAAAAGTATACTGTCTTCCTTTGTGCACAAAGCTAAATAAAATGATACTCTGAGCAAACTTAACTTGTTTAGAATTTTTCCTTCAGAGTAGGATCCTTTTAGCTTGTAGTTGCAATTCATTCTTCCTCGGTAACACATTGGACACTTTTTGACCTGAAGGGCTTATCTTCTGGTATCATACCTTTTAGTCTTCTGATATTGTCTATGAGGTTTTCTTGGAAATGATACTGGAATGAGTTTCCACTTCCGTCTCCAATGCATAATCTTTATCCAGAATTCTCCACTGCCACCTGTCCATCCTGGGTGGTCCTACATGACATAGCTTCATTGACCTATGCAAATCCCTCCACTACGACAAGGCAGTGATCCATAAAGGGGACAACGTATAGGTGTATTTATAAAGCGTCTAGGTTAACAGAGTCAAAAGATGCTTAAGAGACAAATGTACTCAAGGGAACATTCTGTGTCCTTGAGCGAGATAAATAACAACACGCTGATACCCAAACTTGTTCAAGTTCATATATCAGTATGCACAGGATGCAGGCTAAGAAGACCAATTATGGGATGTCTGAACCAAAGCTGCATTGTGGATTCAACAATAATTAAAATGCCCAAACACCACCACTATTCTAGACTGCAAACTGTTTATTTTCTCCTACTTCCCCACTGCTTCATAAAAATATCCAAAAACTAAATCTCCCAAAACTAAATGTAGTATTTTAAAAAGTCCAAAAAGGATCTAATTCTTTGTGATCTACAAGCCAGCAAGAATAATGTATGTTCCAATCTCAGCAAATTTATTTGAGATCAGAACAGGAACCTCATATTAGGAAAGGTACAAGTTATAAGATCGTTAGAACTTGAAATTTGCACACATAAAATTTCCTGTGCATGCGACACACAGGGACAGTTGTACGAAGAGCCTTGAAGACTAAGCTACTAGGACCCAGCATTTGAGTAGAACCTTGGAATGTTTCAGTAAGTTATCCAGGGTTTCTAGGAGAAGGAATCAATAATTATGGGAAACAGTTTGATGTCAATGAGAAGAACTTCCTCCTGGCTTTCCCCCCCATTTTGAAATCTAAACCATTTGCCATTTCTGCCTGTTTGTCTAGACTTTGCCTTTCTCTCCAGAGGAAGAGAATCTCTGGTATTAAGATTAATATACAATATTTTGGACACATAGGAAATGGAACAATGATCTGGCACTCAAGATCAGCCTAAAAGAGATGCCGACATCTTAATAAAGAAGAATTACCAGCTACTATCGGACTTTGATCTCTGCTCTTCAGTTCACCACTTGGACTTCTACTCTCATTTTGAATTTCAACCTCAAAAGAGAAGACACTCCATGCAAGAGCTACACAGAATTTAGATAACTGATTGCATCTGTTTATTATTACTGCAGTTCCTGAGGGATAGGTATATGTACATATTGCTTGGTAGGAAATTGAGGTTTTTAAAACAGTATACAAATTGATATTCATATCTGTGGCACTGAAACTTGCTGAGAGCTACTAACAAAGATGGAACATGCATGCAGACCATTTTTAACATAAATGTATTCATTTTCTAAATTTCATTGATACTGAGTATACACGGTGTTAGGAATTAACACCATGACACATAACCAGAATATATGAAGTTCTTCTGTATTATGCATAGATCTTCCTTGTATTGAGAAGATTAAAAGAAAGTGTTACATAATCCTAAAACTGGATAATTTGCTAGTCCTTTTGCCTTCATCTCATGGGTTAATACAGACATCCATTTCACTAAACTGTTACCATTTTCCACCATAGTTTTGGGTGGTTCTCTATATTAATGAAACCATGAGAAGAAACCTTCTGTCACTTCAACCTATTATAACAGCTGGAGGAATAATGTGGTATATATTTAAAAACTAATCATGAACAAGAGGCAGGAGAGGTAAACTATTTCTTAAAAGCAACTTCTAATTTTTGGAAATTTCTGCTCTAAGCGATAGCCATGTATTTGTTTGTACTTGAGGTTCATCAAGTTGTGAAATTCAATCAGATGCCCTAAAGAGGTTCCCTCTTGGCAAATGTTTCTGGGAACGGGTGGGTGTTTTTCCACCGTGCTCCTTTAATCCAGATTTAAGAAGATCTGGATCTAGGGAATGGGTACTTCCCTTAATCCGGATCTAGCAGTGGGTGCTAGCCTCCCTGCCGTGGAAACACCGGAGCACCCATTTGGAAATCCGGATCTACCCACGAAGGGTCTGCCTGTCACCCCAGGTGTTTGGGGGGACAGGGGGTGCAATCTCTGAAGCGGCTCCGAAGTCACTTCAAAGTCACTTCAAAGTCTGTGCAAAATAGCTCTGGAGCGTCTTTGAAGTCTGTGCTGATCTTCGGAGTTCACTCTGAAGATCAGAACAGACTTCAAAGATGCTCCAGAGCTATTTTGCACAGACTTCAAAGTGATTTTGAAATGACTTCGAAGCTTAGGTTTTGGGGCTCCCCCCCCCAGGGTGCCCCCTCCCCCTAGCCTCCTCTAGACCCCACTGCCAAACTAAAGTGGAAAAGGCTCCCTTTAATCTGGATTTTCTGGCTGAAGACCCCATTGTAGACCCCATTGTAGACCCTACAGAAAATCTGGATTAAAGGCCAAAAAGTACCCATATGATCCAGATTTCCCGAGGTGCGGTTGAAACGAATGTGTCCCTAATGGGTGCCATGGTGGAAATGGGGTCCTCCGGCTTTCACCCAAACGGGTCCTTAATGGGTGCTAAAATGGGTACTAAGTGACCGTGGAAAAACACCCGGTGTCTCTTCCTCATTTGGATTGGGTAGAGAGCTAAGGAGGCACAGAGGTAGGAAATGTAGCCAATCACAGTGTATGAAACAACTGCTACAGACAATCAAATAACTGGGGTCACAGAAAGCTGAGCAGATGAGAGATCAGTCAGAGAACAGCACCCGTGTATCAGACTTTCAATGCAAATGAAAAGCAAAGCACCGAAAAATGAAGTAGGCTTTTGGGTGTTCATTTATTTAATTGACTGAATGGCATTTTTTTTTGTATCTGTGGCTAGAGAAAGAAAGAGAGAGCACTGATTTTACATTTTTTAATTTTATATCTGGTTTTAAATACTCTGTTTACGTGTTTGATATGGTCAATAGACTAATCAATAAACATCATCATCATCATCATCCCTTCTATGGAAGAGGCACTTTTTCTTAAAAGTGTGACCAAAAAAGCCCTCACTGATCACACACTGAGAGTTCTGGTTATATGGAACAAATCTGAGCAATGCCTTTGTTCTTTATAGCAGGGTCTTAGCATTTTTTTTTATCCCAACCATCACTTCCACCAGAACAGATGAAGATCTGCAGCCAGGAAGGGAAGTGATTACTCATTGTCTTTTTTTTCAGCAGCAGTGATATTAGCAGTCTGGAACTCAGAACATTATTACAAAAAAAGACCTGGCTTTGTTCTGAAACTGGACATTTTATTCCAAGTCTGAAACATCTTGTTTTGAGTATGAAACATCTGACATATAATTTTGTGTACAGTAATATGTTTTTAACATCTGCAAAAAAACTGTTGGGAAGTACCATTTGGATGGTCTTGAAGTATTGAATCATTGGTGTACTGGTGATGCTAAGTGATCCTTTCCTCACACCCACCACACTTTCTGATGACTTCAAGAAGATATCTCCCATTAGCACTGCTGATATACGAGCATATAGAGATTATAGTGGCCCTTCCACTTGTGTTTGTCAGCAATAGGGCAAGAACTGGAAGTTAGAATTATAGTTACAGTTCTGGAGTGGATTTGCAGGCCTTAGCTTTTGCCTGGAGTGTCCATGTACAACAAGACAAGCAACATACTGAACTTCTTTCTGGAAGCATCTGTTTTGGGTACAGTGTATTTTTAGCCATGTCTTCACTAGATTGTTTTGACATAATCTTCATAAGCCTGCCTTGGAACACTCTGATTGGTTCATAATGGTCTTGGCAGGCTTCATAGGGGGATGCAAGATAGACTTCATGCTATCTATGTGGTAACTGTTCTGGCTGTTAGTAACTGAAAATGCTTCTTCTGATCTTTGAAGCTCTACAATGATATGGAACCAGCTGCCTAAAGGAAACAATATCTTGAAATAAATTATTCCCTTAATTGGCTGATCCAAATTTTATTGCTTTCTTTCTTCGAAAGGAGTAGGTGCATTTAAAAAACAAAAACAAAAAACAAAAATAGCAAACTAGTTGTAGATGAGCAAGTTAACTCTGATAATTTTAACTCAATATTAGGCCATCTGTTTCATGCATGGCTTTGTGGCGTGGTAATGTACTGAAAGAACAGTGCCAACTCCTTTTGAACTTTCAAAAGCTTCTCTGCTTGCTTGTCTAAAAAAGATTCTTCTTTGCTACCACCAGTGAACATCTATTTACAAGTTTGTGTTCAACAGCATACAAAAAGTGTCATGCCAAACCCCACCTAGTGCCATGCCTACTAATGTATATAATATATGCACATGGTACATTCACATCAGTTTTATGGATTTCAAAAGCAACAAGATTGGTCCACAAAAACGACAATGATGGCATACTCCAGATTCTATGTTATGTTTACAGCAAAAAATACAAGATAAAATTCTGAACCCATTTAAAAGTTAAGCATTAAGAACCATGAATATAAATTTTTGTTTATAAATGTACAGACTTTGTTTTCGGATAACAGAGAGACGCCATAAAAGCAGATGATAAAACCCACTTTCTTCTGTTGCCAAGCTGATGAGTGATAAATAGTGTGATTATTTTGCTAAAGGCTGATGTCTGTTTTTGCTTAGTCATTAGATGATTTATAGCTGAAAGCCATATTTGAATTTTTCCAATACAAAACCTTAATCCTTGACAAAGTCATATTACCCCATGGACTAGGCCATTATTTAAAGATATATTTTTTGTGGATTGATCACTTCTTCATCTTGTCCGTTTTTACTTTTGATATATTATTTCTTTAATATATCACCAGTATTTTTCATAAGGGCGTTGGCAAATAAAACTTGACTAGCTACACAGCTTTCCCCACTAAGGAAATAACATTTTGCACTGACAGGCTAATCAGAAGCAACAAAGCTCAGGTGAGCCATAATGCTCTAATTCAACGCAGGCAACTATTACTATTTTTAAAAAATGCAAAGCAAAAAGAGACAAAAGACACAAACTCTTCTATGTTCCCCTAATCTCTCTGTGTTTGCATTTATCAGACTTCAATGTTTTTATTTTGTTATTCTTATTTTTACATTTGAGTCCCACTCTTCACCAGAAGGTTTGGGGGCGGGCGGACACACGAGTGCTTCCACACTTAGCATGGTAAATCCGGATCTACCTCTTCCAGATTTAGTAAATCCGGTTTCCAGTAGATCTGGATTTACTAAATCCGGATGCAGGGTAGATCCAGATTTACGGAGGTAGATCTGTATCCAATAGATACGGATCTACCAACCCCCCCCCGTCCTTCCGCACACACGGTGGAAGGACGACTTAGATCCGGATTTGAGGTGGGTGCTGTATGAACGCACAGCATCTGCCTCACATCGGTGCTCCAGGGGCCCTCCCCCGGCCCGCCATGATTGGCTCTGCCAGAGCCGAGCATGGCGAGCCGGGGAACGCTGCTCTTGCGGCTCGCCCTCGCACCAGAATAGGTGGATCGCCACTACTGGAGCCAGGGGGAGCTTCTTCAAACCCCTCCCTAGGCCACCTGGGGGGGAGCACGAGCAATCCCCTCCTTAGCTCTTTGTAGTCACCCCAATTCTGACCATGGGGTCCCAGGAGGCTGCGCACCTGCATGTGGCGCGCCTCCTGACTGGCCAGGGCAGCTTCTTGCAGCGCATGCCGTCAGGAGGCTCTCTGTGCAGGCTCTCTGCCCTGGCCAGTCAGGAGGTGCGCAGCCTCCTGGGGCCTCTCAGCCAGAATCGGGGTGACAGCAAAGAGGTAAGGAGGGGATCACTCGCGCTGTCCCCCGGGTGGGCTAGGGAGGGATTTGGAGAAACTCCCCCTGGCTCCAGAAGTGGTGATCCACCACTTCTGGGGCGAGGGCGAGTTGTGAAGTAAGAGTCCCCCAGCTTGCCATGCTCTGTTTCACTGTGCGGATGCATCCTAAACAGATGTGTTTTCACAGTGAAACACCCATTAAGACTACCTTGAATGTAGTCTTAACTTAGACCCCATTAAGCACACATTAGAGACAGATAGGTGTGGAAGCGGCCGCCCCTATTTGTCTCTAATGGGTGTTGCTGTGCGGACGCAGTCTACCGATTCAGAACTTAATGGGTGCCGCTGTGCGGACACGTTTTCCCTCATGTGTGCTTAACGGGTGTTGCTGTGCGGATGCTAATCAGCCAAAGCATCCTAAAAGGGTGCCGCTGTGCGGTTGTAGCTTTCCACATGTGTCCTTAATGGGTGTTTAAGGGCATGTGCGGAAGCACCCAATATATCATAAAAGTGTTTGCTCACGTCCTTGCTTTTTGCTGTTCTCTGTTCCCTCCCACTCCATTTTCCTTTTGTCTCTTGTCTCTTTAGATTGTAAGCTTGATGGCAGGGACCTGTCTAAGATTAATATAATATTGTAACCTGCCCTGAGACCTTCGGGTATAGGGCGGGATAGAAATATAAATAAATAAATAAGTAAATAAATAAATAAATAATACAAGTGCCAAAACATATACAAACTATAGCCTTCAAACCTTGGCAGGACTGCACTCAAACGAAGCTATGGGTGATTTTGCACACAGGAATGCTATATCTATCCTACCATCTCAAGCATTTCCCTAACTGCTAGTGAAGTACAAACTATGGTGGTGATCATGGAACTGTGGTAACAGGGCCAACACACCTAAATTGTGCCATAGCAGAAGTGATGGGATTATGCTGCACTGAACATGCTTGTGCTGCCTCTCCCCAGGCTTTGTTTGAACCTTTCCCAGTAGAGAGAGGTGTGAATGGGGCTACACCTAGCTCCAGGGAGCATAATGTAGAGCAGTTAGACCTGCTCTACATCTACATGCTCCAGGGGATCTCTGGCACTGTGTGGAGCTGTATCTGGGGAAGAAGCAGTTCTTCTCAAATTTAAGTGGTCCATGCAGGAGTTCTTCAACCAAGATAAGCACAAAAATGTCCATGCCTGGGGAAGAGATACGTTTTAACCAAAATCCATATAAAAATGGCACCTGGCATACCTCTACAGTGAGGCTACTCCAAAGTTGAGGGACCACCTCAGAACAGGCCTTCTTGCATACCACAATCCCTCATATCTATGATGGTAGCAGAATTACCAGAAGGCCTTCTCCTTGTGATCTTAAGGCACGTAATAATAACCATATGTAATTGTTTGTGAAAGTGTTTCATCAAGATCACCACTCCACTTTTATTCACTGTTCTAAAACAGTTATTCTTTTATGAGATATGACCATGACCTCCTCTTCCCCATTCTTGGGAGAATTTTAACAGCCTGTATCCTCACTCAGACGAGATCACAGTGAAAAATTTGACATCAAAGTCTTGTTACCAAACAAACATCCATGCAAATGAACAACCAGCAGGCAGGTGAAAACTCCAAGAGAATAAGAAGCATGCATATGATTACAAATGTATATATGCATAGAAGAGAAACACTGACACAATGCAAATGTTCATAATCCATAAATAACAATGTCTCAAAGGATGCAACTTATTTCCTGACAATTTAAATGAGCTTGTTGTGCCTGCTTTTTATGCATTCTTAACAGATTGAGGGTGCAACGTAATTATGAACTAGTAAGCAATGCTTATGAATAAAACACTGCATGAACTTAATATAAAAGCCTCATCATTAAGCCCCTCTGCCATGACAAGCATGATAATCCTTCCTTTGCAACAAGTTTGAATCTCTAAAACACTAGCACTATGAAGTATGAAAAATTTAAAAACCCTATTATTTGTCCCACAGTGGCTGACTGTTACAAACACACTTTCCAATTATTTCAATTCACACCTTGGGAGGAGAGCCCACTAATTGATCAGGACACAATAAACACAAACCGAAGTCAACAGAAACAAAGAGCTTTCAGAAGTAGAAAATAGCAGTCTCAATGTACTAAGAACACCTTCATCACCCATATTGCTTTTAAAATTTTATCAGCCAAGAACTTCAGGACACAGTTAGGGTGTAAGATGGAAACCAGTCAAGCTTCCTGGGTGCCCATTTCTTTAGATGAATAGGGTTTCCAAGTTAAGAGTTAAAAGTACATCTGATGAATTACATAACTTACTGCTCACAGCAAGAAGTGCTCAGACAATAAGATTTTCCTCTGTTGCTGTACTACATCTCCCATTATTCCCTGGTATTGGACAAAGTGGCTGAGGCTGACAGATCATTGCAGGTCAGGAACACCTTGAAGCTGCAATTTTTTAGCACCTTTTTCTTACAATGGTAGATTGAAAGTGTAGCACTTCTGCATTCATGTGCAGTGTTCTGGGATACGCTGGGTCAATCCATCCCAAGCTGGGACAGGTTGCCTCTGGAGCAGGAGAGGACCATCTGCATTTAGATGGCTTATCCCATTCCATCCACTGCTGCTGCGGCCTCCAAAGAACCCTTGGAAGCAGCAGCAAGGCTTCAAAGTGTGGAAAGGCCTGGATCACTACTTAAAATAATCTTCCGTAGTAAACCAAACCATGGGAGCATACTCTCCTCATGTCTCTGTGGCCATGATCACATCTTCACTTTAAACCCTCTTCAGTTCAACTTCAGGTCTTACTGCTTACTCTTTTTCATTTCTTTCTGTTTTATTTGTGGCCTTTCCATTCAGGAAAGTCCGAATGGAAGGCAAAAAGTCCGCAATTGAAATGGATAGAAATGGTATGAGCAACCAGACCTGAAGATGGACTGAAAAAAGGTTTTAAAATGAAGGTGTGATTGTAGCCCATGGCCTAGTATATCTGAATTAAAGAAGACGACACCTATATTTAGAATATCTTTTTTGATACCTTAGCCCGGCCCATGCTTTGTCCAATGCTGACAGGGCTTGGAGTGGACAGGGCTTGGTCTTGTCTGCACTAATGAGTGGACTGCTGCTCCTTATTCCAAAATTTGCTCCTGCATATGTGGTCTTGTTACACATCTAGCTGAAATCTGACTTGGCTCATCTACTTATTGTTCTCAAATTTGCCTGTAACTTGCTTGATCCCCCTTTCCTGAATATCCACACTTTCATACGTTCTAAAAACGTTTCTCAATCCAAAAGCCTTGTCTAACAGTGCACATTTTCCAAGAATCCACAGATTAATACCGGCTTTACATTGACAACAAATCTGAGTTATGTTCTTTATCCACGCAGTGCTACATTTTCTTTCATACCTATCTTATTATCATGGTCTCTGTCCTTCCTTCTCCCATTGTCAGCCTGTGCAGACATTTCAAAAGAAATATCACTCCTTCTCCCTTCTCCACACATACACCTTCTCCAGAAAATTTCATGCACATTTGAAAGTGATGTATATATTTTTTTAAAAAAAACATTAACAGCATATACACAGCTGTCTATACCATCCAAGATTTTGGTGTCATACCAAATAAATAATGTAAGATAAAAAAATTCTGTGTAGCGGCTACCAATCTGGAGTCTCAGGTGTTGCCAACTCTAAATTAATTTTTATACAACAAAAATAAGCAGACAATGAACATTCCTTAATGCCCACTCATTTCAACTAGATATATTTAATCACTATGCTTCTCAATTACTCAGTCCTCTGTGGCTGCAGCGTCAGCTTTTTCCAGCTCTAATACTGTTCACACTAATCATTGCCTTTTTACTACTTTGCCCTCCATTGGAAAGATCAAGAACTGGCTCTGTTATTAATTATAGCATCTCACAGGGATAATGTACATAATACTATGCACTGAAAGTGAAGAACTTAGATCATAGGGATCATGCCATCACAAGGCCCTTTTTCTAGTTTATGGAGAAGCAAAGGGACAGCTCTTGAGTGACAGAAAACATAGCTCCCATTGTCAGATTCTTCACACAGACCCCTCTCTAGGTTCTCTATTATCCCTTTTCAAACTATTTCAGGAAGCATTATGAAATATTCTTATAGAGGGTACCAAGTTAATCTGCTACCAAAACAAACCTAACACACACACACACATCCTAAATGCCACATTTGTATAATCACAGGATCCAAATCCAGGCCATGGTCACACAAGTAGTTTAGGATGACCTCAGATCATCTTCGGGTTGTGTTACTCATAATATTTTTATTTAAGTATTTTTCCAAGTTGGCCTACCTCCGTTAGATCGTTTTAATTGTAGTCCTCATTTTTACCCTCAAAGTGCTTCCTCAAAGTGTGAGTGGGGGAGGGGCTAAAGGAGGCTGAACTGTGCTGTGGTGGGTGGGGTCCAGTCTTTCCTTCAGCCAATCGGCATGCACGGAGTTTGTGAGGCACCTCCCCTTCTCTCCTCAGTTTATGTGTATGATTCCTCAATCTAGCATTTTTATGCAAATTTATCATTCAATGGTTGGAGCAGTTTCCGGGTAAAACAGTAAATAATAATAATAATAATAATAATAATAATAATAATAATAATAAT